>JAUTXW010004946.1:377500-792500 GCA_030620095.1 Kuschelorhynchus macadamiae
ATAAAATATGTTTCCACACACCACCAAAATTTAAATAACACTGTATTTGCGAGTTTTAATTTTAATAACAATTTTGTCTAAATTAAGTGAGGATTTTCTCCATGTTTTGTTGTGATATTACCTGTTTCTATTATAAATCCAACTTTGATGAATGAGTACTATTTATCATAGTAAACTTATTAACTCAAATCACATATCGCATATATATAATATATCACCAAAGTTGGATTTATAATAGAAACAGGTAATATCACAAAAAAACATGGAGAAAATATTCACTTAATTTAAACAGAATTGTTATTAAAGTTAGAACTCGAAAATACAGTGTTATTTAAATTTTGGTGGTGTGTGGAAACATATTTTATGTGTATATATCGTGTAAGATCTCCGTTAATACAGGAAACTGAAAAAAATTGTATGAGGAAAATAGTTTGAGGTTCTCTTGATACATAACTTTAACACAACCCCAATCATACAGGATGAATCACAAAGCCGTAGCCAACCAAACGTTTGTTTTTTCTAATGGTACACCCTGTATATTGTTACGGATTTCGATAGCGCTTGGTTAGCTGAATTTAACGAGATAAGGTTTATTGGGTTTATCATGAACGGCTCTCTCAGAAATGATTAAAAACTTTCTCATAATACCTACATACTTGATAGATTGTAACTCTTCACCTGCTTATAATGATAGGTCATTTTTAATGAAACCTGTTACCTTTGCCTTTGTGAAAGTGTCAAAATCATCATGAAAGGGATCTACATTTTATTTTGTGTTTCTAAGAAGCAAAAAAATATGTGAAATGCTTTTGATATTCGGAGAGTGTCGAAAAAATAGTAAGCAGTCTCAGATTTTATATCGAGTGCGATTTCCGGATCGTACATTGACAAGCAAGAGTTATTTTATTTATGTTGATCAAAAGTTACGACACGGTTTTGTTTTTAAATGAGAAGCATCAAAATCCTCGTAGAAAAAAATGCTCAAACAAAAAAACATCATCAAAATCTTAGCCCATTTGCAAGTTAAACCCTCATACGTCGTTGCAAATGAATTGTGTACAACCAAAAGCACAATACAAAGAATAGTAAAGAATCATTTTCAAATCCTCCTAGTTAAAGGATTAACTCTTGAAGATCCGGAACAGAGTTTGAATTTCACCGCGAATCTAGAAATTAAAATTGCAGATAATCCTTTATTTTTAAATAATATTTTATGGAATTTAGGGAAAACCCTAAGTGGGTAAGGGAAGGACATTTTCAGCAATTTTGTGTGGTTTATTTAATGGTCGTTTGATCGGTCCATATTTTTACCAAGGCATGCTGAGCGGGAGAGATACCTAGATTATCTAAAGGGTGATCTCCCGGAACTCTTAGATGAGATCCCGTTGAACGAACTTGCCTTAATTGAACAAACTTGCCTTAATGCACCCCCCATTTCCACCGTGAAGTTACGCGGTATCTCGATGAAATCTTCCCAGAACGCTGGATTGGAAGAAACAATATCATTCATTGGTTGGCGTGGTCCCCAGATATTTCACTCTAGATTTCTTTTTGTAGGGATATCTAAAAGGTATTGTGTATACCACACCACCCATCTATGTTCAAGATCTACAAAACAGAATTCTAGTTGCTTGCTAAACTGTTACCTATGATTAACGCAGCATGCATAAAAAGCCTTAGAAAAAGACTTGCTTATTGTATTAACAGTGATAGAAATCAATTTGAGTATTTGTTGAAATAATATTAATGTTTTCTCAGCTATTTTTAAGTTTGATTGTTTTTGGGTAATTGACTTCGTTTTGTTAAATAAATTCCAATAATAAATGAAATTTTAACTAAAAGTCCTATGCTATGTACTTAGGTTTTTTTATTTGAGGGCACGCAGCTGATGATGAAAGTATCTATATATATATATATATATATATATATATATATATATATATATATATATATATATATATATATATATATATATATATATATATATATATATATATATATCTATATATATATATATATATATATATATATATATATATATATATATATATATATATATTTAATATGTATATATATATATATATATATATATATATATAAATAATATATATATATATATATATATATATATATATATATACATAATACTATACCGTCGTGCAGACGCACTTACTTCGTAGCACTACTACACTGGGTAAGTCTTGGCTGTCTGTATTATTTGCCTCCATTTGGTGCGGTCTTCAGTCCCCTCTCTCCAGTATCCACTTCTAGAGTAGCTTGTAGATCTTTGTTTATGTTATCCTTTTTGAGTCTACTAAACGTTATCCCAAACCATTTTCCCGAGTGTGGTTTTTCTTTGTGCATGCCTTGCCCAGCTCAGGCTACATTCGATGTAATTTCTTGTATGTTATCTGGATTATTATAGAGCTAGACTAAGTCCGTGTTTATTCTAATTCGGCATCTTCCCGTAGAATTAATATATTTACACAGCATTTATTATATCAACCTCTATCTCGAGAACTACGTTTATTTTTTAGACACGGCTTCATTAAAATTAGGACAATTCAATATAGACATCTTGTTATTATTTAAACATATAGTTTTATTGTTAAACATATAGTGGATTCCACCATGAAAACTGATCAGAATAACTAAAACTGCATCCCCCATATTAATATATATATATATATATATATATATATATATATATATATATATATATATATATATATATATATATATATATATATATATATATATATATATATATATATATATATATATATATATATATATATATATATATATATATATATATATATATATATATATATATATATATATATATATATATATATATATATATATATATATATATATATATATATATATATATATATATATATATATATATATATATATATATATATACGTGTGCTAGCTTGCTTATATTTCAGATCATTTGGTTCTAGAAACAGGAAGGGAGACCAGAGACCAATATATACATTTAGTAGTCCAAGAACGAAAATATAAAAAATGTTTCAGGTTTATTGATTTTCTTTTTTTTTATATCACACGTGTCATTCATCAAAAAAAATTTTTTTTGGAGTCCCTTGCAGGACTACAAAAAAATTTCCGTATCATAGACTATTAATTATTTATCTTAACAATTTCCAAAGCAAAATCATAAACATGTTACAAAAAAGTAAAAATATTTTCCTCTCTAACAAATTGGTAATTGGTCTCACTGCTTAGCAAATAAAGTATTACCGGTACTAGTCTTTTCTTAGTTGCTACTTATATGTAGTTATATACCTTACAATTATTAGTGTGTATATTTGCTGCATTTTAACTATGCCCTTAGCTATATAACCACGATGTAATTTGCTTTAAATATAGATCGTTTTAAAGGATGAAGTTTTTTTTTTCTTCTTGCTTGTGCATTTTGAGTGTTGTGGTGTGACATTAGAGCAAAGTAGATACCTATAGAATATTTCATTATACAAAGAAGGCTTATTTTATTTAATTTTCGGCAGCCCGGTTTAAACAGGCATGGCGGGTTGGAAATTTTAGAATATCGTTCTGAGGTAGCTGATCAAATTTAAGTAATCGATTTAATTTGGAAGCAGTCATTTTAGTTTCTAATCCAGTTATATAGGTATCTCGATATGCCAATAAACAATTATTGATGTTTTAAAATAACAGTATTTTGAATATATTATTATTATTTTGACAGATATCTGTCAACCATGTTCAGATATTTTTTGAGATCTGCAGAATAAAAATAACTTTACATTTAACATTACATTACTAACTTTCCATTAATGCTAATTTCATGTTCTAATAATTATTAAATATAATTTGCGATCTCAAATGGAAAGCGAATGCTTCAACTCGATTGCTCTAATGCGAAAAGGAAATAAAAAATAATATCGACATATCAAAAATTATATTTCCATAGGCCAAACTTTAAAATCATAAATTAAGAACCATAAAAGATGCATTTTATAATAAGTTTTGGTCAATTAGTTATATATTTTGGTTTTGTTTTTATTTCAAATACATATAATTATCTCTATTTCATTATGAGGTAAGTGTAATATTTTATTACATCTGACAAAAATTGTATTTAAAACATTTTTTTTCCTGAAAAATTAAAAATGGCAAATTTTTATTTATATATTTAAATTTCAATATTTAAAAATAGTAAACATTATAATCCTAACCACTATCGTCTGATTTCTATTTTACCAGTAATTTCAAAAGTGATCGAAAAAATTATAAATAATAAATTATCCAATTTCGAAAATATAGATACTGAAATTGTCGTTGCATATACGATTGCAAAAATTCATATACGATTTCAACGACCCAGTTAATCATGCTATTTTGTTGAAGTGTTCATAAAATATTGATGTGACGGAAATAATTCATTGTTGATTTAAAAATGATCTTATTAATCGGAAACAATTTGTTCAAATTGAAAAAAATTAAAAGTTCTCGAAAAATATTCTACTTATGGTGTACTCCAGGGTTCAATATTTTTAATTTAAAAAGTATTTGCAGATGATTCTACTTTAATATATTTTGCGGACAATATTTCTCAAGTTAATTATGATTTTAATTTGACTTCAATCACACAAATTAACTTTAAATTTTAAAAAATCGTCTTACGTGTACTATATTATATATTGCAATAATATTCCGGATGTCAAAAGCTGTAAAGGAGCTGATGCCAATTCGGACTATATATTAGTCAAAGTAAAAATCTGCATGCGGATTGCAACACAGAAAGGCTAAGGGCTAGAAATAATTAATAATGTGGATGAGCGGGGGAATCATATTAAATAAAGCATAGTAAAGGCCAACCAAGAGGTGCTTGGGCAAAACCAAGAAAGAACAGCAAACACTGGTACGATAAAGAGTGTGAAAGCTTGGCAAATCAAAAAAGGGACGCCAAGATGGAAAAATTAAGGAACACACACTTAAACACTGCTAAATATAGAAACTTAAGAAACATCCGCAAAACAATCAACAAAGACCCCGAAATTGAAAAACTGCGCGAATTAGAAGGAAGTAGACAAACAGGCAATATACAAAAATTTTATAAGATCATAGGCATGGAAATTGGATATCGACCAAAAACAGTCAAATCCTAAATACAGAAGTTTGATAACATCAAATAGTGCAGTACTTAACACGTGGAGAAAGTACTTCGACGGCCTTTTAAACAAACCGGGGTATAAGGTTCACAGCACAAGGTAGATACACACAGCTGAAGTATTTATGGACGCCCCAATACGCGAAGAAATAGCCAAGGTAATTCAAAACTCAAAAATAACGAATTGCACTGAAGATGTGGTATAATCGCAGAGTGCATGAAATGCGGAGGAGAACAGCTATTACACAGTATACACAGGCTCATACATCTAATATGTAAAAACTACAGAGGTATCACACTTCTAAATAATGTATACAAAGTGGCATGTCCTGTTGCAACGTATATCTCCGTACGGTGAAGAGACTGCCGGGGAATATCAATGCAATTTCAGAAGGAGAAGATTAGCTACTAACCAACTGTTCACCATCCACCAACTCCTGGAAAAGCACTGGGAGTTTAACACTGACCTCCATAACCTATTCATTGACTTTCAATAACCATGCACAGTGTCATCCATATGCACCTGTTTGAAACCATGGGGGAATTTGGTTTACCGAGTAAATTGGTGCGGCTAGTAAAGGCGTACGGAGAGGGATCCCGCAGTCGCGTTGAGATAGAGGAGAAGTACAGCTATTTTACAAAAACACTGGTCATAAATAAGGAGATGCACTATCTCCGGTACTCTTTAACATCGCGATCGAAAGGGCCATAAGAACAGTGAGCCGTAGAACCCGTGTGTTTGGCCAATGTAGAAGAGAGATTCATACAAATGGAAAGAGAAGCCATCAAACTAGGCCTGCGAGTAAACGAGTCCAAAACGAAATACATGCACGTTACTCGAAACCCCCGCCGTCGGGACTGGATTCGACAAAACGTAATCATGGGTGAATATAATTTCGAACACTGTAATACCGGCGGACAACGTCAAACGAGAAGAAATTAAACACAATGTAATGCACTCCAGTTTCTCTTAAAATCAAAACATGTCTCAAGATGTTCAAAAGTTGAAGTTTATATGACTGTGGTGGTAAATTACGCAAGTGAGACAAGGACATTAATGGTTCCTGACGAATCAATACTGAGGTGGTTTGAAATAAATATTCTGCGTAAATATATTAATTCTATTGTCACCCTGAAACGGGAAGCTATCGAATTAGAATAAACCCGGACTTAGTCCAGCTCTATAATAGGCATGGACAAAGAAGCCAAAACACCAGACTCGGGAAAATGGTTTGGGATACCGCACTTGGAAGACGACCGTTTAGTAGAATCAAAAACGATAAAATAAACAAAGATCTCGCTACTCTAGAAGTGGACACTAGAGAGAGGGGGCTGAAGACCGCACCAAATGGAGGCAAATAATACAGACAGCCAAGACTTACCCAGTGTAGTAGTGCTACGGAGTAAGTACGTCTGCACGACGGTATCTTATTATAATACAGTTTATCTAATATATATATATATATATATATATATATATATATATATATATATATATATATATATATATATTTATATTTTTATAGTGTTGAATATAAATATGTTTTAACGTGGTAAAATTGTTTTATATACAGTG
This sequence comes from Kuschelorhynchus macadamiae, assembly GCA_030620095.1. Classification (NCBI taxonomy): domain Eukaryota; kingdom Metazoa; phylum Arthropoda; class Insecta; order Coleoptera; family Curculionidae; genus Kuschelorhynchus; species Kuschelorhynchus macadamiae. The sequence continues at coordinate 384,238 of JAUTXW010004946.1, forward strand.
TGTCTCTTAAATGTTAATGTCTGTATTTTTATAATTTTAGCATCAAAAATTTTTTCTGAAGATGCCCTAAATTACAGGGCGAAACGTCAAATAAATGAAAAATTAAAATTTGGTATTTAATTCGAACCTAAACCCAAGAATTTTCCACTTTTGTATATATATATATATATATATATATATATATATATATATATATATATATATAATATATATATATATATATATATATATATATATATATACAATATAATATATATATTGTATTTTTATGTTTATGAAACTAATAATAGAGAAACTGAATAGGTACCTTACAATTTATCACTAAACTTCTTTGTCTAGGGCAAACCTTATTTCTGCGTTTGGAAAATATTTACCGTTCTGGTTTTTGACAATTAACTTCCATCGCTTTCCAATAAACAGTGAATTTGGCAACACAGTTTAAACAGGAAACTCAACTAAGTTAAAATAATTTTTAAGATAATGTCTTACCATATTATTGTTGCCTACTACTGTCTCAGTATTTATTATTTATTGGAATAAAAATGCTAACTGCACTTTTAAGATGTATCTTTTGTGAGAATTAACGATTGTACATACCGAAAAATATATAAAAACCATTCGTCATCTTTTCAAAAAAAAAGGAACGTTTAAATCGGACACTTACTTTCAAGGATACGCCCGTTCCCTTTTTGAATAGTCAATATTTGCGATATTGAATTTATCACCGTTTTAACTAGCTGACAGTTTGAGTTTAGAGACGTCAAAAAATATGACAGCAATTGTTGATATCTCTAAACTCAACTACTGTAGCGTTAAGAAAATTTAGTACCAATTACCTGAAATCGTGTTTTTAAAAATTATAATATAATAATATATAACCGCTGCACGTACTGAGGAAGACCACATAAAATACCAAATTTTGAGCTAGGTTAGGTTAGGGACACGGTCATTTTTAAATAGTCAACGTGCACTATCTTGAATTGGCCGTTGTTTTCACTAGATTTCACTAGATAGGTAATGATAATGATTTTCGGTTTCTCAATTCGATAATTGTGATATAAATAAAACATTTTTAAAATTTTTGGTTATACTGATTACATTGGTTTTAAAATTCACAGATTTTTATTGTATTAATTATTAATTTACCGACAAGTATAAAACAAACTCAGATTATACGGAAAAATTACCAACTAAAATGTTAAACATTAAATCAGTGTAGGGGAAAATTCTCCTGTATGGCGTAGAATAACTAAAAACTATTATGCGTAAACCAGAAAAGTACAAGAATAGAAATATTCCTTCAAATGACTTATAATATAGGTAGGTATTATTCTTTTTCTAATTGTATATTTGTATCAGATCCCAGTTTTTTAAAATGCTCTTATTTTCATTTCCTTTTTAACAGAAGGATTGTAGTTGTAAATCAATTTTTGAGATTTTTCCCAATATTCAATGTAAAAGTATTTAACGGTAATAAAACCATTCTTTTATCCTATTATACATTTTAATTTAATTAAAATGTCGAAAAAACAAGCAAATAACCATGATTAAAGATAAAAACATATATAAAATCGAAAAAAATACAAAAAATGAGCAAAACATATTGAAAATTAAATTCTGGAGATTTCGGATGGAAAAAGGACTTCAGTGGACCTCGATTTTTTGAAAAAAAAAGTTAAGACTATTACAAACATATTTGTTTAAGGAAAAGCGCTTACGTAAAGATACGTTTTTAGAAGCTTCGTATTTGCGACAAGGATGCTTAACCAAAAAAATATGGTGTCTTGTTACTCTCTATGATTGAGTATTCTTTGAGATAGGGGATTACCATTTCAGTTTACTTATTAAGTTACATGACTCTGCACAGTAGCACTTATAAAAAAAACAATTCTCTTCTATAAAAGGCCTAGATTAGACAACAATCCTTAACTCGACAAAATATTCCAACAGCAACGCCTTGGCCGAAGAACAACTGATCAATTAAGGATCATGTTATACAAGATGAAATAAAAATGCGAAAAAAATTTTTTAGAAATTATTAAAACAAATCTAATAAGAGACATAAAAGTGACGATGGTTTCCAAAAAACAACGATTTGTAATAAATATTTTTATTTGCTCTGAAAATTGGTGAAGGGCATGTGGCGCAATCAATGCACCTTTTATACGTCGCAAAATCAAATCAGTAGAAAAAAATAATAGTAATAGATTAGAAACTACAAAAACGCGGACGTATGTAAGGGTGTGTGTAAAGGCACCAGACCCCATATCCTCAAATTTGTTTGGACCACAGAAGAAAAAAAGGTAAGCAATTCCTTCTATAATTATACGCTTTTAGATTGTCCGTACTATTGTGAGGACTTTCGAAATTCGTGTTCGGCAAGCCTGTCGATGACTTCAATTCTTAAACGTCACTATTAGTTACAATAAGAAGGTGGCCGACATACTAACATGAAACCCCTTTATGCGAAAACTCTAGTCTCTAGGGACTCTAGTCCGGAAGCAAAATAATCAGAATCTACGCAGACAGTAAATAAGCATATAGCACAATAGCAGCACGGCCTGTGTGGGAATCTCATGAAGCAATGGTACGCGTTTTCCGGACATTTCAAACGACCCCTCACACAGCTTATGTAAAATTGCATTAGACCAATGTTTTTGAAAATTTATTATGTTGGAGAACTCAACGTTCTCATAAAGTGTCTTCATACTCACAACGCAACCTAATAGATAGTTTCTGAAATCCAGGGTGTTAAAGTTATGAATTTGCCTATTTTTATTTTTTTACATAATACTCCGTAGCCATTTTATATGTTTTTTAAACCAATTAAGCGGTCGGATTTTTATATAAATTTAATGTTATGACATTTACTATTGCCAAATAAACAAAGGAAATTTTGCTTAATACAAAGATAGGATTTTTTGTACCTATTATATGAATTGCTCTGATTGTACGGTACGTAGCTATTTATTCGTCATTAGTGCATATCCAGGTATATTGTATTAAAGAGAAGCTTTAAATTATATAAAAACCTTTTGACATAAACAAACTCTGAACCGAAAAATATTATATATTTAATTAGAACACCTATAGTAAATTATTGTTTCGAACTGAACATTTTAGATAGTTGTATACCTAATGCACAATACTTTTATGTCCAGTGCAAAAGTTACCCTAATTACTAATTGAAATAACAATTACCTATCAAACAAATAGTATTTTTCCATCTTAATGTATCAGGATACTATCTACTGACACCTATCTAAATTTATTATATGATGAATATATACAAACAAAATTTCAAAATATACGAATATAATAAAAATAAGTGAAATAATGATACTAATAATTTATTAATATTGTTCCGTAAACAATTTAGAAAAATCGGTAAATTTCCTTTACCCCGGAACTTCACTCGTTAGCAATATTCCCTTTTATTAGAAATTGTGAAGTGTGACCCAACTTGGATTGGTCATTTAATAACACACACATATATATATATATATATATATATATATATATATATATATATATATATATATATATATATATATATATATATATATATATATATATATATATATATATATATATATATATATATATATATATATATATATATATATATATATATATATATATATATATATATATATATATATATATATATATATATATATATATATATTCTTTATAATTTCACGGCTGTTTGAAAATGAAATGGACAACACGAAATAGCGGGGTTGCAGCCTAATAATCCTATTGATGTTACTGGGACATTAAATAGATGACTCTATTTACTTTGTGAAAGCTTTCGGATTTATTTTAATCCTTCATCAGTCACACTACAAAATGGTTTGTTAATATAAAGTAAATTATTAAAATATTTTAGACTTACTGTAAGTGAGGTTACAAATATAAACAGCTATCCAATAGGAAATTCATTTCTGTGAATGAAAGGAACACCTCTTTATATAAGTATTTAACACAAAACAAACAGACTGGAAAAAACAATAACAAAAAATTTTTTTTTTTTTTTTTTGATTACACACGAAACCGTTGAAAGGTAGGTTTCCAATGTATTCGACCGGAGTCGAGGCTTAACTAGAATATTAAGAATAAAATATATGCACCTATTTGTTTCTTTTTTAGATAGCAAAAAAAAAAAATAATCCTTCTTTTGTGTTTTGAAGGCCAGGACGATTATTTGGTTTTAAGGTTTAATAAATTGCTATATATTATATTGAGATTCTGTATATCCGATTTTTTATTCATCGGGTTTTCCTGATTATTTATGTGCACCATTTCGAGAAAATTTCTTTTAAAATAATTAATTTCACATTCGAGAATCTCCGCCTCTGCGAAATTTGCTGAATGACCTGTGTCTCTTACGTGTTGGGAAAGGGCACATGCTTCGGGTTTTATTCTTATATCACTTTTATGAGATATTATTCTATCTTTTAGAGGCCTTGAGGTTTGCCCTATGTATTTTTTATTGCAATGTAAACAATCTATTTTATATACTACATTTGATTTGTTATGTCTTTTTGTTTTATCTTTAAGAGAACTAAAAAGTTTGCTCGTAGGTTTAACGGCTTTATTGGCTATAACAATATTTTCTTTTTTGAATATGTTCGCTAATTTAGGGGTTAATTCCTGAACGTATGGAAAGGAAACATACTTTTTTATTATTGGAGGGCTAGTAGAAACAGTTGGTGAATTGTTTGGTACTATAGTGTCAGTTGAATAGATTAATTTCTTTAGCAGGCTTTGAGGGTAAGAGTTGTCCAATAGTAGGTTATTTAGACGTTTTAGATTTTGATCCTTTAATGACTGATGACAGATTGACAAAATTCTATTTTTTAGGCCAAGTATGAGGTTTATTTTCATTTTTTCGGAATGGTATGAGAAATAATTTAAATATCTACCTGAGCTGCTTGGTTTTATGTACCAGTCCAATATAATTTTATTACTGTTGGTTCTAATAAGTCTTGTATCTAAAAATGGCACACTTCTCTCAGATTCCATTTCAATTGTGAATTTAATGTACTGATTATAATTATTGAAAATATTGAGTAGCTCTGTTTCGCTTCCAATCGGAATGGCGCAAATTAAATCATCAACATATTTTTTTAAAAAGGGTATTTCAAAGTTCAGCTTTGGGATGCAATCGTATAATAAATCATCCATTACGTATTGCGCTAAAATGGGAGACATTTTTTGAGCCCAGGGGTTCCGAAAACTTGTTTGTAAAATTGATTGTCAAAAGAGAAACAGGTATTGTTAAAAACAAATTCTATTATTTCTAAGAAGTTTGATTGATTTAAAGAACAGTGATTTTTGATTTTGGACCAATTTTTTTTAATACTAACTTTGACTAATTCTAATGGGATATTGGAAAATAAAGACGTAACATCTAAGCTTATAATGTGGTAATTTTCCGGTAGCTGAAACTCGTTAATAAAATTTGCAAAATTAAAAGAGTCTGCTATGTAGTATTCGTTATTATAATCGTATGCAGTGTTTAAAACCTCTGTAATAAAACCAGCTAGTTGAGCAGTTGGGGAATCTATGGAGGATATTATTGGTCTAAGAGAAATTGTGGGTTTATGTGTTTTTGGCAAACCGTAAAACTTGGGGCAAATAGAGTTATAAATCATCAATTTTTTCGCAGTAGCGTCCGATAGTTGTTTTGATTTTTTCAATTTTGAAATTATTTGGTTGGCTTTTTGTTGAATTGTAGATGTAGGATCGCGTGGAATTTTTTTGTAATAAACTTCGTCACTAAGTAAGGACATAGCCAGTTGTAAATATTGTTCTTTGTAAATTGCGACCGTGACGTTGCCTTTGTCAGATCTCGTAATGTAGATATCTGGGTGTTGTTTTAAAAAAATCTTGGTTTTATTATACCATTTAGTTGTCTCTGAGAAAGTAACCTCTTCTGTATGAAAATAATTGGTGATGACATTGGCCGCCTGTGCACTGTAAATATTTTTTTCACGCATATTGTCTACGTGTGATATTGTTAATTCAACGTCTGCTAAAATATGTGGGACTGAGACGTCCTTTTTGGAAACGGGGAGACAAAACTTGGGCCCTAATGATAGGATATTTTTTGCTTCTGTTGGAAAAACGACAGGTGTAAGATTTTTGAACCAACAGTCCTTAATTTTAATGCGATTTAATTTATTTGATTTAAGTTCGTCAATCTTTTTAAGATTGTTGCTTTTTGTCTTGTAAAAAGCCTGGTTATACACTATATTTTGTCTCCGGAAAAACTCAAGATGAATGTTTATAGGTATATTTTCCTCTATTCTCAGTCGATATGTGCTAAGTGCCTTTTCCATTCTTTCAACATTTCCGTGTGTTATCTTAATCTCTAAATTTAAAATCTTCTTTAGAAACAAACTTAGCCGTAAGATTTTAAATTTAGAGATTAAGATAACACACGGAAATGTTGAAAGAATGGAAAAGGCACTTAGCACATATCGACTGAGAATAGAGGAAAATATACCTATAAACATTCATCTTGAGTTTTTCCGGAGACAAAATATAGTGTATAACCAGGCTTTTACAAGACAAAAAGCAACAATCTTAAAAAGATTGACGAACTTAAATCAAATAAATTAAATCGCATTAAAATTAAGGACTGTTGGTTCAAAAATCTTACACCTGTCGTTTTTCCAACAGAAGCAAAAAATATCCTATCATTAGGGCCCAAGTTTTGTCTCCCCGTTTCCAAAAAGGACGTCTCAGTCCCACATATTTTAGCAGACGTTGAATTAACAATATCACACGTAGACAATATGCGTGAAAAAAATATTTACAGTGCACAGGCGGCCAATGTCATCACCAATTATTTTCATACAGAAGAGGTTACTTTCTCAGAGACAACTAAATGGTATAATAAAACCAAGATTTTTTTAAAACAACACCCAGATATCTACATTACGAGATCTGACAAAGGCAACGTCACGGTCGCAATTTACAAAGAACAATATTTACAACTGGCTATGTCCTTACTTAGTGACGAAGTTTATTACAAAAAAAAAAATTCCACGCGATCCTACATCTACAATTCAACAAAAAGCCAACCAAATAATTTCAAAATTGAAAAAATCAAAACAACTATCGGACGCTACTGCGAAAAAATTGATGATTTATAACTCTATTTGCCCCAAGTTTTACGGTTTGCCAAAAACACATAAACCCACAATTTCTCTTAGACCAATAATATCCTCCATAGATTCCCCAACTGCTCAACTAGCTGGTTTTATTACAGAGGTTTTAAACACTGCATACGATTATAATAACGAATACTACATAGCAGACTATTTTAATTTTGCAAATTTTATTAACGAGTTTCAGCTACCGGAAAATTACCACATTATAAGCTTAGATGTTACGTCTTTATTTTCCAATATCCCATTAGAATTAGTCAAAGTTAGTATTAAAAAAAATTGGTCCAAAATCAAAAATCACTGTTCTTTAAATCAATCAAACTTCTTAGAAATAATAGAATTTGTTTTTAACAATACCTGTTTCTCTTTTGACAATCAATTTTACAAACAAGTTTTCGGAACCCCTATGGGCTCAAAAATGTCTCCCATTTTAGCGCAATACGTAATGGATGATTTATTATACGATTGCATCCCAAAGCTGAACTTTGAAATACCCTTTTTAAAAAAATATGTTGATGATTTAATTTGCGCCATTCCGATTGGAAGCGAAACAGAGCTACTCAATATTTTCAATAATTATAATCAGTACATTAAATTCACAATTGAAATGGAATCTGAGAGAAGTGTGCCATTTTTAGATACAAGACTTATTAGAACCAACAGTAATAAAATTATATTGGACTGGTACATAAAACCAAGCAGCTCAGGTAGATATTTAAATTATTTCTCATACCATTCCGAAAAAATGAAAATAAACCTCATACTTGGCCTAAAAAATAGAATTTTGTCAATCTGTCATCAGTCATTAAAGGATCAAAATCTAAAACGTCTAAATAACCTACTATTGGACAACTCTTACCCTCAAAGCCTGCTAAAGAAATTAATCTATTCAACTGACACTATAGTACCAAACAATTCACCAACTGTTTCTACTAGCCCTCCAATAATAAAAAAGTATGTTTCCTTTCCATACGTTCAGGAATTAACCCCTAAATTAGCGAACATATTCAAAAAAGAAAATATTGTTATAGCCAATAAAGCCGTTAAACCTACGAGCAAACTTTTTAGTTCTCTTAAAGATAAAACAAAAAGACATAACAAATCAAATGTAGTATATAAAATAGATTGTTTACATTGCAATAAAAAATACATAGGGCAAACCTCAAGGCCTCTAAAAGATAGAATAATATCTCATAAAAGTGATATAAGAATAAAACCCGAAGCATGTGCCCTTTCCCAACACGTAAGAGACACAGGTCATTCAGCAAATTTCGCAGAGGCGGAGATTCTCGAATGTGAAATTAATTATTTTAAAAGAAATTTTCTCGAAATGGTGCACATAAATAATCAGGAAAACCCGATGAATAAAAAATCGGATATACAGAATCTCAATATAATATATAGCAATTTATTAAACCTTAAAACCAAATAATCGTCCTGGCCTTCAAAACACAAAAGAAGGATTATTTTTTTTTTGCTATCTAAAAAAGAAACAAATAGGTGCATATATTTTATTCTTAATATTCTAGTTAAGCCTCGACTCCGGTCGAATACATTGGAAACCTACCTTTCAACGGTTTCGTGTGTAATCAAAAAAAAAAAAAAAAAAAAAAAAATTTTTTGTTATTGTTTTTTCCAGTCTGTTTGTTTTGTGTTAAATACTTATATAAAGAGGTGTTCCTTTCATTCACAGAAATGAATTTCCTATTGGATAGCTGTTTATATTTGTAACCTCACTTACAGTAAGTCTAAAATATTTTAATAATTTACTTTATATTAACAAACCATTTTGTAGTGTGACTGATGAAGGATTAAAATAAATCCGAAAGCTTTCACAAAGTAAATAGAGTCATCTATTTAATGTCCCAGTAACATCAATAGGATTATTAGGCTGCAACCCCGCTATTTCGTGTTGTCTATATATATATATATATATATATATATATATATATATATATATATATATATATATATATATATATATATATATATATATATATATATATATATATATATATATATATATATATATATATATATATATATATATATATATATATATATATATATATATATATAACATTCTTATATTGGACGTCATATCGAATCTCTAGCAATAGCTCTACTAGTTTCCACTTATAGCAGTTTCCACCTATACCACACTTGCTTTTTGGGCATAATTTGAAATAAATTCAATAAGTAGCTTTTTCATTGACACACACTGCTATTTTGTTACATCATGTTGAATTCGTGCCTGTTTATCCCTATATCCCATTTAATTTTTTTGCAAAATTTAAAGTCAATTGAATAAGATTCTTTTCACGTTGATTTTTTAAATAATTTATTTGGCCGTCATTTTGTTCCGCCGTCTTGAATTCATACGACAACTTTACCAGTTTATCTCTATATCACACCTACTGCTTGCACACATTTTGAAATCCATCTAATAAGTGGTTTTTTCAGGCCGATTTTTTAAATACTTTATTAGGCCGCCATTTTGTTTTGCTGTCTTATATTCGTACCAAAATATTACCAGTTCATTCCTATGTAACACTTGATTTTTGTACAAAATTTGAGGTAAATTGGATAATTCGGTTTTTGAGTAATCATTTGTTACCATTTTACTTACTTTTTAGTTTTTAAGCTATGCCGCGAACTGAGAAACTGACAGACAAACCTACAGACGGACCGAGGAAACTGATAAAACATATTTTTTGGCATCTAAAGACGCTAAACTATAAAGATATGTAACACCTGAGTGGGCGATTTTTTCATGATTACAAACATTTTATTTGGCCGCCATCTTGAATTAGTACCACAGTTTTACTAGTTAATTTCTATACCACAATTAATTATGGTACAGAACTTGAGATCAGTACTTTAAGTAGTTCTTTTTCAGGCTGAATTATTAAATATTTTATTAGGCCGCCATTTTGTTCCGGATTCACACCAAAATTAGTCAGTTAATTCCTACATAATACTTGATTTTTGTGGAAAATTTGAAATAAATTAGATAAGTAGTTTTTTAGTAATTTTTTTAACATTTCACTGGGCCGCCATTTATGACCCTTAATGTTTAACCAAAATTAGATGAGTCGTTTTTTAGCATGCCGGGAACCGGCAGACCGGCAAACAGACAGACAGACCGGAATTGAGAAAACATGTTTTTTGTATCTACGGACCCTGAAACTTAAAGATCTGACAAAATCTCGGAGGGGGGGTGATTGTTTACGACTACAAAACTTCCCTTTTACAAGGGAAATAAAAATACTTTTGTCACTATTCTGAAGAGTTACAATCACTTATATTTAGAGACTTTTACTACTACAATTAAAATATTTTAAGACAATTTGAAGAAATTATGTACATTAGGATTTAGGCATTCATATTTTCAAGAAGATGTGATTGACCGACTATTAGATTTTGCCTCAATTAAACCTGTTACAGTGGCGCTTCCAGAACTCTGGCCTGGGGAGGGTAGTGGTTGACAGGGGGGGTTAACACCCGTTTAGGCAAATTTTAAACAAAGGTTAGGAAATTATAGAATTATTATTTAGCCGTACTTAATTTTATTTTTAAAACTCAGAAACTAAAGTAATTATAGAATATTTGAAAATAAAATAGTAACTATTAATACTTTCAAAATTAAAATAATATATCTAATATATAGTGCATAGCTTGTAAAAATTATATGGAGACCTTGCAAATACAAATTTTAGTCTTTTTACTGCAATAAGGTAAATGTACCTTTCCCCGACCACTTAAGCTTTGTTCTCAGAAAAAGGTTAATATTAAGGTTTGTAAGTAAAAACTTAATTTTGTAATATTTTTAGTTTGAAATGTTTTTAAAAAACAGAATATTAGAAATAACGGAATAATTCATCTTTTTACCAAAAATATATTTTGTTTATCTGAAACTTCCGATAGGTACACTTTACGGACCGTTCCTGCGTGATGTTCGACTACCGACTGCCGTTTTAATGCAGAATATCACTGATACTTACCTTAATTTTTTAGTTGTTTTTCTTTAGTTTTTGTAGTTTGTGTTAGTATAATACAAGATATTATAATACATCACTTTATAAAGATCGTTTACTCTTTACTTAACGAAATGAGAAGAACAAAAAAAAAACATAACAAAAAAGGGTTTACAATTTCTAAGTCGAATCTAAGTAAAAAAATACACACTATAACTATGTTCCTTTGGGAACTAACTGCTTTCTTAACCCCTCTTAAGCTCTTCAATTTCAGGTACACAATAAATGCCCCGGCGGTTAATTAACTTGGTAGATTTATTTTGCGTATAATTTCATTTGAACTATATGTAAGTATATCATCCTTCTCGAGCCACTTCCAATTCACACCACTCCTTGCCATTGTTTTTACAACTATACCATTCAAACTTGATTTGAGGATCAAAGCAGGAAAATATTTTTCTTCATATATTACAATGGCATGCTTTACCCCACTATCAGTCTCATTTGTGTTATTATTTGTGCCACTATTAAATTTGGTTTACAATTGTCAGCTTTTCTCACTTTTTTCGTTTGTTTTATTTCCTCGATTTTTTTTTTCGCCCTCACTGATTTTTCTTCTTCATTCTTTTTTTCCGCATCTATCTTTTTCTGGTATTCTAGATATTCTTCTGATGTCGCAACTGTAGGTGTTATTTTTTTCGAAATCACTAAAGTTGTGAAATGCGCTTAGATGTAAGTCTTGAATTGTTTTGGAAGGGACAAGAGCTGCTGAAGTTTTTAAATTGGTTTCTTCTAGTGCTTGATTAAGATATTTCTTCAAGCACATTAGTTGGCTCTTTATTGCCTCTTTAAGGGTAGGAGTACAGGCATCTAGAATTTTATTATCAACGAACTTTGCATCTAAATATAAAGAATAATAAATAAATGAAAACCATTTATTTCATATATTTTGTGACATAATTGACACATAATACTAATAATAATTATAAGGATCATCACTCCGTTGGATCAAACTGCCATTTGTGATAAAGTAATGTAAGAATCTGATTCACAATCAGTTGAGTTCTTTTATGGCATGTTATTAGTTGCTACTGAAGAAGTAATTTAGAATAATCAATATTTTTTGGTGCAAACAAGAATAATCCGCAAGTCCGAAACCCCCATTAATTTTTAAGAGAGCTATACATTGCCAAAAGTTTTGCGCCAAATTTCTACCGACCGATCGATAATAAAAACAGTCAAAATCATGGGCGTATGTTTTACCGAGCGTTGGTAGGTCATAGGAGATCGATATGAATTTAGGTCCTATTTACCGACCTTTTTTTTATCGATTTGAATAACATTTTAAAAGTCAGACTGGGAAGTTATTTTTATCGTCTGTGGCAATATCGCATAATCTGTGTTAGAAAACGTTTTCATTATAAGTATTGGTTCCAAAATAATCTTAATATTTGCAAATTTATGTACACAAAAATATAACATTCGGCGTTTAAACTAAAAATGTTACTGCTTTTATACACTCTTAATGAAGGCGTATACAAATATTTAAGTGGTCGGTAATAGTTCTATAAATTCTAAAAGTTAATATTTATATGAAAAAAAATAGTCCTTGTCATTCAATGTTCTTTCAATAAATAAAAAATTTTAAAAAATAATATAGTGCACTCTCCTGATTCGACAGAAAGACATTGTATGTAATGACTGCCCCTGTCAGTGTTGCCAGGCCGAAAAAATAGAAATCATCAGATTTGCCTAAAAAAGTTGCCAGAAAATTACCAGATGTAGTAATGGGGGGTGTGTAGATAATAAAGGAATTTCGAATTAAAAAATAACCACACATCTTGTTAAAATGTGTATTTTGTATTATAAAATGGCACAAAATAGAACAAAACATATAGACACATAGTAAACACTGTTAGTAAAATCAAAACTTTATTTAACCTACTAGCGTTGATTGAAGGAAAAAGGAAGATGCGCAATCTTATGGACGAATTCGTTACGTTTCGGCTGCTGTACGGTGGAGCCGCTCTACGGCAAAAGCATAAAACACCCATTCGCAGTCGTTCGGCTCTCGCTGTGATGACCGTCGGCTGCGGCGTTGATCGGAAAACGATAAGATTCGGTGCCGCGCAATATTATTATGCTTTATTAATCATTCAAGGTTATTATTTAATCTAACAAAAATTAGTTAACAGGGCCATAGCAATTATAGGTTTTGACAATAGGAAAAAAACTTGGTGTTATTTTATGATTAAAAAATAAAAGAGATTATTTTAAATCTACGTTTAAATCTAAATTTTAATTTTCAAAGTAGTGTTACTTCCCTTTTTTTAAGACAACATTTATTTTTTACATTAGTGCCCCAAAATTGAGCCTTTTTCCAATGTTTCTGACAAATAAAACCCTTCATCAGTGCTTTTTCATGATGAAGAACGAAACATCGGATCAAAAATCTAGTCACGTCATATTGTCGACGAAAAGAAATGGCAATGAGAATGAATTTTTAAATAACTTCCGGAGTAGAACAAAAAAGGGAAATATTTTTGAATTAGGTGCTTCTTTTCTGATTCTAATAAAATAGGTAGATATAAATAAATTTTACATTCCCATTACCATATTTTTGGCTTGAAGATAACGCATTGAATTTTTGACCCGACGCGGGCTTTCCGTTCCTCGGCAATCATTATTAACTAGCATTGATATTTTTTTAGTCCGAAATATCGAAAAAATGTTAAGTGTGATACGCTGTTGGATTTAGAATTAAAATTACTGTTTATTAAGAACAATTCAACATTTTTGACTAGTTAAAATGCACAGATTATGATGACCAGTTCGGAGATGAATCGTCGAATCGTAAACTTAATAACATATTTTGGTAAAGGGAATACGGTGGCTGGATGATGTGACACTTATTTGAAAATATCTTTTTAAAAAAATTCGGTAAAAAATTAAAACTATTTTCAAAAATTTCTTTTTTTCCGGGTATCTTCGGAAGTGCTATAAATATCCTCAATTTCAAAACGGCATTTGATTGAGCACAAATATAGCTTCTCCCAATTGTCACCTTAGAAATTGGCATACCCTGTAAACCATGTGAGCGATTTTCCGTGTAAAATAGCTTTTTTTTAATCAAAAAATTAAAGACAAATATTGTTCATAAAAGATTTTAATTTTTTTTACAATGACTAGAGCATAGATAAGTAAAAGCAAAGTTGAAATATAATGACTTTATTTCAAAATTGTCAAACAAAACGTAATTTAGAAATTACATTCAAAACAAAAGGTAAATAAATATGTAATGTTTGCATTAAAAAGATAGTGGAAATTTAGAAAAAATGTGAAAATAAACTTACATTTAACTACTAAATAGGTACTATCCATAAATATTGAATGCATACAATTTACGCAACTAGTGTAAAACGAGGGAAGTATTGTAATCGTGAAAAAATCACTCTCCGAATTTTTTTCGCATCTTCACGTTTTAGGGCCCTAGATGTATAAAAAAAAATGTTTTCTCTATTTCCTCGGTCTGTCTGTCTGTTCGCGGCGTAGCTAAAAAACTACTTATTGGATTGACTTCAAATTTTGGTCAAAAATTAAAGGTCATATGGGGATGACCTGGTAACATTTTGGTAAAAATGCAGTATATTTTTTCCCGGATATCTTCGGAAGTACTATAAATATCCTCAATGTTGAAAACGGCATTTGATTGAGCACAAAATTGCGCAACTTTGCCACAATTTAAACTTTTTCATATATTGTATAGCTTCTCCCGATTGTCACCCTAGATATTGGGATACGCACCAGGTGAGGGATTTTCCTGTAAAGTAGCTTTTTTTTAAATTAAAAATTAAAGAAAAATGTTGTTCATAAAAGGTTTTATTTTTTTTGCAATGACTAAAGTATAGATAATGAAAGCAAAGTTGAAATATAATGACTTTATTTCAAAATTTTCAAACAAAACATGTAATTTACAAATATAATACATAATCAAAACAAAAGGTAAATACATACGCAATGTTTGCATCAAAAAAATAACTCCTAAATAGGTACTATCCATAAATATTGAACACATTCAATTTACACAACTGTTATTTTTTTACATACTACAACATGAAAGTTATATTTAGTTATATAGTAGATTTTTAAATATTAGCATAGTATATTTTTGTTAATGCCATTTTGCTGCTATTACTTAAATAATTATGCGAAACCTCCAATTTCTACTTGAGACATTTTTTCCTTAAATTATTTTCGTTAGTTAAACACATGCGATTTGGTTCGCGTATGACGCTAACGAAAGGGATATAAATTGGTACTTAAATCACCTTATTTTTTTACAAATTTTAGAAACCACGTTGTTGCTTTTTCGTTCAATTTTTGTCAACAGGGGCTTGAGAGATTTTTGTTTATAAATTATTTCCGATTTTTTGGAACACCCTGTATACATTTAAAAAAAATAAAATGACACATACCTGATCAAACGCTGTTTTGAAAAATTAACCGTTTTTTAAATAAAAAATATTGTATTATTTAATGGGCGGTTTCATCCTCTTCAAATTTGATTTTAAAAAAACTCTTCTTATCGGACCTCCACACCCTACAATCAACCTGTATGCTAAAATTCAGCTTTTTACGTTAAGCGGTTTAATCAGAGTCGTGATTATTTTCTGAAACACCCTGTATAAAATTTTAAGAAAAATTAAAATATGTTAAATAACCAAATAAAATACACGAGCCTATGCGTTTTTCCGAAAAACAAATAGTTTTTTTAATTAAAAAATTCCTTCTTATCCAACCTCTAACACGTTTTTTTAAATAACAAACCAAACATAAATTGTTTCACTGAATTGAAATAGTAAGTATTAAATTTACCATCACGGTCAGGAAAGGAAACTGAAAAAATTATGTAATCGACAAAATTCTTATTTTTCCATGTAGTTTATTTTCCAAATCTTTATTTTTGTGACTAATTCATTGTCAGAAAATTTAGGACTTTTTACAGTTAAAAAGTACTTACACTCATTAAAATGCAAAGACAATTTTGAGGGAATTTTCAGAAAATATAAAATTATACATTTGACATATTTAACTTATTTCTGTCATTATTATTTGATAGAAAAACAATTGGTTTTAAATTGTTTATTTCTTGTCAAATGATGTCAAAATTTTAGTAGTTAAAATCTGTTCAATTTTATATTTTCTGAAAATTCCCTCAAAATTGTCTTTGCATTTTAATTAGTGTAAGTAATTTTTAATTGTAAAAAAGTCTTAAATTTTCTGATAATTATGTTATTAGAGAGCCCTGAAGAAGAAATGAATTATTTCGGAATTAGAAAAAAAATGTACTATAAACTTTTTGGCGGAATCCCCGTTATTTCTTTATACTATTGATAGTATACGGTCGTTACCTACAAGGAAATTATATATATATATATATATATATATATTTATTTATTTATCAGGCGCCATAAGGTCATGACCCATTTAATTTATTTTAAAAAGAGTACTAATCAAGAGAAGAAAGTTCCAATACTCAGAGATTCAAAAAACATCAAATTCCTGCGATGCAAAATTTGTAAGATTATTAGGACCCTGCATAGTTTATTCTATATTTGAATTTAATTTGAGCAGGGACATTCGAAAAATAAGATACAAAATAAAAAACACTTACCTGTCCAAAATATAGGAACGACATTTTTCTTCAGTAATTGTCTTTCGCCACTTGAATATCTATCGTGTTTAGAAAAATGATTTTCAGATAAACCTTTATTTATCAAAGAATTTTCGTCCATTAAAAATATTTCAACATTGCCACAGTTTTGTATCCATTGACAAAAATGTCGGGCCTCGTCACGGGGAATTTAAAAAAGTTCACCAAATTATTTTTCTTTTTTCTTTTATTGTTGCATCCAACATACGCACATTCTATTTTTCTGGCAGACATAATTGCTTTAATTAACAGTTTCACAAGAATGAAACGTACTCCAGTTTTGCAGAGTTAAAAATTCAGGGGTTTGACTCGAAAACGAGCAAAAAACAATAACCACTCTGATGTAAACAATACAGGTAAACGATTCGTACATCTCCGCCGACTATCCGATCTATCTGCTGTTTCGCTGTAAACGACTGGCAGCGCGCAGCGCCAAGGAAATCTCGGACACCTTTCCTGGCGGCGACGGCGACGATGTCGCCAGCTACATCTCGGGCACCTTTTGTGCCACAAATTCGCCCATAAAGTTGCGTATCTTCCTTTTTCCTTCAGCCAACGCTACTAGTTAATAAATATCGTTTGATTCTTACATTAATTGATAGATTCACCTTAAATAAACTTGTACACAAATTAAGAGCACCTGTTAAGAAATCGTGTTTGCGTCCGCGTTCTATGGCTAAAGACTGCCGCAATTAACGTATTTTTCGGCGGGTTGCCGCTACAACTAAAATTAGAATTTTGAATTTGAAAGTTTAAACCGGCAACAGCTGACCTTTTTAAAGTGGAAAATATGTGAAAGTCGGTAATAAGTACTAGGTCGGTGATAGGTACACTTACCTTAGACAAAACAAAAGCATTTATCATTCCCGTCTCCCAACCCGCGTCATGATTATTTATTGGGTGTCTCGGGGGGGGGGGGGGGGGTAATTATCCCCCTTTACCTCCTCACCCTTGGAAGCGCCCTTGACATTATAAAACAAACTTAGTTAATCTAATATAATAAACTGTTATTTAATTTACGTCACCTGAAACTGAACGCAAAAATACAAAACGTTAGAGAAACCTTATCTAAATAAATAATAAACATTTTAAATTTCCATAATTGAGGTATATTGAAAATATAAGCATTATATTCTTCAGTTAATTACATTTTTTTTTCTTATGACCATTTTTGTCTATTTTCAAAAATAAAGTGGTGGGAGAAAATCAAACATTTTTACTTTTAAATGTAGATATCTCTGTTTTGGATGAACCGATTTTATTCAACTTGTATCGAAAAAAGTGCTTTTTTGCTCTACTCATGGAACCATAAACTGTACCGTAATGACTTTGTTAGTGGTCACTAGATGGCGTTGTTTCGGAATTCTCCAAATAATGTTGATTTTCTCAAAAAAATCAAACGGTACGTTATGACTTTTAAATCACAATTTAGATTGGAAAATTAAGCTTGCCGTTTTGTAGAGGAGAAAAAGTGACAAAAGCAAAGTGGAAATTATTTTTATCGGTCATTTCAATTAATCCTTAAATTTTAGGGAAACCAGAAAATTGGAAAAAACAAAGTTACAATAGAAACTTTAGTAACCTTGCATAATTGTAAAAAACCAAACTTTACAAAGGAACTAAACAAAAAATACTAAAACTTAGTGTCATAGTCACATAAGTTTCGCAATAAAATAGCTAAGTCTAGGGCGAGGCAGGGCAGGACTCGGTTTGGGCAAAAAGATTAAATCGAGTTCTACCTTACTTCAATGAAACAACCAAAGAAAAGCAACGAAATGAAATAAGAACAAACCATAAACTAACAACAAATATATTTAAGATTACTGAAAACTACTTTCGCAAATGCTCAAAATGCCGGCCGTCATTGTCAATACAAAGTTGCAATATTTCGTGTGTCGATTGAACTGCAGCCTCCATTTCTGCTATAGAGATACTTTGGATGGCATTCCTAATACGGTCCACCATATCGTTTCTTGTAGTAGGTCGAGTCACATATACTAAATCTTTTTACCTTAAGTAGTTTTCAGTAATTTTAAATATATTTGTTGTTAGTTGTTAGTTAATTTTTTTTTGTTGTTGTTTCACTGAAGCAAAGTAGTACTCGGATTAATATTTTTGCACAAACCGAGTCCCGTCCTGCCTCGCCCTAGTTTCAGCTAAGACCGAGTTTTAGGATTTTTTGTTTTGTTTCTTGGTTTTCCTAAAATTTTAGGATTAATTGAAATGACAGATGAAAATAATTTCCACTCTGTCATTGTCACTTTTTCTCCTCAACAAAAAGGCAAGGTTAATTTTCCAATCCGACGTTTGGGATTCGAGCGACCATCGTCAATTTTTTTAATTTAAATGCGGGCCTGTTTTTTTTATAAATTGTGAGATGTAAAAGTCATAAGATACGATTTAATTTTTTTGAGAAAACCAACATTATCTGGAAAAATTTGAAACAACGCCATCTAATGACCACTACCAAAGTCATTACGGTACAGATTGCGGCTCTACGAGCAGAGCAAAAAAGCACTTTTTTCGAAGTTCGATAAAATCGGTTCATCCAAAACAGAAATATCTACATCTGAAAGTAAAAATGTTTGACCTTCCCTCACCACTTTATTTTTAGTCTGAAGTAGAAAAGTGCGTAATTGGTTGAAGAATACAATGCTCATATTTTCAACATACCTCAATTATTGAAATTTAAGAGAAAATTGGCCCTTTACACTTTTGTGTGGCTGTTACTCCCCTTAGCGGCCAACTTTCGAACTTGAAAATAATTTACAGCGATTTCTTTAGGCCAATTTACCTAAAAATATTTTTTTTCTAAGTTCTCTCATTAACGGTTCCCGAGGTACAGCCTACGTTATATAGCAGTTAAATTATACAATAAAACAATAAGAATAAAGTAAAATTAATATATTAGTAGAGTTCAAACCTGCTGCTATCGTGTCATCCCGTTTGCACTTTATTGCTAAAATGTAAGAGCCACTTTTGATCATTTCCCATACCCTAAAAATGCAAAATCAACTGGTCGTCCAAAAATCGTACGGTGCAGGGGGTGGTGGGGGTGTTTTTTTCAAAAATTGACTAAAAAATATTTTTACATTTTTTTTATCTAAAATATATGCCCAACAAACTGCCAAAACCGGACAATATTCTCACTAGAAATATATTTTTTTTAATTTTAAAAATCCATCGCGCAATGCTTTTATATGGAGTTCTTTAATGAATAAACGCTTGTCTTGAAAACTCATTTTTATGTTATTGTTTACCTCACGGTAGCTTGATTACTTTTAGGTTTATCAAAAAAATACCTTCTATAAACGTTATGCATTGAAGATCAAGGAATACATTGATTTTTGAAAAATCCCATTCTGACGAATAGTTTATTTTTTAATCAGCAAATTGCAATGTCATGTCGTGAATACCGCGGCCATCAGCGGAGCAGCGACGAAGGCTTAGATTCCTACTGCTTAGCCAGGCGATAAGCGACCTAATTGTTTCGACGTGCGTTTAGGTCGTTTTCATTTCGATATCGGAATACGCTCTCGAATAATTCATATTGTTTTGATTTAATGGCACATAGTCTGGCTTTTCAAGGGTTTTAAGTGCTTTTACCGATAGTGTGTGCTGACTTTTTGACTAAAATATATTAGTTTTAGGGTAAGAAAGGTAAATAATTTTAATTATAATTTGTATATAAATGTTTGACATTTATAGGTTTACTTAACAATGGATATTAAAAGCAGAATCGAAAAATGAAAATCGACTTCTAGTTATTTCAACGGATCAAATTGCTTCCACAGAGGTTCAAACTTCATTACTAATGGCAAAGGAAATCGGAGAAGAGGCGTTGGAAAAATTTATTAACGTCCTTGGTACTCCTGATTTTTATAAATCTCTAAAGAAAAACAATTTAAAAACATTTCTTCAATCTGCAGCCAAGGTAGCTGATGATAAAAAGAAAAAAGCTATTCAAAACGGACAAGAGTTTTTGCAGAAAATATTAGCAGCCAAAGAAATGGGAAGAAATATTAAATATGAAAACATCTTTAAACATGAGTTGACTACTTACTCTATGTCTCTTGCATCAGTTGAAATTATATCCACCCCGACAAATAAATCAGCATTGGGAATCATAATAGAAACATTTACTGTTAGTTGCAAAGAATTACCATTAGGGGATTATAAAACATGTCACATTTTTGATGGTATGGCATTGGTGCAGGGTCTCGGCAGACCAGCTAACGCTAAAACGTTTGGACACTATGCAAAACATCTTAGAGTCCATTGTATTTAAAAATGTCTACAACGGTGACAGAATAGATTTAGTGCTAGACTACTACGAAGAAAATTCAATAAAGAGTTTTACAAGGCAGAAATAAGGCTTAAAGGAAACAATAGAGCGAGCTATTGAGAGTCCAGATACATTACCTCAACAGTGGCATTCATTTATTCACTCAATATCAAATAAAAAACAATTTACAAACTTTTTAAGTCAGAGGTTGCTCGAACATTCTATCAATTTGAAAATTAAGTTTGTTACTAATGGGGGATTTTTTGACGTGCGTCAGTATAAAGCCAATTACCATTTAGAAAATAATTAGTAGCATCGCACGAAGAGGCCGATACAAGAATAATATTACATATTTTATCGGCAAAAATGGAGGGATATACAAGATGTATTGTGAATTGTAAAGATATGGATGTTTTAGTACTACTGGCATATTTTAAAGATTATTTAACACCGGAAATTTGGGTGAATGTTGGAACAAAAGATAATGAACGTTTTATTGCAATTTATGAATTAAAAATGGATAATCCAATGTTAAAGTGTCTACCAGCCTTTTATGCATTGACGGGATGTGATACAAATAGCCAATTTGTAGGAGTTGGCAAAAGAACATGCTGGAAGGTGTTTCTATCCCATTATGATCTACTAGCTAGAGTAGGTCATGATGAGTATTTAAATGAAGAAGTTTTCCAGGATGTTGTTCAATTTGTTATTCGTTTATATACAACAAACGAATCTATAAAATGCATTAAGACCTTTAGAGGAATCTTGGCTTCTTCTAAACCCATTAGTAACTTGCCTCCAACTTTAGATAGCCTAAAGCAACATTGCAGTCGTGTGCACTATCAGACTAACATATGGCTGAATAGTATAACACCTAAGGCAAATTTTACCAGATCTAATAGACTGTGGTTGGAATAATGAAAATGGGAAAGTTACCCCTGTTTTGACAACCGAAGCAGTATTGCCAGAGGATACTTCGGTTCTAAACACTTGCGGATGTAAAAAAGGTAATTAAATTTTCTGTTAAACAAAAAATTGCAATTCTAATTAAGAAAAAAATATTTTAGGCTGTAACGGGCTATTGTGTTCCTGTAGAAGAAAACAAATGACTTGTATTGGTTCTTGTAAATGTATGGGTCAATTAACATGTGGCAATAAGTGCGACAAAAATTCTTTGTTGCAAAAATAAAATACTCGGTATATTAAAATGTTCGTATATGGAAAGTGTTTCGTAGGAACCGGCATAAAGAACTGCTAAAAAATTGTTCTAGTTTAAAACGATTATAAGAAGAAAAGAGTAAAAGTAAGAACATTTTTGTGTTTTTAGGCCAAATTGAGTCCACCTTTATCATCGATATTTTTCGTATATTCGTTTTAAACTAGTAAAAGTCTCTTGGTAGTTCTTTATATCGATTCTTACAGGCTATTTTCCATACAATAACTTTAAGATATTCCCAGTGCTCTATTTGTGCATCGGCTTTAAAACCATCACATTGGTACAAAATGAAAGTTCGGTTTTGTATATTTTTCTCAAATCATATTTTTGCCACTCTCTCAGAAGTTATGAAGATGAAAACATGAAAATAATCGATTAGAAAATAAAAAAGTTATAATAGAGTGAAAAAGGGTGCTGTATAATTTGACCCACAGTGCATACACTAATCTTTGGAACGGACTGTCAGAAATAGACTTTTTAATTAATTATTTTGTACTTTATTCTTTATTTTTTATGTTTTATACTCGGTTTTATATTACGCATTAAAGATGAACTGCCTACATAATATTACATATAAGTAATGTAAAATTATTAAAAAAAAATAACATAACATTTAACTAACAAAAGGCTAATACGTTTTCAACAGTTTCAGACCCAATATTTTAAAATCGCGCATTTAAGGTTCTATCGTAATTCATAATCCCAGCGAAAGCAAAACTGCAAGCGAAAACTGTCTTAAGCGCACTTTGCAGCTGTTTCGCTTGTAGCCACTACGTTCTCAACTTGACTTTGCAATTTGTTACTTTAAAAAGTAATTATCCGTCTGATTAGGATTTTCAAAAAAGCAATGTATTCCTCGATTTTCAATGCATAACGTTTGTTAAAGGTATTTTTTGATAAACCAAAGCGTATTAAAGCCACAAAGAGGTAAACATAAACACAAAAAAAGTGTTTTCAGAACAAGCGTTTAAGGAACTCCATTTAAAAGCATTGTGCCGTTGGTTTTTAAAATTAAAAATAATATATTTCTAGTATAAATATTGAAATCCGATTTTGGCAGTTTATTAGCCGTTTGTTGTAGATAAAAAAAATGTAATAATATTTTTTAATCAATTTTTGAAAAAATCACCCCCACCACCTCCTGCACCGTACGATTTTTGGACGACCAGTTGATTTTGCATTCTTAGGGTATAAGAAATGATAAAAAGTATTTGTTAGATTTTAGCAATAAAGTGCAAACGAAAATCCATTCTAGAAGACTTTTGCAAGCCTTTAAACTCTACTATATATGCAAACATTCATTAATCAATAACTTGAATACTTTCTCATTTTAAACTTGCTACTGGAAACTTTCCCTTACAAAATTAAATAAAAGGTCGTTGATAGCGGGTGGCTGCCCACCTCTTATAGAATAATTATTAAAAAATTATATTAAGTCCACTAGTCTTAATTTATTTTTTTAAGTTCTTTTACATTTGGTTTATATATAAGAATAGCTTATTTTAGCCAAATTACGCCTAATGTATTTTGAATTAATAAAGACGATTTATTACTAGTATTATTATTATTATTATTATTTGGCACCAACGGATTTGTTCATTTTATTATTTAGGTTGATCATGTCCCAGTGTTTTGGCAGCTGGTTTGCTGTAAAACAAAAAGTAGCGTTAGACTTCAATGAAACTAATTTACATGTTATACTGAGCTTTTTATTAGTGAAAAATGGAAAACACGTATAGAGAAATATAAAATTCACGTGACTTGCGTGAGTCATCTAAAACAATTTTTAGAAGCTGATTTATCGAAAATGTTTTTGCAATACTTTAAATTATAGAAGGAGTAAAGACAAAGCCCTTAATAAAAACACACCTTTGTCTACCATCTTCCGATATCGAATGACAAAATGTATATAGATCTTGAAATTGCCCTAGAAATTATTGTCATCTATATCATAAGTTAATTTTGAGTTTCGTTTTGCGGATAATCTAAGTTCTTCCAAAAAATTATTTCCTGGCATTAAAAAGGATCTGTTAATGGACATGGACTAGCAATCTCTAATTTTTCTGCATTATTGGCATCGAATAATAATTCCATTTGTCGCCTTCAAAACTTTGATTACACGTAAATCACAGCACACGATCACCATAATGAAGTGCTATGTTAATTAGAAGCCTTTGAAATTAAAGTCTTAATTCCAAGAAAAAGGTTTTTTCTAGTGACAGTTATTACAAATAACAAAATGGTTATTTGGTCACGGATTTCTTCCTAATAAACTGCTTTAAGTTACTAAATGTTAAAAAAGTAACTGCGATAATCACATTTTTTTTAAATATTAAAACAATAATAACTAATATTTAGGTGAAACAAAACAATTAAAAACAATTGTATTACAGTAAGTGCGGCACGAAATGAGTCTAATATGTTTCGAAAGACACCTATAAACAATAATACATTAAAAATATTTTTATACGCGTTTCCCTAGTGTTTTATTACCAAAAAGTATAGCCAGAGTGCATAAAACACCTTGTTAGTACATATTTTTTATTTAATAGGTACTAAAAACAACTTCTATCTAGATAATTGTCTCGCCGTCATTATTACTTCATTAGATATATCTTCTAACTAATTAGGCTGGGAATCATAAATATCTATACTTATAGATATACTAAATATAATCCACCAACTTTTCATATTAAACAAAAAAATACTTTTTTATCGTTTACTGTATCAAATACCACAGTGTACTAAAATTATATTAAAATTCTACAGTTTGTTTACAAAATAATTATATAAAATAACTACGGAAAATTATTTTAAAAAAAAATCATTTTATAGGTTCTTCAAATTTGTCGTGCAGCCACTTTTTTTTGAGGACTCTGTACAAATGATTTCGAGTTAGCTTTGAAAAATAACTATAGAACTATCAGAATTACTAATGTCAAAGAGTTTTTATATAGTTTAAAAATGTCTCTTTAATACAGTATATACCTGGGTATAAACCAATGACAAAAAAAATTCAGTTAGATCTGTATTGAGCAAAATGCCCTTTTTATTTGTCACTATCAAATGTTCTAACATATCCGACCGCTCGTTTAAAAAATATATAAAATAACTACGAAATATAATTAAACCATTTCATGGGTTATTCAAAATTGTCATGTCATGGTTTTTTATGGTAACAATGTTACCGTAAAAAGCCGAAATCCGTCATATCGTGGTCTAACTAGTAAAAACGCGAAGTTTCTAAGAGTGTTAGTAATATCCGATTCTTACTAATTATTTCTAGTTATGACTGTTGGTAACAGTAAAATGCCGAATAAAAAGATAATTTCGGTATTTTACTATTTTGTTTTTTGGATAAAACCCGTTCTTACTAAATAGTAAAAATGCGATCTATAAAAAAAGAATATATTTCTAAGTAAGTTTTTCATCAGTCAGAAACAGTATTATTGATAAAATTCTAAAACAAGTCAAAAGAAATATGTTGCTAACAAACTTGTCTAACGCACTATGTTGTAACATGTAAGAAAACTAGAAAATCCATACATTGTTTGCCCTATTTTCAAACAACGTTTATAACAAAGCCTTTGCTTACTATAAAAACTTAGTAAAT
Source organism: Kuschelorhynchus macadamiae (assembly GCA_030620095.1). Classification (NCBI taxonomy): domain Eukaryota; kingdom Metazoa; phylum Arthropoda; class Insecta; order Coleoptera; family Curculionidae; genus Kuschelorhynchus; species Kuschelorhynchus macadamiae. The sequence goes on from JAUTXW010004946.1 coordinate 410,223, forward strand.
GTAGAAATGATACAAAAACAGAAAAAAATACAAATACAATATAGGATGATACCATTTAGTTTTTTCTAAATATTTAACGTATAATAATACGTCCCAAAATAGGTAATTTAGTTTTATATGAATATAGGACCAACAACCGTTCAGTTCAGAGATATAGGGAGGATACCCTTTACAATACAACACCCTGTATCTCGAAAATAAAGCATTTGCAGATATTTTCATATAATTTTTTTTATTTGAGAAGTACTATAAGTTAAAATGTTGAAAGTACTAATTTGATGTCATATTGTTTTCTCCATGTTTTGTATGGCTTGGGCAAACTTTAACACCCCTGCATATTAAAAACTCGTCGTAGAATTAGATTACGTCCATGGTATCGTCTGCTCAGGAGATCAAAAACTATAAAAAATTCAACCAATTTCACCGAAACCGTCTTTCTCTTGACCAATCAGAGCACTGTAAGTATTCCAGAATATACTAGATCGTATTCTTACCGTTTAGCATGCAGTAAGAACCGGTTTGAACTAAAACGTTCAGTAAAATGCCTATATTTAACATTTTGTTGGTATTTTACTAAATACGTTAGACACTTCGCGATGTTACTGCTAAGAACCCGATGTTACTAACACTCCTAGAAACTTCGCATTTTTACTAGTTAGATCGCGTTATTACGGATTTCGGATATTTACGGTAACATTTAAATAAAGTATATCGATAGGTGATGTGCTATAGGTAAAATTTAATATCGCTCATCCCTAGTTGCGGCTTCGAAGGCATTTGATTCTCCAACATGAAATTTTCAAAAAAAATGGCCAAAAGGCATTTTCCATAAGCGGTGTGAGGGGTCCTTTCAAATGGAATAAAAGATTCTCGCAGTACACGTGCAACAAATAAGTTATATATTTGCCAAGATGGTACCTGGTGCCTAGTACCAGGTCGCTATTTACTTAACGAGGCTTAGAGGTACCGCAAAGACTGCAACCAATGAAATATTAATTTGGTAACATAATAAAAGCTCAGAGGTTGTTAGAAGGTTTTCTTCTTCGCTAGTTAGATTTATTCTTAAGGTGTTTTGAAACGTACCAAATCTCCGTTCTGATGATTTTTAAAACAACAGTACTTGGACTCTAAAGATTCTTCTGTAAATTTCCTCAGAAAATGGAAATGACGTATTTCTGTAGGAACATTTTTGCATTTCTATATTCACAAAAATGTTTAGAATGCAAGGCCAAACAAAGTTTCTCTGTTACAGTTATTCTATAGTCTGGAAAATTCTTTATTTTTCTGTATTAGGAGAAGCTTATAGAAGGCGAAAAATTTTGTTTCAGCTAAACGAAAGTTGAACCGAAACTAATATGAATGGATTTTATTTACTTTAAAATTTATTTTAAAAACTACTATGTACTAGGTAAAAGCTTAAATTTAAGTTTAGTCGCTATAAGCACTGAAAACATATCAATTAATTTTTTCCTTATAACAGAGATGGTAAAATACGTGAGTGATTAACAATATACTTGTAAAGTATAATACGCACGCATAGAATTGATAAGAGGTATAATACAATATATAATATTAATTATTTTTATTATATGTTAAAGTTTTGCAGAAGTATCATAGTTCTGGTGCTCACGATTAAAATTTGTAATTATCGCTGCGCGTCTGATAAACCGACACATGGTTAATTAAAGCATTCTGATACCGCATTAGATTTTTGGACGCTGTGTCCAGTCGGTGATAGTGGTTAAGAGGCCGCATTGTCATTTGACAACTGAATTGCATTTTATTGTTTTGAAAATACGAATTCAATATGAGAGTTGGAGGCGAGACCTAACCAAAGTTTTAATAGAAGGAACTTGTAAAAATGGGCCCACCATGACTAATTTTTGCAAGAATGATTTTAAAAGTATTTTTTGAGTTGTCAGAAGTTTGCATTTAACATATCAGACACGTATTCCAGTTGATACACGAGATAAATATAATTAAATGCTGTCAAATTCGTTGGTTTAAAATATAGTCCGCATGTGGCCTCTGCAAGTATAAGTATGATATATTGGTGAAAAAAAAACAACTGGTAGTTACAAAACAGATGTTCAAGCCAGCATTTGTCAGGTAGTTCTTTAAGTTACAAGTATTTGTATTTGAAATGGGATAAATCTTAAACAAAAGACACTAAAATTATTTCGCTTCGTGTAGGTATTATCACGACTATACATACTATATGAGATTATATGATTACGCTGTTTTTAATTGTTGTCGTCTATTAGTTATTAATTATTGAAGCTGACCAAAACTTTAAATTTTTTTAGTTTTTTGTTAGACTCAATAATTAACTAACAGATTATAACAATAAAAAACTCATTATGTCATAATCTTATAAAGCATAGTTGTGATAAAGTTTCTACGAAGCGAAATAATTTTAGTAGCTTTTAAAAATTATGGTTCTTGGGCTTAGAACGTATCAAATTGGAATTATTTTACAATTTGACACGATCCAAACCCAAGAACCATGTTTTCTTAATTGGCTTCAGCCGTGAAAGCTTTCGTACTATATGTTTAGCGGCTTTTAAGCCGACTTGAAATAATAACGAAAACTCTAAAAAAAATTGTTAATTAACAATAGGCTCATTTTATATAAAATCAGTGAAAAGGCTTTTTTTAACAGAATATTGTTCCTTTCAGTGTCTTAGCAATACCATTTTTTTAAATTTTAATTTAATAAGCCCTCAATTATATTTTTCTAGTAGTAACAAGAGTTAATACCATTCTGAGTTTGTGAACTACACTATAGATATATTCACACTGCGGCTGGACCCGGCGTCTGATATTGTGGATTTAGCTTTCTAATAACACACACATACATTCCATTTCTTACAACTTCCCCGTTCGATCATAATAACACGGACTGGACTGTGAGCGTATAATTCTATAGGAGTAGAATGTGATAAATAATCATATGTCAATTGGACATTTTTTAGTTGTCAGATTTAGAAATGAAGGCGTCACAAGAATTTTCTCTCTTTTCTTTTTTGTGAAGTCTTATAAAATTATCTATTTGAAAAGCTCCTATATAATTTTCATGCAACACGTATACTTTCGTAGTGACAGTCAATAATGCTATGTGATCAAAAACTTTAGCAATCAACGATATTTTTGATATCAAACTGTAGACCCGCCGTAAGCGGGCGTGCGGCTTGTTCAAAGGGGCAGCAAATACAGAGAGCTCAAGTTTAAACATTATTCAGTACAGTATCTCAGTTTTTTTTTCAGTCATTCCATAAAAACGTCATATATCATAGATCAGACATTAACATCCTTATAAAATAGATTCCAAGAATTTAAAACATTTGACGTTGGGTTTGCCTTTCAAAAATACTGTTACAAATCATTTAACTTCAGCACAAATTAACCTAATAATTTGTGACAATATAGCTTTAAGAAAATTACTTTCCGATTTCAATCGAAACTGGTGAAAGATCCTCTTGAAAATAATTAATAGTAGATTTTGTAACTACAAAAGCAGAAAAAGTTTAATTTATGTAGGTAAATCCATTGGTATGCCATTTATTGAATATTTCTATTTATTATATTTATATACAACTGACGAATTGAACTTATCTTGCTGATGACAAAATACATTTTTTTATTCGATATTTATTTTTGTATATTCAACCGACTAATACCAATAAATTGTTTGAAAATTATTTATTTGCTTACTGCCTAGGCAGTAAAAGTGCTTTTTACTGCCTGTAAGCAGTAGCTACAAACTTTCGTTGCTATTCAACGTTTGTTCAGGTAACAATGTAAATCAAAATTGACAGTGACAATACGTAAAAACAAAATGATTATTAGATAGAGGTTTAAATATAAAAATAACAAAATTTTGTTTTCTCCAGAAACTTTTAACGTCATTCGAAAAAAAAATTATGTTTCAGACGGCCGAAAAGCAGATTTATTGCTTTGGCTGGTTTCCTATGAAACGCCAGCTGCAGCATTAAATTTTGCGTTTTTCTAGCGGTTTAAATGTAACAATAACACAATTTTGATGGTTTTGCCTTCTCCGGAAACTTTTAATGTCATTTGGAGTAAAAATTATATGTTTCACACGGCCGAAAAGCAGATTTAATGCCTTGGCTGCTTCCCTATGAAACACCAATCGCGGCTTTACATATTGCGCTTTTCTGCCTAGTAAAACAAATAACAATTCTTTTTTTTGCTTTGATATGATTTTAATTAAACTTTTTGCCCATCCTTCTCTAATTAAGTTTGGTTGCGATTCATTTACCTAAGCTTTATTTGTTCTACAGGGTCCATCCAGTTTGCCCACCCCAACGAATTTACAGGCAAATGTTTGGCCACCTTTACTGCCATTACGGGAGAGCCCAATTTTGGAACTGACTGAACAGATGGAGTCCATGTAATATGTCCGTCAAACGCCTATATTGGTGTTTCTTGATCGATTGAATAGTGAAGTATTTTCTTTAATAGAGGAAGGTCAAGTAGTTTGTCGAAATACGACCTTCCGTGGAAAATAAATTAATGACAGTAATTATTACATATTTTTAATTTCAAATTTAAAATAAATTAGTAGACGCAAAATGTTTACTTGCGCTAAAAGTTACTTGACACCTGCAAAATTTAAATAAATTAAATAATTTCTGTCAAATTGTATTTCAGTATAATTTAAATTGATTTAAATACAAAGAATTAAAATCTTAAAGAAAGTATAGTGGTGGTCTGCAGTGTGGTGGCGTCGCTAGAAAAGTACCGTTTACCTCTAGCGAGGATAATCAAGAATAGGAAAGCAATGTACCCTAACTATTACTATTCAATTTTCAACAAAAACGTTATATTTTTGTTCGTGGCATAGTTAACCATTGTAAACACTAAATATTACATGTAAATAATGATTCAGGTTGTGTGGGAGTGGAGTATTTACCATGTCTTAGTAATGCGACAGTAGTAGTTTATAAAAGCTTATGTACTGCACCGGTGAATCCAGTTTTTTAAAATTAATCGATTTTCAGTAAGGGACTGCGACTTATTTTGAGTTTACGCAAATTTTAAAAGTGTCTGCAAACGAAAAAAAGTTCTTGGTTTTAAAAATTACTTTCAGCAGTGGTGTCTATGCATTCAGGCTTTTCGAAAATATACTTTTTATTAATAGCTTTGTTTCTTACATGTTGTAACTTGACACTGTAAAATTTTGTTTTGTTAAATATTATGATATTATAAGGTTTGACAGCTTAATCTTTGAAAACAACCAGGGCCATGGAAATAGAACATTGCACCCGAAGCATAAGATTTTTTAATAATTATCATTGTTGAGACATGTTGTGACTATTAATTTTGTGTTAATCTCTGTTTTAAAATCTAGTACTTTAATATAGTTATAATACTAAACAAGAAAATTGTTGTGGTACAAAAAAGTGAAAATACCTGTACACTCCTATCTGTAGTCTTCAGTTCTGGGTCTACTTGGAAGGTACCCGAGGAGAAACGAGGCTAAAAAATGCCTAGTTGTTTGGAGTTTTGTTGGAAAGTCTACCCCCGTCTTCCGCAACTTCCCCCCGAAACGACCAGAAAACTAGGCATTTATCAGTCTTGTTCCTCGGGTACCTTCCCAGTGGACACAACTCATTACTGCAGATAGGAGTGTACAGGTATTTTCTCTCTAGAGTTCAATCTGGTTTGGTTTTTTTTTCGGTTAGAATGGCCTCTAATGCTATTTTCCTTTAAGAAGCAAGAATTTTTAATTTTAATAGTACCAGCACTAAAACTACTGTATATATATAAACAGAAAAAAAAACAGTGATTAAAACGATTTCAACAAATGCCGAGTTCAGGCTAGGGTCAGCTGGAAACTGCATTTTTCACACGAATGTGAGACATTGATGGCCCTAAGACCTAAACGAATACTAAAAGTCACATGAGTGTGAAAAATAGTTTTCAAACCTGTTATATCCTCAGTTTTTTCTACGACACTTAAATTTTTTACATGGTAATACAACTTATGACGACAAAACATTTTTGACACTTTGACATTGAAAAGTAGAATATAAACTGAAGCTAGTCACCGCCGGTGGAAACAAAAGGTAATTATTAAATTTTGAGGTATTGGAATAAGAATATTTAACAGCAAAGCTACTACTGTTGTATTATATTCTAAAAAATATATTGAATACAAAATGTAATAAGGGAGTTGTTAGACACAAAATCCGAAATAATAGAATACTCACGCATTTATTCCTTATTTGATATGGGTTATATTACTGAAAGACATGATTCCCTGGTATATTGAGCTATGTCAATCAGTTTCCGACGTTTGGCCTTACGGCTAAGAATAATATCTCAGGATATTCTTTCACTTCTAAGACAGTTTAAAGCCAATGACCGAGAAGAATATATTAAATATTTGGAGGTTTAAAGGTTTTTTGAAACAAAATTCTACATATTCCAAACGATAATGTTAACAAATATCGATGATACGCAGTAGCTAATTACAAGCAACACGAAGAAAATCTACAAATGGTTCCTCAGTCCACTACCAATAGTGACCAGAGTAATGTACAAAAATATGCGGTTGCTGAAAGCAGTACCAACGACTGTCAGAGTGGCGATGACATAGTCGATAAAATTGATGTAAATTAGGAAAGTAAAATTTGATTGTAACTTGTTTATAAACAGATATTTTCTTATTACATTGTTTTGTTCTTTTACTTCCCTAAATATATATATATATATATATATATATATATATATATATATATATATATATATATATATATATTTATATATATATATATATATATATATATATATATATATATATATATATATATATATATATATATATATTTATATATATATATATATATATAGTTTTGAGTTAGTTTTTCTTGAACATCCGTGTATATATAGTTACTAGATTTTTCTTGGGTTATAAGTTCATAGCATTAAAACAATTCTTAAAAATTATTAGTCATCTATTCATTTTAAATTTGACGTTTCGGCAGGTGGCTCCGTGCCTTTTTCAAAAATACTTTCTAAAATAATTTAAGTTAGAGAATCTACACACTTTAGTAAAACAAGACAGACTTATATATATATATATATATATATATATATATATATATATATATATATATATATATATATAAATATATATATATATATATATATATATATATATATATATATATATGTATAAATATATATTTATATATATTTATATATATATATATATATATATATATATTACTAGTATATTGTTAAGGTACTTCGAAGAAAAATTGGCTAGACCCCTTGGCAGGTAGTTTGAAACGCTTATAAATTTTCCACCCTTAAACTTGAAAGTTTTGGTATTCGTGGTCATAAGTGAAAACCTCTCCTGATGGTAATTTAATGTTTATATTAATAGTAACCCTAACCAATTACATATTTCAACAGGATAAAAAGTATGACAAAATATTATATTTTAAACAATATCTGATTCATCAATCCATGAATTGATTTGAAAAACCTAACCATTTTACAAATAATTGATTAATAATATTCTTCTTGAGGTTTGTTTCTTTGGATTACAGCACCATAACAACATAATTTAATAGGTTGACCTTCTGCGGATTCCAAGAGGTATGTTGGTGGATAGGTAATGTTAACTTTTGCGATTTTAAACTGTTCTGTTGACCATGATGGTGTATAGCCTTTATTAAAGATACTTTTGTATCTGTTTATTCGAACTACATCACTCAAACGAAATTTAAACTTTGTGGATGCGACTTATATCTAACTGTATGAGTATCATTGTTGCTTTAGGGACTTCAACACCAATGTTGCTTCTAATTGCCCTAGTAGACATAGTTCCAACTCAAATCTGTTGAGATACTGATTAAATTAGGTGGCTACTTTACTTAATAAATTATTCCTTCCTCACGAGGTTCTTCTAAAATTGGCATTATTTCATTATCGTGTCCGGTATGACCAGCCAACTTTGAACTCAACAGCAATCTTAACCGTTTCTCTTACTCTTTCGGTTTATTCCGATAGACGCAATACAACTTTTACATATCTATTTTTTCTTGAAATCCCAGATTCCAATCGATTCCGGTCTGTAACATATCTATTTTTTCTTGAAATCCCAGATTCCAATCGATTCCGGTCTGTAACATGTAAATAATTTTTAACCGCTTTCCTGTAATCCTCGTTTCTTGTCATAGCCGGATTTCCAAATTACCCGTACACTTTTAATTTTTATTTAGTTTTATATCAGAACGTACCCCAGAAACTGTATCAAATCGGGATGCTTTTGTCTTTAATCCGGTTAAATTTAATATTTGGAGATGCACGCCTCCTTAGGTTTTGGTTGATATCGTAGATTTGTTGAAGAGAGAATGTATTGCATAGATTCCATCAAACATTTCCTTTTTTGGGGCATCCATAATTGTTTCAGCAGTATACTTGTATCGTTTGGCGGTTGATGTTGATGTTTCCTCTGAAATAGGCATGCTTTATGTATCTACGGATTGTTGACAATTTTAGATTGTGTTAGTATTTGCTTACGTATAAGACTTTTGTGTTACTACCTTAAATATAGAAGTCAAAGGCTTATAAAACGGCTCATACAATTTCTCCAATTCAAAATTATCTTGTATATGAGCAGATCTAAATTGTTTAAACTTTTTTCGAACGGCATCTGTTCATCTGTAACGGCGATCATTTGACGTTTTAGATCAATATCATTATTCACCGTTAAGGTGATGTTACCAGAGTATCATACAACTGTGAAATGAGCATTCACTGATCTTACTTTGTGCATAAATGCTGATCGAAACCTTGGAACACCTTCCAGAATTTAAATAGCTATCTTTACCAATAACTAGGAATTCATACTTGTTAATCTAACATTTAACACACATCTCTTAAAATTATAGAACAGTTACATTTGGTGAAACATGATGAGAAAAAATATGGTGTAAAATCACTTCGTCTTGGTTAAACATTATGATTTAATTGGTATTATCCGTATTACTCGGGAGTAGGTTTAAGCTAGGTAAAAACTATCTAAATTTTTATGTCGTTTAATACTGAAATCTGATCGTATAACATCCTGTTTTTTACACAGTACGTCATCAAATAGGAAAATGGAGTTTGACTTGGTATCGGATGGTTCCACAATATCTAATGTATCGGTAAAAGTGTAATAACCAAGACCTTTGATTGTTGAGAAATTTTTTATTAGTAATCCACGAATCGATAATGGCAACAAAAGATCGTGCCGACGTCCACATTCTTCCTTACATAGCCAGATCCAACCTCGGTTTTAATATTCATTCAGTTGTGGTCCGAAGTGACATTCCAATAAGTCTGGGTGTGACATAGTAAATGAATTAATTAATAAGCTTCCGTTTGAGTTACATCTTCCCGAGCACCCATATTGTGGGCCCGGTACTAAATTTACTTTTAGCTAGTGGTGATTTGGGAATCAAAATATGTGATGTAGCGTGTAAGAAATATATATATATATATATATATATATATATATATATATATATATATATATATATATATATATATATTCAAAAAACCAAAATAAGTTCACGTTATCAAGCCGATCATGATTTTGAGTAACGTGATTGTGATAGTAAAATCATAGGACGCTAGTGCAGGTGAAAAATATCTGCTTGATTGGTAACAATTATTATAAAGGCGAAGCAATAGAAAGCGATGTCGCGGTAGTAGATCTGCGAAAGGGAAACGTATGTGTAACACAAAAGAATATCCAAGTTTGCTTGTGGATCAGCGTTGCGACAACCCATTCGAGCTGAATTAGCTAAAGCTGGTAGTAAGAAAGCTGAAAAAGGGATATTTATTGAATCTGGAATAGCTGTAGCTGCGGCATGTAAATTATGAAAAGCCCGTGATGGTAAACAGAAGATAAGCATACCTAGAATTATACCTGTTTCAAACGTTGGCGAGTTATTACCTTTAGTACCAATATTTGACGGGCTCTCGGCATTGGGGCACTTAACAGCCGGCGTCGCTGGAGTAGTACGCGCAGTAAATAGAGCGAAAAATGCAAAAAGAGGTAGAGTTACGACTAAATTTAGAAGGAGGTGGAATGTACTCGTATATAAAACCATATAGAACCATTAAGACATTTTATGAAATACTTTAAAAAACTAATAAAATGCCTTCCTTGAAAGCCACTATCAAAATTTGATCTAGAATGGCATGTATTACAGATACCAGTGCCATATTTTAAAGGTGTATATACATCCCACGTTATGAATCTGCTGTTATTAATTTGGACAACATAAGAGGATTTGGAAAGCATTACATGGCATATCGGAAGAATGATGCAGAAGTTACATATTACGACAACTTCGGTGATTTACCACCACCAACAGAATTGGTTGGATATGTGCTGTGGTCGGGAAGCAGCAATGGAAATTTACTATACATACGATGGATAGCAGAAATTTGGAACAATCTTTCTCTCAAACGTAAAAGTATCAGTATTGGACTGACCATCATATTAGCAATAAATTAAATGGAGACGAGGGCAATGGATCAGCACCTAGGAGACTGTGTTTCTACTACTGTAATAAAGCGATGTAAAGATTTCAAAAAAAAAAGTTAAAAAATTCAGAGCGAAGCAAACCACGTACCACGTGACCAATTGATTTTTTTATCAGTTATACGATATTCACTCTAACAGGACGCTCTAGCGTGTTAAGTCGGTGTAGACTTTTACCCACAATTAGAACTGAGCAAAATTATTTACTATTTACACATATAATTCTATTTTTACTATCGATGACAGCAACAATTCAAGTTATACAAGGAAAAAAGAACAGTTTTCACCATCTATAAAGTAAACAATTCCGTCAGAAGTATACGTAGTGACCGAGATTGGAAAAGCAATGAAAACTGCTTTACAACTGTCCACAAAAGATGATGATGATAAAATATCCCAATATCAACAAACTGAAATGTTAAATAAAAACAAAATACATTATATATTTAACAGGAAAAAACTGTATTGGTAAAATGTTGGAATTTGATCGTATATTATAACGTATAAAGGGCAGAAAAAACATAAATCAATGTTTCAAGTAGATATTATGAAAGTACGCATAATACGTGTTAATTGTAATATTATCTCTGGAGCATGTCTTAACACACAAGATTGTCATATTTTATTCCCATTCGATATTGATAGCGAACCGACTTATAAAATAACAAAAGACTCTGCAAACCTTATTTATTTTTCATTAAAGCCTGAAGGACGTCAGTTCATAGACAACATCACTCTACGCATCTTGGACGATAACGTTGATCTTATCGTTTTTCATGAAGAGATTAAACTGGAATTAAAGAAACCAACATAACAATGATTTCATCACAATCGTCAACTGTACATGTTTTCTTCGATATGTCTGACATTGGCTAAACTTCATAAAAAGAAGCAAATTGTTAAAGCGGAGTTCATCCACGATCCTGAGGTTAGATCAGAAGGGCATCACCGTCTCTCTGCAAAAGGACGTGGATTTCCTAAGTCCATTGGTTTCGTTCTTTTACCCTAGGGTGAGGTCGAAAAAAAGGAAGTTTCAAGTTCCATTTTCTTTTTTCTACAAACGATAAACGATGACAAGTGCACACAATGTGTTGTTAACATTAAGTTTAAAAAATAGATAAAAATAAAATAAAAACATCATACTGTATTAGCTTGGGTTAGTTTTTACTTGTACTTACTTACTCTCATACTCAGATTGGTTTGCTAAAAATAAACAAAATACCTAAGTTAAATTATCCACAGTTAAAACAAATTATATAAAAACATCGTATTGTGTTATCTAGTTTAGTTTAGCACAATGATAGAAGTCCACTAAGTGTCCACACATAAAAAGAGCTCCCGCTTCCGATCAATAACATCCTTGACGATTACGAGTCAAACTCTGAACTATTAACTTACCTTGTATTATTTTTGTGTTTATTATCTTACCTTTTGTATTTATATATGATGTTTTGATAGTGATTAACCTCCCTTTATTGCCACGGTTAGTCGGTTTTCTTAGTTAATTGTCATATTATTTGGGATTCGATATATTTGTGCTTGCGCAGGCTTGCACAGTCTAAACAATGAACGAGACTTATTGATTCAGGCGTTACTATGCCTGATTTCTATCTTTATTTGCATTTTTTTATTATTATATCTTTATTGATACTCTCTGTATATTGGTATTTGATTTTTAATTAATTGCCTTTGTAGTCTTCGGTAATTTTTTTATTTGTGTCTTGATTTACCGTTTGTTTTATTATATCTTTAGTGATGCCTTTGTATATTGGCTTTTGTTATTTGATCTTTTGCCTTTTTGTGCTGTCAAAAAATCTCATCAAGTAGTAAAACCCGTTTTTTTCCTTTTTCATGGGGCTGTGTCATCTATTCTCCCTGTTTCGAGATATTACCTCAATTTTATTTAAATATGTATAATCGAAAAAAATTAACTATCTGCTATTATCGGATTGCGTTCTCAAAATCTTCGCCTATGACATCCAAAATCGATTTCCCTGAGGCACTGTCCTAGTCTATTTTTGGTGAAAATTTGGCTGCCCTAAGTTTAGCTCACCTCAGAAACCATCGCTAACTCATATTACTTTTATTTGGAATGCCTAAAATGAGGCCTTATGAACTGGTCAGCCGACGTCGCTCTACTCATCCACTCGAACTAAATCAAAACCTAATTAGTAGTCAGAATCCTAGATCATGGTCACCAGTATCGCTTGTGTCAATATATTTTAGTATACCTATCGAAACTTTTACAAAGTCAACTCTGACACCTCAGAGCTAAACAATTTAATTGATTTATATGACATGATCTATATGATACAGGGGAAAATACTACTCCCATCAGAATATCATGTTCGACCACTCTTAAACAATACTAATTTTACCCCAAATTACCACCATGATAATGTCATAATAGAACAGGAGCTCACCTTCAAAGAGGGAAGGGAAGCTACTGCGAAGAAAAGGAAGTGAGACAGGGAGTGCAAGAGGGAAGAGTGAGATAAAGGAGAAGGCCACGTGGCTCCTTCGAAACCAGAAGTAAAAATTTACATTTCTTTACATAAGACCAACTCGATATTATAATTAAACAAATTCAATTATTAGTAAATTATTTTTAATATTGAATTTAATTTAAAAAAATAATATGTGATTCGATTTCTGTATAGAGCCACACTTTATGATACAACTACACCAAACAGGAGATCATCCACTCAGAATTTAATACTCTCCAATTTTGGTAAGAGTGATATTTTCTGTACGATGTACCCTGTAGACGTTATAAACTAAAAACTGAAAAATGTTCCAGAATTTCGTGTTTTTTTTTGGCTACTCATAAGTTTAGCTCACCCAACGCAAAACTCATATTACTTTTATTTGGAATGCTCAAAATGACACAATTATTTCCAGCTTTCTGGGAATTGATGAAAGGCACGGCACTAATTCAAACATTTAATATATAAAATTTTTAGTGAACTTCGTTTCTGTTTAATATTGCCCTATTTAATTTATATACTGCATCTTGTGATCATGTACTTACGAGGTAAATAGTATATACTAAGCAGTGGAAAATTATATTAGAATTATCTACTCACTATGGCGACGCCACCTGAAGCACCACAAAATTGTCTTGTTCAAAAGCAGTTTTACACACTTTTAGGAAAATGTAATAACTGTAATTATTACTAACATTTTGATTACAAAAACAGAGAATTGTGACACTAATTGGTTAGTCTGTTCACAGGTTATAACTTTTTGTACGAAACAGAAAATAGCTATAAACATACCTATTTATAGAAATACAACTATATTTTTCAATTGTATTATTATTAAGATGAATAAAAATCAGAACTCTACGCAAAAAATGCCACTGAAAAACAAAGATATGATCCTAATTTGGAACATGTTCTGCAACACAGCAGACACAATGATCCATTTTTGTCAAACGACTTATTGATCACGACTTATTAGAGATCATCAGGCCGCCATAGTCTAGCGAGCCCCGTGTAGGGCAAAGGCACAAAATGGAATCACAAAAACAACTACTCCTCTGGCGTATATATATATATATATATATATATATATATATATATATATATATATATATATATATATATATATATATATATATATATATATATATATATATATATATATATATATATATATATATATATATATATATATATATATATATATATATAATATATATATATATATATATATATAATATATATAGGTAACGTTTACCTATTGTTTTTTTGTTGAAGACACCCTGTATACTAAAACAAAAAGGAAATTAAAAAATAACAATTTTTTTTTATATTTAAGTGTACATTATCTTGACTACAAAAATATTTCTTTTGAATAGTCGTCGTCAGATAACGTTACATAATACACTGTTTAATAGATTTGTTGAAATCCGCTACAGTTAAGCTTTTCTGGCCATACTCCATACTTAGTGTTGAACAAGGCCGAAATCCTCAACTTAATACCTTAATTCTTTGTAAAAATATAAAAATTCGAATTTTCTCAAAAATTTTGTATGTAGAAGTTCGTCTGTCCAGCGGTTTAGTTAGGTGCTCTACCAAATAAACTAGCCACTCCAGCAAATATTTTTTATCGTCTTTTTTAATAATATATGTAATAAAATATTTAAAACCACGTAAAGTTGTAATAGAAATTGGAATAGTCGGATAATGTCGACTGTTATTCAAATCATAGCCCTACGGTTCTGGTCTAAAAAAAACATACAAAAATAACATAAAAAATATACAAAACATCACTACTTGACATATAGCTTGTTATAAACTCTTGACTCGACGAGATTTTATTGTCTCTACTATCTTAAAATGTCCGTAGTCGTCGTGGAAGTGTCATGACTAATGTTTTATACATTTTTGCTTTTCGGCCGCTATATTCGGAAACGCTTTTGAAATTTGGTACAATTTTAGAGCACACTTGGTGTTTTCGAACAGGTCTAAATGGATCTTCGTATCATCGTTGATTTTTCGTCTATTAGGTACCTAATGAAAGTTTTTTTCGTGTTTTCTAGAACTTCCTATGAAACACGATAACTATCGAACAAGTTGAAATATCGATTTGAAATTTCTATGAAACATTCCTTTTTACGGTCTCATAAACTCTATTGAAAATGGGTGCGATCGAGGTTTGAGAAGTACTTTTTAAAAAATTTTAAACCTTAACTTAAAATATATATATATATATATGTATACAATGTGTCCCAAATTTGGCTTACATGCATTGCTATCTCGTAAACCGCTATAGCTACAGGGTGGGTTAAATTAGGAAAGTTTTAGAGAATTTTATTACAAATTTGATGACGTTTTGAAGTTTAGGATATCTTTTGTGGTTTTCAAGATAATTGGGAAAAATCAAAATGGTGCATTTTCAACTTTTGCCCGTGCTTCTAAACGACTCGTATTATGGTTTTATGGTTTATACATTATTAGGGCACTTTTATTAGAGGAACATTATGCAGGTAAAACGAAGTTTCTAGCTTCAATTGTTTTTGAGATATTGGCATCAACTTTTTATTTTCTTACCGACGCCATATTGAATTATTGTATTTTTGGAAAGATCCTTTTAAAAGCTTTCCAATGATGTATAACAAGGTAAGATTATTATTTTTCTTGAGCTCTAAAAACCAAAATAATTGTTTTTTTAAGTAGGCTTTGATTACGCATGGCGGCCATAATGAAACAAAAGAATGCCGCATGTCAACAATCATTTTGTGTTCCTGAATAGTACTTGTTATCATTTTCTCATTGTGCCGAGTTTTTACAAAGTTTATTTGAGTTTCTTATACTACTTAAAATGGAGGGTAATTATTCCAACGAAGAGAATTTGGATATGATAGAACTTTATTTTAAAGCAAATAGAAATACACAAGCTGCTGCGCGTTCATACGAAGAACAATTTCCAGACCGACATCAACCAAGCCAAAGGCATTTCATATTTCTAATTGTAAACTTGTTAGCTTATGGGTAAAAATATTAATTCAACCATCGATGTTTCAGATTATCAACTAAGATATTATACTAACAGTGAATACCTAGTGACTAAAATGTAACTATCACACTATTGAAAATACCTAAACTAAATTTAAATTAACACATAAAAAAATATAAGTTACACCACATGCCTCCCTCCATTTTCCACACATTTTTGACATTTCTCCAATACCTTCCGTGTAACCCTTCTTAAGGTGTTCCTGTTAATATTAGCAAAAACATCTCGGACTCTGTCTTCTAGCTCTCTGAGACTTTCTGGCGGAGAAAATTCGTAGACCTCATTTTTTGCGTATCCCCATAAATAAAAATCGGGAGGAGTAATATCCGGTGACCTTGCCGGCCAAGCAACAGGGCCATTATTAGCGATAATATTTTCCCCGAAAGTATTTCTGAGGACCGCCATCACCTCTCTGGTACCGTGAGCCGGACAGCCATCTTGTTGGAACCAAATATTTTGCAGGTCGTTTGGGGGAACAGAATTTATAACTTCTGGAATAATTTGTTCCCGTAATAGTTGCAAATATCTGTTACCCGATAAATTTTCTTGGAAAATGAACGGCCCAATCAAACGGTTATCTAAAATACAAATTGTTATGAGTGATTTAAAGCAGAAGTGCATTGTTTGGAATTACCTATAATGCCACACCACACATTGAACCCAAATTTTGTTTGTAAACGTCTTTCTTCTAAATTATGAGGATTCTCGGTGCCCCAGTAATGAGTATTATGTTTATTGAAAATTCCACAGTTTGTAAATCGTGTTTCATCTGTCCAAAGTACTTTAGAATGAAAGTTGGGTATTTGCTGGCATTTGTTGATGAACCATTCACTAAACGTGATTCTTCTAGCAAAATCATTTACCTGAAGACCCTGTACAATAGTAGGTTTATAGGGATGAAAGTGAAGTTTTTTCAAGACTCGTTGGACGGTTGATTTGGGAATTGCCGTTTGTTCTTCAATCTTTCTTACTGAGGTTGTTGGGTTGTCCCTGACACTTTCTATTATAGCTGCGTTTCTTGCTTCATTATCTATTGAATAGGTCTTTGGTTTCGGTTTCAAAAAAGACCCGTAGGCTAACAGGTTAACAATTAGAAATCTGAAATGCCTTTGGCTTGGTTGATGTCGGTCTGGAAATTGTTCTTCGTATGAACGCGCAGCTGCTTGTGTATTTCTATTTGCTTTAAAATAAAGTTCTATCATATCCAAATTCTCTTCGTTGGAATAATTACCCTCCATTTTAAGTAGTATAAGAAACTCAAATAAACTTTGTAAAAACTCGGCACAATGAGAAAATGATAACAAGTACTATAGGAATACAAAATGATTGTTGACATGCGGCATGCGTAATCAAAGCCTACTTAAAAAAAAAAACAATTATTTTGATTTTTAGAGCTCAAGAAAAATAATAATCTTATATACATCATTGGAAAGCTCTTAAAAAGATCTTTCCAAAAATACAATAATCCAATATGGCGTCGGTAAGAAAATAAAAAGTTGATATATATATATATATATATATATATAATATAGTCGTTTAGAAGCTACGGGCAAAATATATTTGATTTTTCCCAATATCTTGAAAACCACAAAAGATATACTAAACTTCAAAACGTCATCAAATTTGTAATAAAATTATCTAAAACTTTCCTAATTTAACCCACCCTGTAGCTATAGCGGTTTACGAGATAGCAATGCATGTAAGCCAAATTTGGGACACATTGTATATATATATATATATATATATATATATATATATATATAAATATATATAGGTAACGTTTACCTATTGTTTTTTTGCTATAAAACGATTTTTTTAAAGGAACACCATATTATATTACTTTTTTAAAATTTGTGTAAAATTCTCAACACTTTTTGTTAAGTGCACTTTTTAAGAAAGTCAGCAGTTTTTGCAAAAATAAGGGTCTAATATCCACAATTTAACGTATTATCCTTCAACTAAATAAGCTGCACACAAAAGGTTACCTGATATGCTTGACAATGTCAGTTTTGTTGATTTACAAAAATGATTCGTTTAACTGAAACCCAAAGAATTCAAATTTTAATTATAAAGGATTATGGGGATAGAATGCGAGACCTCCAAGATGTTTGTAACATTTTTAATGACAAATATCCTAACAGAAATCCAATAATTAAATCTGCCGTAAGTAATATTAACAAAAAATGAAACTGGAAAGATAAAAGATGCTGTACGTTCTGGCAGCACAATTATTCGTCATCTTGCTACCAAAACACTAGCAAGAGAAAACAGCGCCTCAACTTTAAAAGTAGGTTGTAAAAAACAATGAAAACAACACAATACAATACCAATACAATAAAAAATAAATTAATGAAACTAAGTAAGGTGTTTAAAATATTGTCCATTTACTTCCTGACAGTAGTCCAATTACTGTGGGAAAATATTTAATACATTAAAAAGAATACCAGCCTCATCGATTCGTCTATATGCGACTTCTATTCGCTGCTTTAAATCTTGAAGGTCATTGGGCCTAGTTTTATACAGCATATTTTTAAGGTGTCCCCACAAAAAATAGTCAAGTGTCGTCAAGTCTGTAGACCGAGGTGGCTATTGTACTAACCACTTTTACTACCAATCCTAACCTAATCCGTATTGTTAATGATTATAAATTTTGTTTAAAAAAAAGTCATCCACCTGAACCGGGATTCGAAAATATATGCGCGGCATTTAAAGTCGAGAATCGTGTCATTGAGCCAGGAAGCCCACACTGAACATTCAACAAAACTTGTTTATACTTCGCCGAAATAAACAACGAACCAACAGGAAGCACATTAACTAATCTGAGTTGTGATTACTAGAAAAACGGGACGGATATAAGGTTTTGTCAAAAAGTGTGGACTCTGGGTGCTGGCATTAGTTGTGTGCGGGTGGTGCGGAACGTGAGATTTCTCCCTCGAATCGCTTCGCTTTACTATTAATACAAACTTGACGGCTATGGTTTGATTAACAATTATTCTTTAACGGTCTTATTTTGCTTTGATAGCAGTAGACTTTTCTTCCAATCTTGTGTCTTTGTTTATTTTCGCCGTTCGTCGGCTATTGTTTTTTTTTGTTTTTGATATTATCACGCAATATCTTTGACAAAGACAAAATCTGTAACAAAAAACTATTACTATTTCCAAATCGCGAAGAAAATGAAATACAATTTTATTATGTAAAATTAATTAGAAAGCAGTAAGGTCGTGCTCGAAAAACAGCATATTTAATTTCATGTCGAAAACCTAAACTGTTTGGCCACAAAGGGCGTTCAATAAAGCCTTGTTTTTGACAAAATAGGAGGTTTAAAATTTTTTAAAAAGTACTTCTCAAACCTCGATCGCACCCATTTTCAATAGAGTTTATGAGACCGTAAAAAGGAATGTTTCATAGAAATTTCAAATCGATATTTCAACTTGTTCGATAGTTATCGTGTTTCATAGGAAGTTCTAGAAAACACGAAAAAAACTTTCATTAGGTACCTAATAGACGAAAAATCAACGATGATACGAAGATCCATTTAGACCTGTTCGAAAACACCAAGTGTGCTCTAAAATTGTACCAAATTTCAAAAGCGTTTCCGAGATATAGCGGCCGAAAAGCAAAAATGTATAAAACATTAGTCATGACACTTCCACGACGACTACGGACATTTTAAGATAGTAGAGACAATAAAATCTCGTCGAGTCAAGAGTTTATAACAAGCTATATGTCAAGTAGTGATGTTTTGTATATTTTTTATGTTATTTTTGTATGTTTTTTTTAGACCAGAACCGTAGGGCTATGATTTGAATAACACTCGACATTATCCGACTATTCCAATTTCTATTACAACTTTACGTGGTTTTAAATATTTTATTACATATATTATTAAAAAAGACGATAAAAAATATTTGCTGGAGTGGCTAGTTTATTTGGTAGAGCACCTAACTAAACCGCTGGACAGACGAACTTCTACATACAAAATTTTTGAGAAAATTCGAATTTTTATATTTTTACAAAGAATTAAGGTATTAAGTTGAGGATTTCGGCCTTGTTCAACACTAAGTATGGAGAATGGCCAGAAAAGCTTAACTGTAGCGGATTTCAACAAATCTATTAAACAGTGTATTATGTAACGTTATCTGACGACGACTATTCAAAAGAAATATTTTTGTTTCCTTTTCTAGTCAAGATAATGTACACTTAAATATAAAAAAAATTGTTATTTTTTAATTTCCTTTTTGTTTTAGTATACAGGGTGTCTTCAACAAATTATAATTTGTTAAAATTTCCTTTATTTTTAAACTCTTAAACAACCTTCTGATTTCACTTCGCTTAGTGAATTTCTTCACAACTCGCTACACTAAATATTGGTTTAATTTTGGAGATAAAAAAATTTTAAAAACAAAAGGGTCTCTTATGTATCTTTTTATAAAAATAGTATATAGGTATATATGAGTAGAGGATGACTTAAAAATATGTAGCAGACCCAACTTGATTTTTAATGGAACACCCTGCCTAATATATATATATATATATATATATATATATATATATATATATATATATATATATATATATATATACCGTGTATCAAACGGCAGTCTAGAAAATTAAAAAAAAAGGTTTTAATATTAAAGGACAATACACTAAAAAAACGGTAAATTTCTTTTACTCGGAACTTCCCTTGTTATAATTTTTGCCATTTGTTAGGTGTAGTGAAATGTGACCCGATCTAATTTAGTACGTAATCACAGTTCACAGTATATATGTATTACATATACTATCTTTTCAAACATACAATAAACTAAAAAAAGGTAAATTTCTTTTACCCGAACTTCCCTCTTT
Source organism: Kuschelorhynchus macadamiae (assembly GCA_030620095.1). Lineage (NCBI taxonomy): Eukaryota > Metazoa > Arthropoda > Insecta > Coleoptera > Curculionidae > Kuschelorhynchus > Kuschelorhynchus macadamiae. Next base: position 431,167 of record JAUTXW010004946.1, read on the forward strand.
ATAATTTTTTGCCACTTGTTAGGTGTAGTGAAGTGTGACCCGATTTAATTCAGTACATAATCACAGTTCACAGTATATATGTATTACATATATTGTCTTTTCAAACATTTTTTATTGGGCGCCATTTTGGTCCATAATATTGAATTCCTATCAATATTTTAGCAGTTTCTTTCTACGTATGCCACATTTAACTTTTGGGCATAATTTAAAATAAATTCAATAAGTAGTTTTTACATTGACACATACCGCCATTTTGTTACGTCATACTGAATTCGTACCATTTTATACCATTTTAACATTTCAGTTTTCTGCAAAATTTAAAATTAATTGGACAACATTTTTTACTTTGATATTTTAAAACATTTATTCGGTCGACATCTTAAATTCGTACCACAACTTTGCCAGTTTAATTTTATATCACACTTAATTTTTGAACAAAAAACTAAATTTAATAAGTAGTATTTTCAGGCTAATTTCTTACGAATTTTATGAATCGCTACTTTATTTTGCTATCTTGGATTCATATCAAAATGTGGTTCTTATGTAACATTTGATTTTTATACAAAATTTGAAGTAAATTGGAGAACAAGGTTTTTTTACTAAAAATGTTTTTAACATTGTTCCGCCATATCGGATTTTACCAAAATATTACCGGGTCATCCCCATATAATACTTAATTTTTGACTAAAATTTAAAGTCAATCTGGTAAGTAGTTTTTAAGCTATTGACAGACAGATAGACAGACGGATCGATTGAATTGAAAACAGATATTTTTTGGCATCTAGGGACACTAAAACGTGAAGATATGTAAAACCTGAGAGGGTGATTTCTTTCACGATTACAAACATTTTATTTGTGCATTATTTTGTTCCGCCATCTTGAATAGTAATACAGTTTTTTTACAACTAACAAGTAATAAGTGAATTTTTCCACGAGGCGCGACGAAAAACACGAGTAAATTGGCCTCATATAACACAAGCTATATGTAGACCATAACCTAGAGGCTACGTCTTAAATACTACTCTCGACCTATACTATATTAGTTAAGTTAAATCTAACTGTAAAAATCTCATTTAACAAAAATTTGCTGTTGAAAAGTTAGGAAGACTAACCGTTTTTTCACAGTTGCCAAAATATTTTTCTGAAATAAATAACGTGACTAAAAGTTATATGCAACTGTGAAAACAGTATTTAAAAGTTTTAAGTAGCTTAGAGGTTACGGGAAAATTAAATTTTTTTGAGAGCTGTCGAAATATTTTTTAAATAAATTACGCCCCAAAAAGTTAATTTAGTAGCACTTGAAGCGAATGCCGACATTATTTATTATACTGAAAATGATAACAAATGTTCTTAAAGATATTTCACAACATTGGGGAAAGTATTACACCCCAAATAAAAATATCTAAATTTTACTATCCTATTCTGAAAAGGTGGTTTTTTGGCCCTAAAATTAAGTAAAATTTACCTAAATATATACTCATTAGTTTTTGACAGCGGCTATAACCACGTTGCCATATTTGATTGAAATTCAAGGCAATTTGATGCTATGCACTTGTGGTTGCCCTCGGGCGTTTTGCGAATTACAGGAAAAATGTATGCAAATATATGCACTTTTTTTAAGCCAGATTTTCGAGTATGTAGACACGTCGTAAAAACAAATAGTATAAACAGGTTCTCGACGCATCAATATTCTTTTAAAAAAAAATACTCCAAAACTTCAAGAAGTAGGACTAATTTATAATAAATGTATTGTTAGTCAGTGCAGATATAAAAGCACCCAATGACAAAAAACTTAATGCTATGCAGGCAGATAGTTTTTCTTTTAAAGCATTTAGCAAACTTGAAACGCAGTTTTATAGCTTTTGCGCCCTTATTAATTCTGTCTTATGGTAATTTTCAATAAAACTAATTCTTAGCAATCAACAACAAAAAATCCAAAAAAAAAAATTAAGAAAATGGAATATTTTAAAAGCAGCGACAATAAATGTAATTTGGTTACATTTTTTTGAAGATATCGGTCTATAAGATTTTTTTCTGTCATTCATGCTGTTTCAGCGTCTTTCTTGCTTTGGTCGATAACATGAATCGTTTGGCCATCAGAAGGAGTTCAATGGAAAGTTTAAAAAAAAATACATTTCAAACTTCGATCCCTCCCATTTTCAATCGGATTCATGGGTCCATAAAAAGGAACCTCTTTTAAAAGTATCAAACCGATATTTCAATTTTTTCGACAATTATAGTGTAACAGGAAATTCTAAAAAATCGAATAAAACATTTTCATTTCATTAATTGACGAAAAATTCAGAAATGATACGAAGATCCTTTTGGTACCGTTCTGTCCTTTAAAAATGTACTAAATTTCAAGAGTTTATCTGAAATCGTTTCCGACATATACCGACCGAAAGGTAAAAATGTACAGAAATTACGATTTGACACTACAACGAATACGGAATTTTGAAAATGACAAGGACAATATAACACTGGCCGAGTCGAGTGTTATATTGTGTGTGATGCGTGATAAGAAGAAAATTATAATTATTATGCTTTATTAAGATTACTTCATATCCAGTGTTCCAAGTGTAGTTTAATCTCGGCAAAATTGTATAGAAAAACGGAAATTTTGCTTTCAATGGCTATCCTCAATTTTTAGGGGCATTCTGTGTAATGCAAATATGTACAGAGTTTTTCCGTATATTTTTCCACCCACCTAGAGAGTTTATTTGAATAGATACGGAAATGTCGTAAATACAAAAATTGTTGGGTCTTTGATGAAGATTTAGAATATTAGAAGTGCGAAAATATTATTGGAAATGTCAAATTTTGACATGTCAGTTTTTTAAATGAAACACTCTGTATATTAAATCATAATATTCTTGAAGATCATTTTTTTCAAATTTCAAATATATATACTTTGAATATATTCTGTCAATTAGTTTTGGATATATAAGCGTTTAAACACTGAAGAAATGGTAAGGTAATTTGCGCTAAAACATAATGAGCCATGGTTTTTGACGTTTACCGGTCAGAAGTATCTATTTACGAGCATTTTTAATATCTTATATAATAGTTTTGGTTTTCTATATTGCCTCCTTGGTTTATAATGCATTTCTGAATATTTCTTCTAAATTTTCTGTGTATGGATGCGTAGATAAAATGAGGTGATTGGGTGTTTAAATCGTCGATTGTTTGGGCTATATTTTGCTCTAAAACTTGGATGGTTCTTAGTCTATTGTAGTATATCTTGTTTTTCAGATAACCCCACAAAAATATGTCCAATGGAAAGAGATCGGGACTGTTTGCTAGTCAGCTTAATGGTCCATGTCTTCCAATCCAAAATGGATACCTGTAATTTAAAAAATTGACCGACTGGACATTATGAGGATGGGCACCATCTTGTTGCCATGTCAAATTAAGATATGAATTAATCGGTAGTTGTTCTAAATGCCCCTCGATTTCGTTTTCTAATAACTCCTGATACCTTTGTCCGGTTAAATTGCCATTTAAAAATATAGGTCCAATAACATGATTGTTAAGAAGGCCACACCAAACATGTAGGGATCTTCTTCCCTGAATTTTGACCGCCTGAAGAGCTCGCGGGTTTTCTTATGACCAAAAATGCTTATTTTTCCGGTTAAATATGCCTCCAGTGGTAAATGTTGCCTCGTCAGTGAAAATTATGTTTGAAAGATTTAGTTGGTTCATCATAACATGTCTTTCTATTTCTTGGCAGAAGTGTAATCGGTCTATTTTATTTTAATCGGTTAATTCTTAAGTAGGTAAAAACTTATACGGCTATATTTATGTTTTAGAACTTAGTGGATTTTATGCCAAGATTTGTTAAAAAAAGTGGCTGCATCGGGAATTGAGGGCTCAAGATTTTCTAAAACAAGAATAAATAAGATAAATAAATTATTGTAATACAAAAGTTTCAAAATTACCTTCAAAATATAATAAAATATTTAAATCTTCTTCAGCGTTTCTTTCCACTATTCTAACTTTTCACTTAAGTGTTTTTCTTTCATTCAACTGTTTAGCGATGTTTAATATTGTCTTAGTCAGTGTTGGCCTATTTGGAAACCGTCTATGATATTCGTTACGAGCTATCGATGCATTTTTACCATGTAAATAAAATAATTCTATCATGTCGAGTTTCTCTTATTCCGAATAACCTATCGTCCAACGTATTAGATATTAAAAATGCTCGTAAATAATTACTTCTGACCGGTAAACGTCAAAAATTACCTTACCATTTCTTTAATGTTTAAACGCTTATATATCCAAAACTAATTGACAGAATATATTAAAAGTGTATATATTTGAAATTAGAAAAAAAAGATCTTCAAGAATATGATTCAATATACAGGGTGTTTCATTTAAAAAACTGACAACCTATCAAAATTTGACATTTTCAATATTTTCGCACTTATGATATAATATTATAAATCTTCATAAAAAACCCAACAACTTTTGTATTTACGACATTTCCGTATCTATTCAAATAAACTCTCTAGGTGGGTGGAAAAATATACGGGAAAACCCTGTACGTTTCATGCGTACCCTGTGGTAATTTGATAAACATAAGAACCATTGAATCGAATAGTAAACGAAAAAATATAAGATCGGGTATAAAAAAAACTAATTTCCAACCAAAAATTCGTATCTCTGGAAAAGAAGAAAACCTTCAAAAATCGGTGATAAAGAATCAAACCAAATTGATTGAATTAAAATGGTATTTTGAAACATTTTAGGTTATTTTAAATCACTTTATTTTGTGCCAGGAATATCTTTTTCTTCTAATACTCAACATTAAATTGATATCTCTACTAAAAGTCAGTTAACCAATTATTCCAAAAAGTTCAATCAAGATCCGCCTGATACTTTTTAAAATAAAAATTTTTAAAAATTAAGTAAAAACCTAGGGTGGACGCTTCGAGTGTTTCAGAATTTAACTAAACAACATTGATTAGCTATAGCTATGAGTCCTTTCGCGCTTTACTTAATATTAATTAAGGTCGCAAAAATAGAATTTTTTTAGAGAATCCCTTATGAAGCAGGATTTCCACGTGTCTCTGATCAAATTTAATTTCCTTTACCCGGAACTTCGCTCGTTATGACTCTTTTTCACATTGGTTTTTTTAAAATTGTGTTTGGCCGTCATTTTGTTCCACCATCTTGAATTCGTACCGTAACTTTTCTAGTTTATTTCTATATCACACTTAATGCTTGAATTAAATTTGAATTTAATTTAATAAGTAATTATTTTCAGGCTGATTTTTTTAATGTTTTATTAGGCGTTTTGTTTTGCTATCTTATATTCATACCAAAATGTTACCAGTTCATTGTTATGTAACACTATAACAGGTAACTTAGATAATAAGTTTTTTTAGTAATAATATTTTTAACGTTTCATTAGGCCACCATTTTGTTCCAGCATATTGGATTTTTACCAAAATAATACCAGGTCATCCCCATATGACTCTTAATTTTTGACTAAAACTTGGAATCAATCTGATAAATAGTTTTTAAGCTATGCCGCGAACTCACAGTAGTTAGTTTTTCAGACTGAATTTTTAAATATTTTATTAAGCCGCCATTTTGTTCCGCTATCTTGGATCCGTACCAAAATTTTACCAGCTGATTCCTACATACTTGCTTTTCGTGCAGAATTTGAGATAAATTGAAGAAGTAGTTTTTTAGTAATACTTTTTTATATTTCAGTAGGTCGTCATTTTGTTTTGCCATGCTGAATTTCTACTAAAATGTTACCAAGTCAATCCCATATGACCCTTAATTTTTGAACAAAATTTGAAGTCAATCGGATAAGTAGTTTTTTACCTTTGCCGCAAACAGACAGACCGATAGACATACAGACCGGCGGAATGGAGAAAACATGTTTTTCGTCATCTACGGACCTGAAACGTAAAATTCTGAAAACAATTCGGTGATTTTTTTTACGATTACATTACTTCTATTTTATGAGGGAAGTAATGAATATATAATATAGTTTCCATATCATGGGTCATGAAAAATAAAAAAGGACTCTACATTATATATGCCAAATTTAATTAACATATATTTCTTTAGTAAAATGTGAACTTACCATATGAATATACAGCGCATATGCGTTAAGTTCAATACTCAATCTAACAATCAGTGCCAGGACCTTGAATGGCAAGATAATAAAATCAGTTTAAAAAAATATACAAAATAAAATTAAATCTATTCAGTGGCGAATTCGGGTGGAAGTTTAAGAGTTGAGCTCCCCTTCCAGAGCCTAATAACCTATAACCCTGAAAAGCCTTAGTTCGCCAACAGAACCGCCGGCAACGCCTTGAAAATAATGTTATTCCAGAATATGTCGAATGTTTGGGCGTATCATAAGTCTACTTAGTACTTAGCCGACCCCTATTAGATTTCTTGTCAATTTCAGTCAAGTGGGTTATGATTTGAACGAATTCTTCAGTTGTACAAACTAAAAACACACTCAGGTAGTTTTATCCTCACCAATAATGACCGATGTTGATTATTTTAAACCTTCTTCTCAGAATGAAAATATAGATAAGTATTTATGTGTTCCTATTGATTTTCAGGCAACCCACTAAATTTAATATTATTTTATTATATAGAGACCTATTTAAAGTTATTTACTGTAGAGGCAATCTTTATTTTTCAATTAGCATATTAATGATAAAGGGAGTATTCATAACAAGAAAAGTTTCGGCTAATATTTTACCGTTTTTAAATTAGTACGATTTTGAATTGAAAATTGTAGGTATCTACATTTTTTACGTTTTCAAAATTTTTATCAAGGAGGGAAAATTAGAGCTTGCCTATTTATTAGAGTTGCAGAAATTCCAATCCGCGACACCTAGGAAATAATTGATGACTAAAGAAGACCATGTTAAAGCACTGTAAGCCTTTAGTATCAGGATAATAAAATATTAAAGACTTTTTCGAGCTTATTTGTTTGATATTTTTTATTCGAATTAAGTCTACAACCGGACCTCAAACCGAGACGAGTACGGGTGGCAACCCTAACTTATAGTAAAATTATATCTAGCTATGGCACTGCAATCGATAATAAAGGCGATAGGAAAAGCATGTTCTGTCCACATCGGTAATCATCACATCATAGAGTTCGTTTAAAAAATGTATTCAACTTTCTAATATGCTAAAAGTAATGTAGACGAGTTTGATTGATCAACAGTGTTCTTACAGTATCTCTTCTCTAATATATAATTCAAATATAACATATCAGTCACGTCAAATATGTAAATTATCAAAAAAGTTAATACCGAAAAATGTTGTATGTAGTTATTGTTATTATTGCGTTATGTACATTTGAACAATAATTATAGTGGTTTTAAAAGAAGTGGTTTGTAGACAGCAATAATATATTTATACGTTTTTTAAAAGATATGTAATAACTCTGTTTGTTATTATTTATATTAAACATATTCAAAATACAGCGTTTTTTTAAACTATATTTCCTATTTAATTTTTAATCATTGATTACCAGTAAAAAATATTAGACCTATTATCATTCTACCCTGTATATCTAAAATCTTAGAAAAAATAGTTTTGATACAATTAAGCAATTATCTTTTAGCGCGAAAAATACTTCCTCATACCCAATCTGAGTTCCGACCAGGCCACAGCACAACTACAGCCTTGCTAAAAGTTGCTCATAACGTTTTTACAGCTAGTGACCAGGACTTGAATACGTGTCTCATACTGCTGGACTTTAGTAAGGCGTTCGACACATTGGACCATGAGCTGCTTTGTAGAAAACTTTTTTACTTCGGTGCGTCACAGGGAGTAGTTAATTTTTTCAGAAGTTATTTGTTACAACGAAGCCAAAGAGTTAGCTTTAATGGTAATACGTCAGATTTCTTTTCTATCTTACGGCGTGTTCTTCAAGGCAGCGTACTAGGATCCATTCTTTTTTTAGTTTATTCATCAGATTTTCAGACTTTCCTTAAACATTCTAAACTTCACACCTATGCTGATGATTTTCAGATTTATTATTCACTCCAACTCCATGAAGCTGCCGCAGCGCAAATTAATATAAACGAGGATATTAATATAATTTCCAGGGTTTCGGGGGCCCATTGTCTTATTCTTAATAAAGCCAAAACGGAGGTGTTGCTTTGCTGTTTGGAAAACATAGTGAAAACTTCATGATAATGTATTTAATATCTCTTTAAATGGTACATATCTTAGCTTAAATAATTCATGTCGAGACCTAGGCCAGTGGCAGCTCGTGGATTTAAGAACAGGTGAAGCGTAGCGTAGATAGGTGTACAGCGGCGGAAGCAAAAATAGCGCAGCAGATGAAAATTTTTCGGGGTGCAACGCCCAAAATGGCTATTTTTTGTCCTTTTTATGATGTTAATTATCCATAGCTTTAGAGCTTTTTTTAATACTTAGGGGAAATAATATAAATTTATAAGATTTTAAATATTTTTTGTTCTTAAAAAAAAGTTTTGTACCTATATCTTAAAGCTAATTTCGATTCGATTCGATTCGAACGCACTAATTTACATTAATTCTATAACAAGCGAACAAGCGCCTGCAGCTTGCATCAGCAGTGTTATGCTCTGCCATCTCTATTTGGCTTACGGATATTCACCATTGCGTTGCCATAACAACTGCCGTAAACAAATCTAAGCGTGAAAGCCGGAGCGGGGGGAGTCTGAATTGGAATTTGTTACTGCTGCTGCATTATTATTTTTTGAATATATAACGCACTAGTGTTGATAGAAAATAATGGTATAATTAAGTAAATAATGTGAACTTATATAAAACATTCCACATTTTTATAAAAATGTTGAATATAAAATACTTAATATTTTAAAAATATTTTTATTTTTAAGTAAATTGATTGGAAAATGTAGGAAAAGCGGCGCTTCATCTGCGTCCCTCGGCGAGCCACCACTGACCTAGGTCTAATTATTGATACAGACCTTAGATTTTTACAACATGTAAACTATCTAATAGGAAATGCGTTTTCCAAACTAAGAATCTTGTATACACACAGGGATTACCTCAGTAAAGACATTAAACTAAAATTATGACTCGCTTATTTTATCATTTTTGTCGTATAGTGATATTGTTTTTTGCCCTGCATTGGGACTAGAAAAAGGTATCACTTCAGAGAATTTTAAGCTCCTGTATCAGATATTCCTATGGCCTTAGGAAATTCGACCATGTTCAAAAGTGTTCTCATTGGCTTAATCTGGATGAAAGGTTGATTACCCATATAGCCTGTTTAATATTTATAATAAATGAGTTGGGTACTCCTAAATATTTGGCAGAAAAATTGGTGAAACAAGAACATATTCATAGTCGTTCAACTAGATTTTCTTTCCTCTATAGTGTTCCCAGGCATAAAACGATAAAACGGCATTGTTTCAACGATCCTTTTCATATAATAATGTCAACTCTCTCCCCCTAGATATCAAGTCGGCTCCAACTTTTCAGTTTTTCAGGCGTAAATTGCGATTGCATATCCTATCTCAAAGGACTGTGCATTAGGGTGCGCATGGTATTACTTTTAGTATTAAATCATTATCCATTAAAAAATATTAAGTAAATGGATAGTTGCGTGGAGGAGCATACATGTATAAACGTCGCCATCCCGTTGTTGGAAATAAAGGCACTTTGTATTGTATAATAAAGAAAATTTGACAAATACAAAAAAAATTATCACGCAATTATTTTAATCTAAGCCTAAAGTAAAGGCTGTTAATTTATGATTATTTCTGTTTTTTTTTCTGGGTGACGTAATAATTAAATACAGAAAAAAAGTCAATAAAAGTAATCTTTGTAACTTTCAATAAAAAGGTTGCAACTCGATAATCAGTTTTGACTTTTTCTTACTTTTCAGTACAAATTTTTTTCAACCCCCAGCTACCTCTATTTTTATCTGTTTGCGCATACAAGGAGGGTTATATGTTTAGCATTTATGTATGTATATATTGAAATATTCCGAGTGGTCATAAATGAAACAAGCACCTACACTTTCAGATGACTAATTTAATTTATAACGTATCACAGATCGATTCATGAGAGATGGAAACGGAACGAACGTATAATTCGACGCGGTGCTACCAACTGTCTATCCTTGTGGAACTTCAGGTCGTACAGGGTACATCCTACTCTGACTCATGTGCGTTGAATGGAGAAAAAGGGTAATGTTGCCAGACACAGCACCCCCACACTCAATTAAAAACTTCTTACGAAAAATGATTAAACTTCTTGTGAGAAACAAAGATGTGGGTGTTCTATGCATAAAATATTCTATGTTTATTTAAACCAATAATCAAGTTCAGCTATATTACAGTATGATATGAACACTAAAAAAAATCAATCAATTCAATCGCATACAACATAAGATGTTTCTGTAACTCTCCCTACCTGCTGTATTTAAATGTTAGTAATGAGAATTACCAGCTAATTATTTTCCTCCTCACACTTAATTCTAATCTACTCAGTCAAAATTTTAACAAAGTATCTTTGTTTGGTTACACGAATTTAGAAAAACAGTTAAAATACAAAATGCGACAAAAATACAATTAAAAAACAGTTTAACTTGGTGAGAGCAGGCGTCTTACATTTAAAAATTTACAATTTTACAAGGTTTATGTATACTTATTTACAGTGATTTTCTATATTAGTAAGTCTTGTCGATTTCCTCCAGCCTCTCCCCTGTAACATAGTCTGATAGGTGAGAGGGTGGTTTGATAGCCGTGCTTCTGCATCTTGCAGGTGTATGAGCTGGAGTGACTCGTGTTCGAGTTAGAATGACTCGCCTGCCTTCACCAGGTGACCGTGATGTTGCGGAAACTGCGGAGAGAAAACTCGTATTGGGAGAGTTATAAGTACTATTATTGAGGCGGCTAGATGGAGGGGACAAATTAACATTTTCAGGGCTTTAAAATGCAATAGGTGATGATAAATCAATATTCGTATGATTTTGAGTACATGATGGATCGCCTTCAGTTACATTGGTCGTGCTTGAATCGTTGATGGCTGGTAGATTAACTTGTAATTTGATGGTATAATAATCAAAACTTGAATTAAGGTAATCACTTACCTACCCATTGTCCATCCATGGCTCGTTTTGACCTCTCTGGTTAATTTGGTTTAGATGACGTTTTCAAAGGTTACCTGGATTTGTGTGACAGATATAGCTTGTTTTCCCGATTATGTTTTCAATGATTGCCTCCATCCACATCTTTTTATTTAGTACGGTGTAGTCGGGTATAGTCCCTAACCATAACTAAATCGCCTCTGACATATTTATGATATTTTCTTCCTAATGCCCTGCTGTCCACTTGTGTGTTATTTCTCCGCTCTGTGAGTAGTAATATCTTTGTTCTTAGCTTTCTGTTGAACATATGTTCAGCTGCTGATTTTCCAGTGACACCATTAGGTGTATTCCTGTAAGTTAATAAGAATCTAGAAATAAATGTAGCTAGTGTTGCAGTAGTATTTCTGGGATCCTTTAATGCGGCATTTATCTTAGTTTTAAAGTGTTTGATGCTGTTTTCATCGGATGGAATGGTGGTCCTGTCATATGTCTGATACCATTTATCTGGAAACATTCCTCGACACACTTTGAACTAAAGAGCGGACCGTTGCCTAAAACTACTAGTTTGGCTAATCTTTCACGAAGTTTCTGAATTGTGTGACCTGGTGTTGTTCTTTCCATGATAAAAAATTTCCACCGATTTTGAGAAGGAATCAATAAAAAGTACACACATTCTTTGCTTTTAATTTAACAAAAATCAATATGTACTCTTTCAAATACTTCTTTTGTCTCAGGCCACTTAGTGTCAGAAATTTTAGGTGGATCTTGTCTAGATTTTAAACATGGAATACAACATTTTATCAAATTTTGTAAGTGAGAATCTATGCCAGGCCAAAAGACCATAGATCTTGCCAAAGATTTACATTTAACGTTTCCGGGATGCTCCGAATGCAACAGATTTAAAATATATTTTCTTAACGCTTTGGTACTACGATTCTATGACCCCACATTAGTATCTCATGGTCTATGTGTAGCTCTGTCTTCCTATGAAGGTATGGCTTTAGATTTTCACTTATTTGACACATATCTTACCACTTCAGCCAGCTCTGGATCTTCAACAGTTGCCTCCCTGATTACTTGGTTGCCTATTAGCCAGTTGTTAGTAGACTCCGTGAAGTGGATATATGTTGCTTTGCTCGCAACCTTCTCTGGTGCAGCTATGCTCTTCAGAGGCTTGACATGTAATCTGCAGTTACATTATTTGGTCCTTTGATATACTCAATTTTATAATTAAAAGAAGATGGAAGCAGACATCTAAGGGATATCCCGATGCTCCCCAAAAATTACCGACAGTGGGTTATGGTCACTTCTAAGTGTAAAATGAGTTTTGCAGGGATAATAATAAAATTTTCATACAGTGAGATATATTGCCAAGGCCTCCTTCATTACAGTACTAAGATTCTTTTCACTCGGGTGAAGAGTCCGTGAATATAATTGAAAATTGTTTTAATTCTTTGACAAAAATGTATCCCCTTATAACAAAAACAACAGTAATGTAAAAATGCATAAATATTTTGAACATCGCAGACTGAAGAATACTAAGTTGATACGACTTGAAGTATATCTGATAGATATTAGGGTGCTTTACTACCAATTGCATGTCAGTTTTTTTGGTAATTTTCCAACATGATAGTAATATATAGTTCCTTTACAGGTTCCATCTCCTAAGTTATATGAAAATTGCAAGTAAATAAATAATAGTAATAACTGTTTGAACAATAGTCCGTTTTTTCAAGGATGGTGATTGATAATATGTAAAAATTGAACTAGACTTCGAATTCGTGAACAGGGTTGCAAAATCTTTCAGAAGAGGTACCAAAAATAATAAAAACTGCCGATGGTACAATTTATAAATCTAAATTTGCTAATATAATTTTTAGTATTTACTGTATTCTGCATTTTTTCAGGACTCTCATTGCAAAACTCATTGTATGGTTCAGCATGTCTCTATCAACAAACATTCGAACCGAACGGCGGCGTACAAACAGTCACTTCGGCCGGGTTCGACCTTAAGCAAACAGCACAGGAACGAAAACTCAAAAGCCAGATGATAAATTAATTTGGTGTTGAAGAAATATTTCATCATTCTTTTATTTTTCATTTTGCAAAAAATACAGAGATATCAACGAGTAAGAAATATATGCCATGTAGTGTTTGGGATTTTGCAATGTTTCGTCATAAATAATCGAATAGATATTAGTATATTATTGGTACATAAATATGTTATAACATTAAATATTTGTATATGTAATATTTGTACATAAATACGTTATAACATTAAGTATTTATTTATATGGTCTATTTTAGAAGAAAATAAAAAAATAATCAGGCAAAGAGATTGATGTGACATCTACAGGTAGCACTTGACTTGTTAGTTCGAAAAATGAACACGAGAAATTTTATAGAGTGGATTGCCGATCTTAAGTTAAACCTAACTGTGAAAATTTCATTTAAAAAATTTAAATGTTCCAATGGTTAGGAAGACTAGAGGTTTTTTTTGACAGCTGGCAAAATATTTTTCTAAAATAAATTGCATGACTAAAAGTTACATGGAACTGTAAAAACCATATTTAAAAATTTTAAGTGGTTACATGGAAAAGGAGTTTTCTGATAGCTATGAAAATATTTTTTTATAAATTAGTTACGGCACAAAAAGTTACATGATAATTTAAAAACAGTATTTTAAGAAGTTCGAAAATTACGGGGAAAAACATTTTTTTAATAAATTGCCAGACTAAAAATTACATGGAAATGTGAAAATCGTTATTATAAATTTGAAGTAGTTTAAAAGTTACGGGAAAAAGAGTTTTTTTTGACAGCTGTCAATTTTTTTTTAATAAATTACGTCTGTAAGAGTTACATGGAACTGTGAAAATTGTATTAAATAATTTTAAGTAGTTTATTTTTTTATTAAGCTTCTAAAATTTACATTGAACTGTGAAAACCATATTTAAAATTTTAGACAGTTCAAGTTACAGGGAAAAACAATTTTTTTGGAGTGGTCAAAAATATTTTTTTCTTATTAATTACGTCAATAAATGTTACATGTATCCTATCTATTACCGAAGAATCCATATCGGTACTTTAAATCCTTCAGAAGTTTCAGTAAAGCAAAAAAATTTCAAATTCGCTGCTGCGAAAACAAAATTTTGTTCATTCTTCTAAATCGATGCCTTATACGGAGATGTTTTACTAAGAAAAATAATTATAGCTCTTAAGCCAGAATTTGTGAAGAAAAAAAACATCCTATATGTATCTGCTGTCTCTGTATAACGGCTTTACGGGATATCCGAACGGTACAATAAAGAAATAAACGTATATTAGTTAAAATACTGAAAAGCACACAAAATTTTGAAAATTTGAGCCTGTATACCGAAAACCTACCTGAGTCAAGAAATACTGAAAAATGTATCTATCCTGTATCCAATTACACACAAGAATTTCGCTGCCCCAACTCATCCAGAAAAGAAAATCGAGTAGCATTTATTGAGAATATATTGAGAACGAATGCACATTTTCTTAAAGATATTTCACAAAATTGGGAAAAGTATTGCACCCCTTCATTAAAATATCTAAATTTTACCATGCCCTTCTCAAAAACACCCAAAAAATCGTTTTTGAGGCCCTAAAATTAAATAAGATTTACCTAAATATATACCCTTTTTGACAGCGGCTATAATCACGCCGAATTTTATTGAAAATCTAGTCGACTTGATTCTATGCCCTTGTGGTTGCCACCTTTCAAATTATAAGAAAAATGTATGCTGTTTTAAGCCATATTTTCGAGTATTTAGGTACGTCGTAGAAACAAATAGTAAATTTGAAAGTAATAGAAAATAGACTGAAGTTTCTGAATCTGTTTTGCTATTAGAATTTTATGACAAAACTAAATAATTTTTGTTATATTCGGCTTGAAAGTAAATGTACCCTTTGGAATTAAGTTCAGTTTTAAAAAACTATAACTTTTTTAATTTTTATTCGATAAGAACAGATTTTAGACATCAATATTTATTTATTTATTTATTGCCAACAAGATCATATTTAAAATGAAAAGCTACGTCTCAAAAATAATTTATACAGAGATAATTTATGCTATATATATATATATATATATATATATATATATATATATATATATATATATATATATATATATATATATACAGGGTGATTCAGAAATATCTACCGAAAATTTACAGGCATGTAAACCTTGACAAAATATGAAAAAAAAATTGATATAATTTTTCTCTAAGCCTCACAGTTTAGAATATACAGGGCATTAAACATGTGTGATAAAAAGGACATTTTATTATGTAATATCTGTTAGGAGCGAGATATCAATTTCAATTTCAACATGTTATCGCTACATGAAGACCCCTTAATTTAGCAAACCATATAAGTCACTTTAGAGACGTAGAACTGGGGTATATGCCCTGCATTTATGGTCCTATTTTTTACTACTCGGTATATTGCCTATTTTTATTAAAAATATTTATAGTTTGACTTATTTACTAAACATTATTACTCTTAGAATTGTTTCCTTCGAGTTATCATTTCGGAGTTTTATTCGAGTTAATGCCTCAAAACTTTTTATAGGCCAAGGAATAGAGCAGAAATGTATTGATTTTGTCACAAAAATACTACCTGAAAATCAACTGTGCCAACACTTAAAACACATTCTGCTGGTTCATTCTGATGTGTTTACTACTCGTAATTATTATTTATTAATTTGTTATAAACAATTTAGTGCAAAAATGGCGTTTTTTTTTTGTTTTTGCTTATAAAATGAAAACGGTTTATGCACCTGTAATGCTAAACAGAGGCGAATTATAGAGAATTGAAAGTTTCGAAGAAATTCGTGAAAAAACGGAAAATCCACCAGTTGCAGCGTAGATCTTCCGGGAAATGGTAGTCAATGACATGAGCTTTATGCAAGCACAAGACAGGCGCTGTCGGATAATTAGTTTTTAAGTTAATGCAATCTGGATGTGACACGAATTGGCCGATTTCAATTTTACAAGAAAATTTTGAATTTGAATTGCTTCACTTGTATCCAGTCATTTTGTCAAATCATAGTTACCCTAATTACGCTTGATCTGAGAAATGAGTATATCATTTGACAAAGTGATTGGATACCAGTGAAGATATGTCGTGTTTGTAAGCATTTTTCACTAGTTTTGCAACATTTCAACGCAAAATGAGAATACACGTTTAGAAGTATGATAAGTGAGTTTTCAAAATTTTCTTGTAACATTGAAATGGGCCAATCCGCGTCGCATCAAGACCCGCTGAAAGTTAGCGCAGTAAAAAACTCAGATTTCAATAACTTAAAAACTAATTATCCGAAGCCTGTCTTGTGCTTGCATAAAATTCATATCATTAACTACCATTTCCCGGAAGACCTACGTTACAACTTAAAAAAATCTCCGTACATTTTTGAAAAAATGGTGAATATTCGTTTTTTTCTGGATTTTCTCTCGTTTTGTTCGTATTTCAACTCTCTACAAGTCACCTCCTTATAGCATTGCGATTGCTTAAATCGTTTTCATTTTATAACCAAAAACGAAAAAAAAATTTTTGCACTAAATTGTTTATAACAAATTAATAAATAATAGTTACGAGTAGAAAAGACATCAGCATGAACCGGCAGAATGTGTTTTAAGTGATGATAGTTGGATTTCAGGTAGTATTTTAGTCACAAAATCAATACATTTCTGCTCTACTGCTTGGTCTGTAAAGGGTTATGACATGACGCATTAACTCGAATAATATCCGAAATGATAGCTCGAATGTAAAAATTCTAAGGGTTATAAATTTTAGTAAAGAAGCCAATCTATAAATATTTTTAATGAAAATAGGCAATATACCGAGTGGTAAAAAATATGACCATAAATGAAGGACATATACCCCTGTTCTACGCCTCTGAAGTGACTTATGTGGTTGTCATTTGTTAAGTTAATGGGTCATTATGCAGTTATAACATGTTCCAAAATTGAAATTGATATCTCGCTCCTAACAAATAGTATATAATAAAATGTCTTTTTTATCACACATGTTTAATGCCCTGTATATTCTAAACGGTGAGGCTTAGAGAAAAATTATATAAAACTTTTTTCATATTCCGCCAAGATTTACATGACTGTAAATTTTCGGTACTTATTTCTGAATCACCCTGTATATATAATTTATATATATATATATATATATATATATATATATATATATATATATATATATATATATATATATATATATATATATATATATATATATATATATATATATAATACAATACAATTTAAAATATCAAACATAAAACTACACTTTAACGAATGTAAACGGATAATAGGCAACGTCAAACTATTTAAATTCTACAAATTTTGTATCTATACAATTAAAAATCTAACATAAATGAATAAAACATTTGCATTTTTTTAAATTTTTTTAAGGCTACGACACGATGTTTCACATATAAGGCAAAGTAACACAATTATAATAAGTTCTATAAACGCCCAAACTGAAAGTTTAGAATCACACATACTTACAACTATTTAATTAAAAGTCAAATTTAAAAGAATAAAAACATTTTCCTTTAGCATATTCAGTTGCAGCCTTTTTGAATCTCTTCGTTCTCTCAATATTTCTGATTTTAGGAAGTAAAAGTTGGAATGCTCCAATGCACCGGTAATATGGACCTCTCTCAAAGTAGGCAGAGCTGTGACCAGGAGCTCGGAGTGTATTAAGATTTCGAGTTGTAATAGTCATAGCTTCAGAATATGAAAAGTAGAAAATTCTGAGGCTCTCAAATGACACCATGCACCTCAGCCTACGAATCAGTGCACATGCAGAGCTAAGCTTGGTCTTTAGATGTGAAACATGTCCCTGCCAACTCCGAGTTAAATCCACATGCATCCCAAGGAACTTAGCAGATTCTGTATTTTGAATGGACTTAGAATTGAGTCTTACATAAATAGACTGAGACCTGGAGGTTCTCGTTTAGCTGAAAAGAAGCAATGCCATTTTGTCTGCATTTAGTTTAAGAAAATTAGACTCACAACTGACCAGCTGCAGCTGAACAACACACCGAAAGGGCATCAAGGGTAAGCTCACACTGAATGACAGATGTATCATCAGCATACTGGCAAATATGCCCAGCCCCCAACACTCCCGGTAGGTCATTCACATACAACAAGAAGAGAAGCGGTCCTAGTTTAGAACCCTGTGGGATACCCTTTTTAACAAGCATTTGTTCAGAATAGTGTTGCTGTTCTCCATGAACAACCTAGATAACCTGATATCTATTACTTAAATATGATGATATCAGGCTCAAGCTGATACCCCTACGCCATACTTATCTAACTTATTCAGTAACACTTCATGATTGATGGTATCGAAGGCCTTTGTTAGATCAAAAAATAGACCACCAACCCTGTTTTTGGTGTCAAGTTTTTCGATTATGAAGTCGATTGTTTGAAAGATGGCCATTTCTGCTGATTAGCCAGGAACAAAACCATACTGGCTACCATTAAATATGTTGCAATTTAAGAGGAAATTTAATAATCTCTTATAGATTATCCTTTCAAATGCCTTCGACAAGGAAGGATAGACACAGGCCTATAGTTTAAAGGGTAATGTATGCTACCATTTTTGAAAACAGGGACCACCTTTGCAATATAATTTTCGAAAAAAATACCCCAAAACTTCAAGGGGTAAGGCTGATATATAATAAATTTTATTGTTAGCCAGTGCTAAAATAAAAAAGCACCAAACAGCAAGAACATTAATGCGTTGCACGCGAATAGTTTTTCTTCTAAAACATTTAGCTACAAACTTGAAACCCAGTTTTGTACCTTTTTGCCTTCTCAATAATTTTGTCTCATAACAATTTTAATAAAACCAATTTTTATAGAGCTACAGCAAAAAATAGATATAATTTATCTCTGATCTTTCAGAATCGTTTTTATTTTTGTCGAAAACTTAAACTGTTTGGCCACCAGGGGGTATTCAATTCCTTTTCGAGCAAAAAACGAGGTTTAAAAATTAAAAAAAAAAAATTTTAATTGTCAATCCTGCCCATGAGATCGTAAAAATTAACGTTTCCTAGAAACTTTAAATCAATATTTTTTCGACATTGTATCATACGATACACGATAACTCGAAAAATAAATTGTTTTTTTGTAATAGCTGGAAACGAAAAATGATTGGAGGGCCGTTTAGTACCGTCCGAGAGCCCCAAATGTGCATTAAAAACGTACCAAATTTCAAAAGTTTCATCTGAAATCGTTTCCGAAATATAGCGACCGAAAGGTAAACATCCACATAGAAGTAACATTTGACACGCCGACGACATTTTTCAACTCTAGTAAGGCCAATATATTATTATAAATAGAATTTAGCGAGCGAAATACTTCAATATCCAAACATCCAACAGAAAATACCATGGTTCAATAAAATAAAATATATTAAAAGAAAACATAATACGTTTATAGAATGAGATCCAATCATTGCTTTACACCTTATCACCTATCGAAAATAAGTAATAAACCAAATTGCAACTGTAAAGAAATTGGAAATCTAAACCACATAATTTTAGGATGTAACACTGAAATACATAGTAGAGTAATTTATAATACATTGAGGAATATATATGTGGCTCCGGTGTGTCCGGAAATCATTTTGGCTAAACCTTCAAGTGATCTGTCGTTAACCCTCTGAAAGATGTTGGATAGATTTAAGATTAAAATTTAACGTTATATAACATCTATTTAGCACATCTCCTAAAATGCGTTATTTTTTCAAGGCTGCCTGTTTCTGATCATATGTGGAAGCATTTTTTGCGTATTTTACAGAATTTTAGCGCGAAATGAGAATATACGGTTTGTAATATGATAGCTTTACTTTCGATATGATTTTGCTGAATTCAAATCGGATCATCCACGACGCATCCAAGCAACTACAACTTGAGAAATAACGGAGATATGAATTTTCGAACAAAAGCCTATTTTTTTCGGTTTTTTCTCCTCTTCTAATGACTTGATCATGTCTTGGATAATTCATTATTTTACAACGCGATTTTTTGCATTAAAATTTGTATAACAAATTAACAAATGATAATTGCTATTGGAAAACATAATGGAATATTATTATAGACTATCTTGAGTGTGATGGCGCACTCGTTTTCCGGTACTATTTTTGGCAACAAATCACTGTTTTTTTTTTATTGATTGGCCTTTCAAGGCACTAACTGGCCATTGTCAAAGTCTGAATACGGGTACGGTATTTGAAGAAGAATATATATAATATTATTATATTATATTTATCTTCGACTGTCTAAAAGCTACCTAGAGGTATAATGGGGCCTTTACCACTAAAAATCTAGAAACTGACGCCCGAGAATCACCGACAAAAGTCAACAAATGACCAAAAAGTGTCAAAAATAAGTAAAACGTCATTTACACGTAACGTACGTTACAACGTCTTATTTTAGTAATAAAAACGATAATTAGTGATGTCGTCAAGACGAGAGATTCTCGGGTCTCGTCTCGTATCGTCGAGATGAGAGAGACATTTTCTCTAGCAAAACCAGACGAGATGAGAGAGTGGTCTTCTCTCGCCGAGAAAATCCCGTTTCTATCGAGCTCTCTCGTCTCTCTCGAGCATAAAAAAACCTGTATTTTTTAAATTTTTAATATGAAATAAAAAAAATTATTAAAATACAAAACACAATCTTGCTTTTGTAAACTGATCCCTAAAACGTAACTATATTTTTAACGTACCCGAAACTTCAATATCTTGTACCTTTCTTAAAACACGGCTTATTTTTATGGGTAATCCGAGATTAAAAATGACATTTTTTTGTTTTTTTTTATAGCAACCCATTACGTACGTTTTAGATAGACTAAAGGTCAATATACAGAGTATGTGAAAATGACTTATACATATAGCAAAATTGACTTATACGATAAAATTTTTGTATAGGAAAAAAACGCAGACACTATATATGAATCTCTTTTAATTTATTTTT
The DNA here is from genome assembly GCA_030620095.1 of Kuschelorhynchus macadamiae. NCBI lineage: Eukaryota > Metazoa > Arthropoda > Insecta > Coleoptera > Curculionidae > Kuschelorhynchus > Kuschelorhynchus macadamiae. Next base: position 452,286 of record JAUTXW010004946.1, read on the forward strand.
GTTAGGTGTAGTTCTGGCAAAGTAAAAATAATACGCACTCAATGATCTTATGAGAAACATACACTTAATGATCTTATGAGAACATATACATAATAATCTTATACTTAATGAGCATATACAGTTAACATACCCATAATGATCTTATAAGAACTACGTTGATTATTATTATGTTAAATAAATATTTTGATGTTTATTGTTTCTAGCGAAATCGTCGTAGAATACCACTCCAGAAAAAACTTTGTTGGGAAAATTTTTCTCTTGTATTATTTAAGGTTGTTGCTTTTTTGCAATTTCACTCATGATGATCAAAAAATGTCATTTGCGAAATTGCCTCACAAGAAATTTTCATAATAACCGAAAAATTTTGCCGGAAAAGTTTTCTCTCTTGTGGTATTATATAGTGTAACGGGTACAATCATAGGCCACTCATTAGTAATCGGCAACTTCGGATTTAAAATGAAATAGATATAACGGTCATTCTTCCAGTCATTATAATAAAATAATGAAAGCAGGTGTATTGCAACGTCTCCCAAGTTGTGCCAAGTTTGAAGTGAATAGTAATGGATTTGTTAAGAAACTTCGTCACCACAGTAACGTATATTGATGACAATATTGTTGTAATTCATTTAATTTATGTTTTGTAGTAATGAAATAGGTTAATTCTTATATTTTTGGACGTTTTATTGGTTAGGTTAGAAGTTTTGGCGGTAATTTAGGTGGTCAACAACTGTTAAAACAAAATATGCATAACACAATTATTTACTGGAAACATATTCAAGTAGATTAATTTATTCAGATTAAGAGTTTTTAGGCTCCCGGCTACTAAATGAGGACAAACAAGCACGATTTCTCGTGCTTGTTTGTCCATTTTTTACTATTTTTCAGTTGTTGGCCATTCAACAATGACAATCACCACTATATGGGCAATAACTGTAACATCCATTCAATTTTTTTTTCATTATCAAAATAAAATGCTAAAACCTGAGACAGAAAAAATGTATCATAAACAATACACGGAACAAGATATTGAGCTCGCATTAGAAGCGATTTAGAGTCCCAAGAGCTATTTTAGCTAGCAATTTTAGCTAATTAGCCAGGGGTATTAGCCAATATCACAGCATTTTAGCTCATATATGATTAAATGTGCTACTTGGGAATGGGAATTTTCTGAAAAATTACTCGATTATCAATAATTAGCACTTAGAAGTTGTTAAATAAATATTTTGATGTGAAATTCGATGTTTCGTTAATCAACAAATCGCTTGGAACTAATATTTCGATAATAATAAAGTTTCAGTACAGACCAAAATTTTTACTGACAAATCCTTAAGTGGCCAATAACTCTACACGTTACTTTGTGAACTGAAAAACTGAGAAATGTTTCAAATTTAAATCTAAAAAATTCTTAAAAAATAATTTTAAAATTTTCAGAATTGACAAATTACTTTTCATAGATCGTTTTTTTTTTTAGTTTTTAGATAATATGAATGATTTTAAACAAACTATTCTTATAAACCATCGGTGACAATCTCATTACCTGTGTTTTGTCAACAAAGAAGTATAAAAAAACCTTTAGGTTAGGTTAGGTTAGTGAAAACGATTCAATTATTTTATTTTGATTATTTTTCAATAAATTGTGGTTTGTTAGCATAATATCGGCGTGTATAAAAAAATAGTAAAAACCTGTTATTACAATTTTTTAGATTATTTATTTGTACAATTTTTAACTATGCAACGCTAATTAAGTTTATTAGTTTCCAAAAATTAATAAAGAATATGAACTTACCAAGCATATTAATTTATAGCACTAGGTAGGTAATTCACACACTAAAAAAAGTTATTTTAAAAACTTAAATTAAATGCTAAAAATGACTACTGCCACTATTTAAACACTCACGAATGCGGCGAAGCCAATTTTCTTGAACAGATTCAAGAAGGTTAGGTCGTTGCCTAATTTGTTCCGCTGCAGCAAAAATACTTTTTCTAAGGTCATCTTCATTTTTAGTTTCAACCCTATTATACACTAATGTTTTCATGTAGCCCCAAAAATAAAAATGAAGGGGTCTTAGGTTTGGTGACCTTGGAGGCCATTTTTTAGGTTCTGGGGAATTTCGACCTATCCACCTATTATCAAACGTATTATCCAGATGTTGTAACACATTCCTATGAATGTGGGCAGGAGCTCCATCATGAACCAACCAGGCACTGGCTCGCTGAGCTAAAAAAATATCTTCTAATAAAGTGGGCAAGTCATTAGTTAAACATTAGAGGTATGCCTCTCCTGTTAAACGCCTTAGTAGCTCAAAAGGGTATTGGATTATTCCAGCCCAAATATTTATTGAAAACTGGTATTGAAATCGGCCTTGTTGATACGTGTGTGGATTTCCTTGAGCCCAGATATGAGTGTTATGATAATTTAAAATTCCATCTCTCGTAAAACAACATTTAAGTTTAATTTAAAGTAAAATTTTCGTGTTCTTCGTTTTTTCAGATAAACCACTGGCAAAATTCTCTTCCCCGGGATAAGTCCTCTAAAGTCAAAACCTGTACTCGTTGCACATGATGAGGGTACAGAAGATTTTTACGAAGGGTACGGTGAATGGTCCAATTAGAAAAACTTGTAGCGAGATTTCCCGAGTACTCAAACCAGGGTTGGCCTCCACTAAGGTTAAAATATGTTTCTCGTTTTCGGGTGTTATTTGCCTTTCAGGCGCCCGATTAGTTTGATGGACGTTTACACTTCCCGTATGGCTAACTCGAATGTTCTATCATTAGGTGTTCTCCCGTTAGGATCTTTCCCGGTATATTTGGGACGCCAAATGAGCATTCTGTCTATACTCTCCATAAATAAGTAACATGTCTGCATATTCAATATCTGTATACATTTTTAAAGAGTTTTTAAATCCCGACTACGTATTAAAACGGTACTCAAAAAATTAAGGTGAAAGAACCAAAAAACATGTAACAACAAGACAAATGCAACTGATATGTTTGCAAATTGTTATGTTCGTTGATGTCTGCTCGTTTTTCTACGGTGGGCAGTGTTGCCGTTTTTCAATAAGCATTCTATGGTAAAATAAAACAATTTATTCGTTTTTTATTTTTTTAATTTAGATCGTTCAGATATTTTACTAAGAAAAAATGTGTAGACATTTTGTAGAAAATCATATAATTAATTGCTTTACATAAGAAAAGTAATAAATGTGTTAACGATGTGCTTAAAAATTATTAAAACAAAATACAACTTTAAGGCCGTTTTTCTCAAAAATGGTAAGAAATTGTCCCTATGTTATTTAAGCATTTTTTAATCAAAATGGTCCATACTATCACGTGTTAAAATATTTGTAGTCAAACCCCTAACACCCTGTATACACTTAAACTCCATCATATTTGCTGTCCCGAAACACACTTAGGATACCAGCGCTTGCCAGTCTAGATTACCACGTGCGTGGAGCCTCCGATGACTGACGACCATGAGTCGAACTTTACCGAGAAACAGCTATTTAACCCTCCGGGATCCACTTCCGCATAAACGACTGCTAACCGCCTGCTAACGAGACATGTATAAATGAGAATTATTGGAAAATATTTTAATAGAATATATTTACCGATTCAGCCTAAGCCTTTTAATAATTAAAAAAAAAATCTTTTTTGACTTCAACTTAAAGAACTTGAAGAACAAAATTGCCTTTGAATAGTTCTTTTGCTCCGCTGGTGTTGTGAGTTTTGCCTACACCAAAGAGTAGAAGACTCTGATCCTTAAAAACCGGTTACGTTAGAAATAAAGATTAAAAATGAAAGACCCGAAGGTTCTTTTGAATTGGAGACCGAGACTTTCCGACCTTCAACTCAGGACCGCGCATAAGAGTAAGTTGCAGTGCGCCTTTGTGAGAGTACGCAATTAACATTTAACATAACACACATTTTTAAATTAAATACATGGATTAATAAAATATTTTATTATCGATCATGAAACAAAGTAAATGTTTTAAAATGTATTAAAGCACATATAACTACATACAGTCTTACAGTACAATCTAAATATTACATACACAGAAACATAACACTATACATACAAAAATAAAATATAAGTACCTTAATATTTCACAAAAAAAAACTACAAACACCTAAATAACAAAAAAAAATCATTTGGTCATTTTGCACTTCGATATTTAAACTAAATTGCTGTGCATAATAACTACAATTTTTAAATTTTGGGTAAAATTCAAATCGTTGTAACTTTTTAGAGATGAAAGATATTGGGATGCGGTTTTCAACATATCAACGACAAATATGTTTTAAGAAAAAGAACTACTGTACGCGAAGTACAGGAAAGCGGTATTTAAAGACAAGGAATATCGAGAATAGAAATGATAACCAGAACGGTCCCCAAAATTCAATGTCTTACCTTACTGACGGGATGATGAGCACACACACTTCGTCGGCCGACGTCTTGATTCGTTCTCTCTTCTCTCTCTCTCTGGAGAACGACTCGCGACTCGGTACCTTACCAGAGTCGCGCGGTTGGGTTTGAACACCGAATTTAGAGGCAATGATACGCGCAAATTTACAAATGAAAATTAAAAGTCAATGTTTTAATTTAGAATTAAATTACAATTTTAGAAATTAAATTAGATATGGTCATTCCTAAACATACCGCCTACCAAAATACAGTAATGTATTTTATTAATTACAACGATATATATGACAGAAAATAAAATTATATTATTAAATACTATTTCCCAAATTCCCGCCCGGGGACACATACAATACACATATATGTAGCAAGAACTAAAATTACAAGATACTAATTTTGTTGCTGCAAAGGCAGTGGGCACAATTTAACAACTGGCCTCTTAACAGATCCGTTTGCAGTCTTTAATGTGACTACACGAATAATGTTATCTGGGTGGATTTCACAAACTCTCCTCAACGGCCACTTTAATGGAGGTTGATTCTCATCTTTAATGACTACAAGGGTACCTGTTTTGATAAGATTAGAATATTCAGTCCATTTGCTTCGCTAAAGTAAATTATGCAAATATTCTTGGCTCCACCGCCTCCAAAAGTCCTGGTGCAATCGAATTAAAAGTTGCCATCGATTTAGGCGATTAATATTTAGAGTTGTAAGGTCGGAATCAGGGATTGTAGATAATGGAGCCAGAGTCAGGAAATGGCCGGGACTTAAAGCTGTTAAGTCGTTAGGGTCCGAACTTAAGTCATAGAGAGGACGTGAGTTTAGAAGCTCCTCAATTTGTATGAGGACTGTGTTAAGCTCCTCATAGGTGAGGAACTGTTTTCCAGTCACGCGAGAAAGATGAGTTTTAACACTTTTGATCCCCGCCTCCCATAAACCTCCAAAATGTGGAGCTGAAGGGGGGTTAAACCGCCATTTGATGTTCTCCTCTAAAAGTGCTTTGGAGAAAAATTCTTTAAGATATTTAGAATTTCAGGTTCAACATTCACTTTACGATGTACGAATCGTAATAGATATGACATAATTCGCTGTATTTTTAAGAGAGAGGAATATTTTTCTAACAATATATCAATGGAAGTTGGCTGATGTAATGATACCAATGTTGTAACACGCTGCTCAGAATCTACTATTGAATTTTCAGAGATTATATCCGAGTGGATAGGAAAATCAGAAAAGGGTTTTAAAAGCCATTCGGGGCCCTGCCACCATAACCGATGCTCAAGAAGCTGAGCGGGTAATAAACCCCGTGACGCTGCGTCAGCTGGATTGGAACCTGAAGATACATAATACCAACAATGAGCTGGTACAAGATCTTGAATTTTACTAACACGGTTAGCCACAAATGTATTCCATTTATGGGGTGAGGCTTTGAGCCAGGCCAAGGCAACAGAAGAATCTGAATATGCATATATTTTTGAAAATGACAAATCTGAGTAGGCAGTAATCACAGAATTTATTAAGTGAGACAACAGCAGCGCCGCACATAGCTCTAAACGAGGAAGAGATATTCGCTTCAATGGTGAAACTTTAGACTTACCGCAGATTAGATTTACTGTAAGATGATCAGAATTATCTAGCATACGAAAATAAACTACAGCTGCGTAGCCTACTTCAGAAGTATCCCCGAAACCATGAATTTCAATACAAGACGAATTATAAGGACACGACGATTAAGTTTAATCGAGGAAATTAATTTTAATTCGCTCTTAAACTGAATCCAGAGTTTAACAATATTATCAGGAGGATTTTCATCCCAACCTATACCATGACACCACAAATTTTGTATAAGACGTTTAGCAAAGAGAATCAAGTTTAGTACAGAGATTATTTTCGAATCGAACGTTATATGAAAAAATATCTCTCTTAGGGCACCATAGTAAGCCTAAGATTTTTAAAATGGTATCAGAATTTTCATCAAAAGAAATACTTGTTTGGTGAACTGATGAAGGCAAAGTTTCTAAAAAGTCTTGCGAATTACTCGACCATTTCCGAAGATCAAATTGACCTTTTTTTAGAACTGATATAAGTTCATTTTTAATTTTTAACGCCATATCTATGTAATCCGCCCCCCACGCGCAATCATCAACAAAGGTTCCGGAAGATAAAACAGTCGAGGCGAGGGGGAAATTCTTTGCATTTTCAACAGCCAATTGCTTAAGACAGCGCAAAGCAAGGAAAGGTGCTGAAGATACTCCGTAAGTGACAGTATTCAATTCAAAATCTTGAATGGCTTCTTCATCAGATAACCTCCAGATAATTCTTTGATAGGAACGATGGTTGGGTGTGACTAGAATTTGCCTATACATTTTCCTGATGTCAGCGGTGAACACAATTTTATAACGCCTAAAACGCAAAAGTATAGAGAAAAGATCTTGTTGCAATTTAGGACCAACCAACAAAGTTTCATTTAATGATACACCTTCAGACGACTTACAGCTGGCATCGAAAACGACTCTAAGTTTTGTAGTGGAACTGTCAGAGCGCAGGATACAATGATGTGGAATATAATAGAATTTAGATGATGGGTTTATATAGTTTTAGTTTCCTTTCAAGGGACATAAAGCGACGAAGTGCAATTTCTCGAGAATTAGAGAAGAAAGGTTCACTAGATTTGAAAGGAAGTGATACAACCAAACGACCATTAGGATCTCTAGAATGAGAATTTAAAAACGATTTCTCGCACAATTGATCGTCTTCTGAAAGAGGGATCACGCAAGGTACTTCCTCTATTTCCCAGAATTTCTTTAAGATGGAATCTATATTAGTGAAAACAGTTAAACAGGTACGCTATCCCTATGTGTTAGCAGATCTTGGACATGGTACTTTTCCCATGACGATCCATCCAAATAAAGTATTAAGAGCAACCGGATCATTTGGAGTCCCATCGATTCGCCCGGGTCTTAATAAATAAGGAAATACATCAGCACCAAGAAGCATATCAATGGGCTTTGATATATAGAAATCATGATCTGCAAGATCAATACCCTGTAAATGAGGCCAGTCAGAAAACTTTAAGATACTACTAGGCATATGAGGACAAATATTTGCAAGAATTATAGCATCGATTTGTAAGGAAGGAGAAGAATTATTGCCGTGCGGTTTTAAAATACAAGTGGTTCGACCTTTGGAGGAAATTAAGGATTGAGAACCGATTACCGAAACTGGGATATTATAATGTGTTCTTTTAAGTTGCAGTTTACGAAAGCACTCTTTTGTAATGAAACTAGAATCACTACCACTATCAAGCAGAACACGAATTGTGTGCGGATGACCAAAGGCATCTGCTATGTCAACCTGAGCAGTAGACAGAAGAGCTGAAGAAGTGAAGGCAACATGCTAGTGAAAGACTGAACAAAAGATAAAGAAGTATTATTTTGAGGTTCTAGAACTGGGGTACTATTAGACTCTACAGGAGAAATTTGCCCATGCGAGGATGTGCTAGGCGAATCTCTATTAATATAGAGCAAAGAATGATGTTTCTGCTTACATATCTTACAAGTAAAATTTGACGAACAGTCTTTATAGACATGCAAACCCAAACAATTTACACATAATTTTTTATTTTTAACGGCATTGTATCTCTCTTCAGGACTATGAACAAGTAATGCATGGCATTTGTATATAGAAATTGAGCTATTGCAGAATAAACATTTATTTTTATTCCGAGGAGGCACTCGATTTGAGCCGGAACTAACAAAAGAAACAGAAGCCTTTTCAAAAGCTGGATTTTTAGATTTAAAACCTTTGAAGTTTGAAGGCAGACACAAAGAAGCCGAATCCAAAGCCTTACATTGATTGGCTAGAAATGTCTTTAAATTTTCAAAAGTAGGCATTTCTACGTTGCTATACTAACCTAACCTAATTCAAAACGTTTGAGAGTGTTCGAATCGACTTTAGAAATCATCATATTGAGCAATAAAAAGTCCCATTCATCAACAGGAAATGAGTTGCAAGGGCATTTAAATTTTCAGAAAACGTATTTAATAACCGTCTAAGCTTTTCCGGTGATTCATCGCACAGCTTAGGAAAATTATTAATCTTAGAATAATAAAGTGTGGCAAGCTTTCTTTTATTCTGATATCTATTTATCAATGCATCGTAGGCAATGTTATAACTGGCATCTGCCACTGGAATTGTTTTGACTAAATTAAGTGGCTCATTAATTAAAGACGTGATTAAATATTGAAATTTTTCAATATTGGATAATGATCTGTTTTTGTGAATCAATGAATCAAACAAATCGATAGAAGAAGGCCAGTTTTGAAAATTACCATCAAAAATAGGCAGCGAAATTTTTGGAAGTTTTGCAGTTGGTTTTGGGTCGTTAGAAGACCTAGACGTGTCTGGAAAATCTTGTTTAAAAAAGGGAATAAAAAATAATTTCTGCAGAAAAAATTGTTTTTCAAATTCTATTCTAATGTTATCTTCATCTTCAGGATTTTCGGATGACGCTAAAATCTCGGAATGAGCATTATTAAAATCTGTCATCAAATCGTTAAGTCGTAAACCTCTTACCTACTTTAAATAATAAACGTTTATTTGGATCAGTTGAAGCCTCATTAGAGAGATTATAAATTTCTTTTATTCGACTCAAACAAAGATTGCGTTTAATTTCATATGTTTTTAGCTTAGTAGGCATTGCAAAATAATAATAAAAAACAATTTAATTAAAAATAACACCAATTATATAAATTGCAAGATGCGAAATATATTTCAATAGCTGTACGCCACTGTATATCGACGCTTGAGCTATATTGAAAGACGCTATGACGGTTAACGCCCGCAGCGTCCGCTGAGAACGAGAGTACCCGAGCTAACCCCGAATCGAGAAACCTGAAATATTTAGGCACAAAAAACAACCCGTTTGCGATAAGATTCGACACTGTATGCATAAATTGCCAATGAAATAAATTAATTTACCAGAGTTAAAATTACCTAAAAATGCCAATATTTATTATATGTGCCCGAAACTTGGGAAAATATTTTAAAGGATGAACCTAAAATTATTTACTTTTAAAGAAAATTTGGTTAAATGTATTTTGTTGGTGTGATATTAATTATTAGAGTATATAACTGAATAATTTTACTTTTTAAATAAGATTTTTTTATGAATCAGCAAGAAAATAGTCACAATAGTAAAATATTAAATACAGGAAAAAAAACTGTGAAGCAGCAAAATAAAACATTGAAATTAGAAATTAGAGATATTCCTTGTTTTTACCAGAAACGAAATTAATGCTAGGATCAAAATCCGTGCTCGAAATTGGACCAAAAATGTAGGCGAAGTACAGGAAAGCGGTATTTAAAGACAAGGAATATCGAGAATAGAAATGATAACCAGAACGGTCCCCAAAATTCAATGTCTTACCTTACTGACGGGATGATGAGCACACACACTTCGTCGGCCGACGTCTTGATTCGTTCTCTCTTCTCTCTCTCTGGAGAACGACTCGCGACTCGGTACCTTACCAGAGCCGCGCGGTTGGGTTTGAACACCGAATTTAGAGGCAATGATACGCGCAAATTTACAAATGAAAATTAAATGTAAATGTTTTAATTTAGAATTAAATTACAAGTTTAGAAATTAAATTAGATATGGTCATTCTTAAACAACTACTATTTTTTTTATTAAATTAGATTTTATTATACGGGTGTGAAATGACACCGTCATATTTTTGAAAAAGTTTGTTAAGAAGGAAATTGTTTCACACCAACTTTTAAATTTTCATTTCTTGGCCAAAAAAACAATTTTTAGCAATTTATCATATTTTCAGTTGTTTTGATTATACAGGGTTTTATCGAAAAAGTCGAGAATTCTTACATTAATCATATTCTAACTTGACACCCTATTCCTGTACATTAGGCGGACATTGGCCACTTAATTTATGATAATTACTCATGCCTGTAGTAGGAGCAATTTATACATGGTGTAACAGATTTAAGAGAGAAATAACGAAATTGGAAATAAACATTTTGATAGAAGGGACTGTACGAAATTCTATCAAAATTTTAATATCCAATTTCGTTATTTCTATCTTATATCTATTACACCATGTATGCATCGCCTCTGTGGATATTACTAACTGTAACAGCACATAATGAGATGATTAATTATTGACGTTTATTGATTTTTGATGTCAGTCTTACTTGGTCAAGGGTAAAATAATAGCACAAAATATGCCACGTTTAAGTATTGCTACGAAAACTGCCATAATTACACTAATAGAATAAAGCTGATGTCTAATTATTTTGGTATAGCTAAGATCACTGTTCAGGGAATCATATGAATCGTAAAGAAGTCACGTGAGGAACATACCTTGGAAAGATCGGCGAAAGACAAAATCCATTTGAAACGGCTGTATCGACGTGTATATATATAATACAATGTTCCAGCCGAAGAAATAGAACAGCTGCCCCAAAACTTTTCTTAAAGTCCAGTGATAAAGAACAAAGGGGTTGCTTTAGAATATTTGCCGCAAAATGCAGATTTTTGGGAAAAGGTGATATTTTTTGAAGAAAAACTGTTTCAGTCTACTTGTAATTGTTAAATTCGCGTCTACTGACCTCCAAATTCTCGGAACGATCCAAATTACACTCAAAACTACTAGCGGCCGTTTTTCAGTCGAAGTTTGGGCTTAGATAAGCGCACAGGGCCTAGGTTTTTTTATTTTCCCAAAAGTTGAAATTGTATGCTAATTTTGGTATTAGTGAAATTAATATATGTCTTTGAAAGTAACCTAATAAAGAACAAATCCTTCAGTTACGTAAAAACCTTAATATAACTTTAAAACCACTCAATAGGTGTGGTTGTAACCCAGGTAACACTGGTAACAGGTAAAAATAAAAGTCCGTATTACCAAAATATCATAAAATGAGGTTATACTCATTTGACACCGTACGGATTTATCTGACGCTAACTGTACATGGTGCAGGGTTAGAATGTTATAATTCTCGATTTTTTCGAAAAAAACTTATATATTCAAAACAAATGATGATATGACAAATTGCTAGAAATTGTTTATTTGCATCTTACCAAAAATTATTTTGGCAAAGAAAATAATAGGGCTTTTTCTTAAAACATTTTTCGATGATATGCTGACAACGTAACCCAATAGGATCTTTCATCTTTGAAAGGTAACACGATTTGAAATTTACAAAAAAAAATAGAAATTGCAGTTATTATGCACAGCAGTTTAGTTATTTAAAACTTAAATAATAAAATAAATAATTCCTAAGTAACCTGATTTATTTACATTATTTTTGGAAAATTGATCAATTAGCATAACAATGTCAAGCTGTTGCAATAAATCAGATTCTATTGAAATTAGAGCATGATTCCCTAGTCGTTCCTAAGCCATTGTGGATCGTAAATAATTTTTAACGATTTTTAATTTTGAAAGTGACCGCTTAGTCGCGGCCACAAAGACCAAGCGTGTGCTAGCCCACCTGGCAAATCCCGGTATGCCCTCAACGAGGTGATCAATTTTTTAAAAAACAATAAAAACTAGAATTTGAATAAAGGTGAAGTACAGTTTTGTACAAATTCATATACTTTATTTTATTAAATATATTTAAAACATTAGGGAATAAAATATTATCGTTGCGCCTTTGGCAGCGTATGTGCCTATTCACTGGCGAACTTACAATAACTTTATACTTCGCCCCACTAACGCCGGTCAACTAAAATTCCAGGAAATTTCCTCACTGAAACCCAGACCGCACCGAAAAATGTGAATTTAGTATCAGGTAATATAATTTTTCTCGTTATTAGTTTACTGTTGTATAAAAATATGTAAATTTAATTCTTAGGGTTTAGGTTAATGGCCGTGTCCGCTAGATGTGGGCATGCGTTGTAGGCGCGTATAATACGAAATACGACTATGCGTAATGCGTGTAAAAAACAAAATTTTTTCTGTTTGGTTTTTTTTTAGCAGTTATTTGCTTTCGAAATTTCTTTCGCATGTTGCACGCCAATTTAAAGCTAATTTATTACTGTTATATGTATCTTTTTAGATAGAAATACCGAAGAAAGGAATCGTCACGACCAACCAATTTCATTTAGTCGATCTTCAACAAGAACACTGTTATCAAATGATAGGATATCTGAGTTTTTGTCTGATTTTGGTTTAATTATGCAAAATTTCTGTAAACCAAAACCTAATGATATTTTCGATTTTTTTCAATATCATCCTATTCAACCAAAATCAGTAAATAATAATGGGAAGTTGCTCTTTGATTACAATCAAGCATTTTTTAGAGACGGTCATTCTAACCGAAAATGGCTCAGCTTTAACGATATTGACCAATCTCTTTATTTTACGAGGTGCATCGTTTACAATGTAAATAAATCAGGTTACTCTATTAACCATTTAACAAATCTAGATTTGTATAACAAACGTCATCAAGAGGTTGCTGATAGGCAGTCCACTATGGTCAAAATTATTGAAACTATAGAAAAAAGAAATGCTTCCCTTTCGAAACTTTAGGTGTAAAGCTGCATATAATTTAGGAGACATCTCAATAAACCATGGGAATTTTTTAGAAATTATTTTGTTGTTATCAAAACTCTGCGTTGTGTTATATAAGCATGTATCAGCCATAATGGAGAAAAGTAATGAACGGAAAAAAACTGCAAATTTCAGTGGCAGGAGAGGCCGCGGAAGCTTTATAACTCTCTTAAGTAACCATACTGCAAATAATATTATTTTAGCAACTGGAAAGGAAATATTAAGGATTATATCAGAAGAAATTCGTCACGCAAATATGTATTCGATGACAATGTACATCACTATGGATATTTTATTTCGCGACCAGTCAGCAATGTTTTGTAATACTTAGGGTTGAAACAAAGGGTAGCAAAATGAAACTACATGTTCACCTTAACATTACCCAAAGTATATTCTCAATCTTTTTTAAAATGCCATCTAATTGCCATATACGCTCGGGAAGGTGGTTGACCTGCTGACATAGCAAAACAGGTTATTGCGTGGTTGCCCATTATTGCAACAAGTTGAATTTGATACAATACATTTTATATAGGGTGTTTTCTCTATATATTACACCTCCCCGGGCAATTAAAAGAATTTCAATTTATTTTCAAAATTTGAAATTCATAAATAAAATACAATTACTAGAGACAAATGTTACAATACACTATTTAAACCATTTTTTTTTTTTTTTTTTTTTCTTTTATATTATCTTATTTATCTAAATATATGAAAAGAAAAATAAAAACTCAGATATAAGAGAAGGAAAATAGCGTCATATAGTGAAAGTAGGAAAGAAAATAGATAGGTCTTTTAGAAAAAGGTTATTAGAAAATACATGCAATAGTATAGTAATATAGAGCCCTTATTATTATAACTTAATTTTAATTAGCTATTATACAACTTAGTTCTATTTTTATGGACTAAAATATGTTTCTTATCTTTAATTATTTTTACATTTGGTGCAACATCTTCTACCACTAAATATGGCCCCAGGAAGCAAGGGCTGGTAATTTTATCACCAGTTTCGTTTTTGATTAAAACTCTATCGCCCTTTTTATACTGAATGGGGTTTACTTTTAAATCAAAATTTTCTTTTCTTTTAAATTTAGAAAGTATTAAGTTATTTCTTGCATCATTTTGAGCTGTTTGTAACCTATATTTTAATTCAATGGGGTAGTTATCAAAATTATAAATAGGATCAACTTCATTATTTAAATTATTTGGTAATTGGCATTTTTTTCCAAAAACTAGTTCAAAGGGAGAGTATTTGGTTTCCGTATGTACTGCAGTATTATAAGAAAAACACCAGTACGGAAGCCATGTGCTCCATGCAGAATCATGGTTTTGAGTTTGAATTCTCAAATAAGCACCTAGAACTTTGTGAGAGGCCTCTAAACTCCCGATACTCTCGTGATGATACGCCGTAGAATGAATCTGTTTTATACCTAACAAGTTACATGTTTCTGCCATAGTGTGAGAAATAAACTCGGTACCCCTATCTGAAGCAATTTCCTGAGGGATACCATATCTTAAGATAAAGTTATCCACCAAAGATCTTGCCACAGATACGGAATCCTTGTTTTTAAGAGGGTAGGCCTCTACATATTTTGTTAACTCACACTGAAGTGTTAAAATATAAACAAATCCATTTACGTCTACCGGAAGTGGACCAACAATATCTAAATATATTTTTTGAAAAGCTGTTTCAGCTGTAGTAGTTATTACCATTGGCTCTCTAGTATAATGATTCGAATGTTTTTGTCTTTGACACATGTCACACCTTTTTACAAAATTTCGAACATCACTATCCAGACCTGGCCAAAAATAATACTTTTTAATATTATTTGTCATTCTATTTATTCCAGCGTGACCACTGGTTGGTAGTAAATGAAAATCATTAAGGATTACTCTTTTTTCGTCTTTGTCCATTACTTTTTTAATACCTTTTACAACATTTATACGGGGGCCCCTCCAATTAGTATAATTTTTTATTTTACTACCAATAAATTTAATAAACTCTGTATTATCATTATTTTTATTAATAACTAATTCTTTAATTTCAGCCTTTTTACTTATCTCTACCAAATCTTTCACCATTTCGTCTCGCGCCAATGGTGATAAAGCTTTTTGGTCTAAGTATAAGGTAAAATGTAATGGAATATAATAAAAGTCTCTCACTTGTTGAGTGACATCTTTTGACAATTTTTTAATTTTTAAGGATGGTATTATAATTAATTCGGTACAGTTAGTGGGTTGCTTAAGAATTTCCACAATATTCGGGTGATCAAGCCAAATATTTTCAGTACTTTTCTTAATTAACTCGTCTTCCTGTCCGTCTCTACGTTTACTCTGTGCTCTGGTTAAAACTGCAATCATACCTTCATTCATATCTTTTAATTCGTTTGAGGACAAGATTATTCTCGATAAAGCATCGGCTGTAACATTATCTTTTCCTTTGATATATTCGATATAAAAGTCATATTCTTCTAGACACAAACGAAATTTTGTCAATCTGCTACCAGGGTCTTTTTGCGTAAAAAGATAAATTAATGGTTTGTGATCGGTTAAAATTTTGAAACGACGGCCATACAGATATGGTCGAAAATGCTTTACAGCCCAATAAATTGCTAAAAGTTCTTTATGTATAGTAGGGTAGTTAATTTCTGCTTTATTTAAACTACGACTAGTGAACGCCACTGGTTTATTATTTTTATTTGATAACACTGCTCCTATAGCAAAAGCAGACGCATCTGTTTGCAAAATAAATTCATTTTCATTCGAAAAATCGGGATAATCTAACACCGGATGCTTAATCAGCGAATTTTTAAGACAATTAAAAGCTTTATCACATTCGTCCGTCCACTCAAACCTAGCGTATTTTTTACATAATTTATTTAGAGGAACTGTAATTTCTGAAAAATGTGGTATAAATTTTCGATAATAATTGGCAAAAGCCACGAAGCGTTTAACTTCATCTGCCTTTTTTGGAATAGGATAATCTTTTAAAGCTTTTATTTTATCAGGGTCAGGTGATATTCCTTCAGAACTTATTATATGACCCAGATACAGAATTTCTTTTTTCAAAAAATCGCATTTAGCAGGATTTAATTTTAGGTTTACTTTTCGCAATCTAGAAAAAATATCTATTAGATTTTTATTGTGTTCATTAAGGTTTCTGCCAAATACTATAAGATCATCAAGATAAACAAAGCACTTTTCGTAATTTAAGCCCGCCATCGCTATGGTCATTAACCTTGAAAAGGCACTAGGGCTAATTTTTAACCCCATTGGTAACCTTCGCATTTGCCACTGACCGCGATCTGTAGTGAAAGCTGTGTATTTTCTGCTTTCTTCCTCTAATTCGACCTGATAATAGCCCTGGCTAAGATCTAGATGTGAAAAATAAAGTGCACCTGCTAGGGAGTCTAAAATATCGACTACACTCGCAATCGGAAATTTGATATCTAATATATATGGGTTCAAAAATCTGTAGTCCAATACTAACCTAGCTCTTCCCTCATTCGTATCGTTTTTCTTTGGTACAAGCAACAAAGGTGAAGACCACTCACTCTGCGCACTCTCAATTATTCCATCCTGACACATTTGAGAAATTTGCCTATTTATTTCCTCTTTATGTACTTGAGGTAACCTATATGGCTTTCTATAGACCGGCTGAGTATCTGGTTTAACTTGAATTGACTGTTTATATAAATTAGTAACTGTAAGCTTATCTCCTGGCATATGAAATATATTTGAGAATTTGGCACAAATTTGCTCTATAGAATCTCGTTCCTCGCGGTTTAGATGATTAAGCTTAAGAATTTTAAATAGTTCTTTAACTCGAGTAGCCGAATTTTCTTGGCTGTTAAATTGATGACACTCATAATTGCTTAAACTTTCCGCTTTTGGCGAAAAATTTCTCAAATGTACCTCTGTCTCTCTTGTATTCAAAATTTTAATTGGTACTTTACCATTTATCGGTTGTGCAATTACACCAGCCATGAACACACCCTCACATAATTCACCTTGCATAAGTACACATTCATCCTCTAACCCTGTAGGAACATACTGTATAATTTCGCACCTAGGGGGAACACTTAATATATTCTCACTATCCGCATTTAATTTTAATGTATTTATTTTATTATACTGATTTAAAATAGTTAAGGTATTTTCTTCGTAATCTAATTTAGCCTTAAAAGTTTTCAAAAAATTTTCTCCAATTATGCTATCACTTTGACATGGTAAATTATTAAAAATATAAAATTTTTGCTTAAATATCGCATTTTCTATACAAAGATCTAAATAAACATATCCCACAGATATTAAATTACCTCCTATGCCTTTAATTTCAATATTTTCTTTGTGTAACTGTATTTTTGAATTTAAACAACTTAATTTAAGGGCACTTAATGATGCACCCGTATCTACCAAAAATTTTAAGCTTTTACCATTGACACAAAAAGAAACAGCATTCGAGTAGTTTTTTGAATAGGTAAAAATATTATTAAACTGTTTATTTTTAGTATTTTTAGGCACGAAAAAATGTTGAATCTTGTATATCAGCTGAGGATTGTTCTGAATTTCCGGTGTGCTCCGCCAAATGCATTCGGTGACCTACTGCCCGAGATCCTCTCCTATTACCGCTCGTAAATGTACGACCACCGTGATTTCTAGAAAACCGCTGATTATTAAAATTACCTTGATTAGTCGAAGCGTTTCGTCGACAATTTGAATTGTTATTTCCTCCGTTATTAAAATTCTGATAATTATTATATCTACCAGAATTTCCTGTTCTATTATTTGGTCTTCTGGAAAAATTTCTAAAATTTCCCCTTCCTCTGTGAGAAAAATTAAAAATGTGTCCTGAATTATTTTGATTACCCAGCTCTTCATCTTGAGCTGCCCTTATTGCGTCCTTTAAGAATTCAAAATTTCTGGAAGATATAATTGTGCCCAGCCTTTGATTTTTAAGTCCGCATGCAAACCTTTTTATTGCAACCTTTTCGTTAATAGGTCTTAGAATATCAAAAGCATTGGCATTTCCGTCTGCTTGCGTAATGGTTAAATTTACAAAAATATCCTCTAACTCTTTACCAAAATCCGTTATACATTTTTCACCCTGTTTAGCAGAGAACAAGCGTGCCTGAAGGGCCGTATCTGATTTTTTAGTTAAGAGATGTTTTTTTATATCTAGAATTAAATTATTTACAGAATTATAAGTCAAACCTAATCGTAATTTGGCGTTGTTAGAAATACGCGTTTTCAAAACAAATTTAATTAAAGAAGGTTGACTATCATTATCAAGCGTTGACGAATAAAAATCTAAAGCCTCTATTAATTTAGAAGTTGTAGATTCTGTATCATCCATGACCGGTAAAAGGTTTGTAGCTATTTTTAGATCAAAAGAAGACATTTTTAATTTATCTTTATTAATATTTTTATTTCCAAACTCTAAAATTTCCTTATAAAGTTTTTTAATTTCTGTTATTATGTTATTAAAAGTCAAAATATCTTCTTTGTCTATTTCAGACTTTTCTATTTTTACGTTTAAATCAGTAATTTCCTTACCTAACTGAGAATATAAAGTTTTTGCCACTTTAACTTTTGATTCGACAATAGGGCTTTTTCGTCTTTCGCTATTTAATTTTACCAAATTTGTTCGAATATATTTAAATGAATGTAAAATTTCAATAAGTTTGTCTCCCATGAAATTAAAAATTTAATTCACTTATTAAACTTGCTAATTGGGTCCATATTTTTGCGATTATAATTATAAAACAATAACATAATATTATAATAATTAAACTTACATGCCTGCATTATTATGTACATTTTCAGTTACATTAACACATAACAAATTTTCTAACTCCATTTATAATTGTCTTTACTTTTTCTTTCTTCTTTTTTTTTTTTTCCTACAAGAAAAATACCGCCCTAAAAAAAAATTTAAGTTTCTTCCATCTTTAAATCATCCTTGGATTTTCGCAGCTCATTTTTATAAATTTCTCTTCTAATTGTCTGCCTTAGTTTCCTTTGAACATGTCTAATGGCCCATACTACTGCAACAATTGCCGTTGCCACAACCAAAATTATAAGCAAAATCTCTGCTAAGCTTAATCCCTTATTTTGGTCAACTATTTCACCCCTTGCATCGCCATTGGAGGCCTGATTAATTACAATCTCTTCTTTGGACTTGGCATTACCCATCTTAATAACTTCACAAAAAAATCGTCAAGTGGCAGGATCGCCATGTAATACTTAGGGTTGAAACAAAGGGTAGCAAAATGAAACTACATGTTCACCTTAACATTACCCAAAGTATATTCTCAATCTTTTTTAAAATGCCATCTAATTGCCATATACGCTCGGGAAGGTGGTTGACCTGCTGACATAGCAAAACAGGTTATTGCGTGGTTGCCCATTATTGCAACAAGTTGAATTTGATACAATACATTTTATATAGGGTGTTTTCTCTATATATTACAGTTTATAAGATATGTATTCGAGAGCCAAGTTAAAGAATGCATTTTGGGGCTGCAACACGAAGTTTCTACATATGAAGATGCTCTATTTAACCTACTTAGAGGCGTTTTAGCAAATGATCAAATATCGACTAAACACTGCATAGCTGATCAGGGCCGTTCCTAGCCCCTCGGCCGCCTTTGTGCAGAAATAAAACGGCCGCCTTTTTATAACAAAAAAAAAAAAATATTTATTGAACAAAAAAATATATTTAAGTTATAATATTAAGGTAATAATCTATTAAACGAAACAATAAACAACATAAAACAAAATACAAATGTTTAAACTATTAATTATTTAAATATCAAATAATATAAAAGCCAAACAAACAAAAATTGGTATCTTTTATATTGTATCTAAGTATAAAACTAAGCAAGTCCCAATAAAAAAACAACCTCTTCATTTCAAAAATATTTTTCTGGCTTTTGTACTTGCGAACTCGTCTATTATTTTATTATGGTCTAAATTTTCACAAATTTCATTTTCAATGGCAATTATACCTAAATTTGTAAGCCTTTCCTGTGACATAGAAGATCTTAAATAGTTTTTTATTATTTTTAATTTTGAGAATGACCGTTCACCAGATGCAACCGTTACTGGTATTGTTAAAAAAATTCTCAAGCTTATACATAAATTAGGAAAAGATGAGACCAAATTATTACTATAAATAAATTTTAGAATCTCAATAGGTTTGATTTGATCTGTTAGAGATTTAAATGTAACAATTTCTTCAAATAGTTCTACGCCACTTATATCCCTCGATTCGTCTTCGGTTAATGCGATTTCAAGTTCAACGCATTTTTGTTTTAAATCATCCGATGTCACATCATGAAACCGTGTTAAAAAGTTAAAAATATTACTGCAATACGAAAGAGAATTAAACCTTTCTTCTACTGATATTCTAGCTCGGTCAATAACAGTATAATAAAAATTTATTTTAAATTTCTCTCGTTCGTTAGTTAATACATTGTCTGTACTTTCATAACTAAATTGGGATTTTTTCCGCCTTATACGAACTGGTTCCACATTAATTTCATTTGCTAAATTGGATGAAATTTCTATGTAAGTGTTAAAACTTTGGTCCGATCGCATTTCGTTAATAAAGTTAAGTACATGTTTTAATGATGTGACACACTGAGTCAGATCAATATTAATTTTTTGCAATAATTTACTGACTACGTCAATTTTAACTAATAACTCGTACCATATGACTAAGCTACAGATAAAAGTAAATGATTTTATTTTTTCTAATAATGAATTGGCACTTAGTTTTGTTTTTGAGTCTCTTGTAACATCTTCTGAAAGCTCAACCAAAGCTTTACAAATATTTCCTAGTTGATTCCGAAGTGGTCTAAGCGCTTTAACTCTGCTTTCCCATCGGGTGTCACTTACCGATGTAAGATTTAAATTACTAACATTTTTTTTTAAACATCCCAACGAAAAGGAGAAGAAGAAAAGAATACATACAGTTCCTGCACGATGTTAAAAAAATTTATTGTTTCGTGGGAGATTTTAGCGGAATCGTTTATTACTAGATTTAGTGTGTGAGCGGTGCAAGGAACAAATATAGCCCTGGAATTAACATTTTTTACCCTTTGTTGAAGTCCGATATGTTTTCCGGACATATTGGCCCCATTATCATAGCCCTGACCTCTTATATCCCTAATATCTAATTCAAACTTAGGCAAAATATCATTAACCAATAGGTTAAAAATCCCTTCCCCAGTTATATATAAAATAGGAAAAAAACCCAAAAAACACTCTTTTATGACAACATTTTCTTCGTTACAGTCTACATATCTGACTACAAATGTAATTTGCTCTGTATGACTTGCATCTGGAGTAGAATCTAAAATTATGGAAAAATATTTGGATTTTTTTAAGAGTGTCGTAAAATGATGGCAAATATTTTTTGCTAGCAAAGTAATTATTTCGTTTTGAAAATGAATTCCCAAATAGTGAGTTATTTTACTTTTTGATTCTTGGGTCTTTGTAATTTTTTTTAGATGATCGGATAACACTGGGTCAAATTTTGCCACCATTTCAACAGCTTTTAAAAAATTGCCATTATTTTGTTCGTATAAGACGGAACTTTTTCCACGAAATGCCAATGATTGTCCAGCTAAAAATTGAATAATTGCAATAACTCTTTTTAAGATAGAGCGCCAGCGTTCCCTTTCAAGTTCAAAATAATTTTGCCGTTCTTTGTCAATAGTTAATTTTTTATTTAATGACATTTTTAACTCAACCCATTTTTGATTAGCTTGCAAGTGATGTACAGAAGATTCATGCTTGGATAAAATATGTGAAAGATGTCGCCAATCAGAATACCCCATTTTGCTATTTAACTTAAACACTTCTTTACAAAATATTTTACAACAAAGACAAAAAATGCTATTTGCTCTACAAGAGTATACCAACCAAGCTCTTTTAATTTTTTCACCATTTGGCAAAATTCGAAAATATTGAGTTGAAGAAAATTTCCTTCCCGATTCATCAGAAGGAAATTTTTTTTCTATATGCTGAAAATCGTTTTGTACTATTTGCTCAATAACTTGATTTTGTAAAATATCCGGCCAGGTGAATGGGTCGCTGACATCAAAATCATCATTAGTTTCAGGGATAACTTCATTTAAGTTAGGATTATCATCGGTTAAGAGCATCTTTTCTTCATTATCTATTTCTGTATTTGATTCAGGGTGTTTTTTTTCTTCAGGGTCGCTTACTTTATGTGCATCCTTTACATTTTCATCCTCAATTGTATCTGTACCCCGTGACGATGTTGATGGAACTAAATATTTTTGCAAAGATCCACTTAATTTTTTTTGTTTTCTTCCTTTTCTAATTTTCTTTTTTTATATTGAGCTCCAGATAAACGTTTTGTTTTTCTATCGGACATCTGGAAATAAAATTGAAAGGTAATTAAAGTTAGAAAATTTAGTTTATGTAATAGTTCTGAATCTGCGAAGATATAATTTTATAGTATCCCCAATTAAGTTCGCACCAAATGGAATTTTTTATAAATAATAAGTAAAATTGTAATCTAGCATTAGATTTTGTTTTTAAAATGACCCAAAAAATAAATATAATTATTATATTTTTATTAGATAAGTAAATTAGTAAAACTACTTTATACATTTTTTAAAACTTGAAATATAGAAAATTAATCTAGACATAAAATTAACAATAAACCACTTTTTGATCTCAAGCTAAAAAAAATTTTTTTTCACATGTTTAATATTAAATCCAAAACGTAAGATGCGGATTTGGATGGTAATATTAAGTAAAGTAATATCTATCCGAAGAACTTACCTTTTTAAATTACGAAAATTTGTTTCTTTTGAAATTTCACTTTTGCAAAATGTAGAAAAAAATAACTAAACAACAAACACTTTATATCACTGTTAAACTCTCGCTAGTTAATCGAATACTAAAAAGAAAAACAAAACATTTAAAAACTGCCCCATTCTACAGTATATAGAGCTATATAAAACTATATACTGTACACATACCAATTATGAAGTATAAACAAACATTTTTGCATTGAAAGGCGGCCGCCCTTATCTATCATTTTTATTGCTTTTCCAAGGAACGCTGCTATAAATAGTTCTATTGTAATTTCGGCAACTCATGCACAGCAAAAAAAGAAATGACCGGTAATAAATTTCTTATGAATGTTTTATCTTAAAAGCCTAACAAAATGTAATTTAATTTTTCTTTATTCTGAAAACAAAAATATAGGTATATTTTTGTAATCAAATGGCTAATTTTGTGTTTTTGGCGGGCGGCCTGAGGCCGCCCCAATAATTTGGCCGCCTTTGTGCCGGCACACCGTGCACACCCCTAAAAACGGCCCTGTAGCTGATGCATTCGATGACGCTTCCAATATAAGTGGACAATACAAAGGTGTCGCAACGCGACGTCAAAAACATTCGCCCAACCATATTAACACTTGGTGCTATACTCACGTTCTCAACCTAGTGGTTACGAACACAACACAATGCTGCACTATGTCTGCTAGCCTTTTTGAATTGCTAAATGAAGCGCAAGTTTTTTTCAAAGAATCCTATAAGAGACTTTCAATTTACGAAAATGTAAATGGTCCTGTGAACAAACTGCGACTTAATGCAGTAGAAGCTACAAGATGGAACAGCAGAAGTGATGTCAACACAAAATATTTGGATTCGAGGATATGTGGATGAATGAGCATGAGTATAAAAGTGACAACGTTTGAAAATGTAATATTTTCAAATCTTGTTTTTGCGCTAGATGAAATTTCCGAGTCCAATGCCATATTCAATTCTAAAATAAGAGGTCAAGCTGCTGGGCTTCTAACAAGGTTTTGTTCGTATAAAACAATATTGCTTGCTATGATTTACTTGCAGTTATTTAGAATAGTAACTCCTGTTTGTGACTATTTATAGAAGAAAAGTTTGGACTTCGTACAAGCATGGCGACAAATATCTTGCGCACTAGATAGCTTAAAAGCAACCCAACGCCAATTTGAACATGTGATATAATCGTCAAAATGGTTTGTAACTGTTATTAATAGTTAGCTGGAAGAAGTGAATTCCGATATTGTTTTGAGTAATACTTTATCAAAAAAAGGGTTAAGATGGTAAAATTAATGCCAGATGAGATTAGAAGGCATGAACATATAGGTACAAGTGAAGAAGATCGCTTTCGTTTGACTGTTTTGAGTACAGTTATGTATAAAATAATAGCCAGTATTGAAAGCAGATTCGCAGATCATGGATCGTTTTATGGTGATTTAGAATGCTTCGATCCGTGTAGATTTTCCGAAATAGGGCAAAATATAAACAACAATTCTTTGAACAAAACCTGTGAAATAATTCCAGGTTTAGAAAAGGGAACTAATTTCATTTGCCAAGTTGTGGTCTCAAATATCAAGAACAGATTTTAAGGATATATATGATAGAACTAAGATAAATGTACAGGAAGAGGTGTCCTTTTGCTCTAATAATGGGAAATGCAATAATTGTTTGTCTTGTATATATACCATATTATACAAATATAACTTTAATTGCACTTAATTCAAAGAACTTTTTGCCGTATACAAGTGTCTTCTCACAGTTCCCCTTATGCAGTTATCATGTGAACGTTCCTTCTCCAAACTTAAATGATTAAAAACTCGTTTACGAAGCTGTATTATTCAAGAGAATTTGGAAGCAATTACTGGTAGTATTTGCACTGAAACTATTATTGATAATTTGTGCAAGAATAGTATAGAATTGAAAATATATTTGCCAGTATAAATCGTTATTTTTAAACATGATTTATATTGTATTACCGAGCAAAACTCTTTTAAAAAAAAAACTTAAAATTTATTTTAAAATGAAAAAGTGACAAATTCCTTAAAATGCCCGTTAACATCAATTACTTCAGCATGATTGACTGGCAATGGCGTCCGCAAGTGGTTTTATGAGATTTTTTGCTGACGCTGCGGGATTTGGTTTTAGCATATTTCTTCTATCTTCTATAGGGTGGCTGGTCGCGTAATTCCTCCCCCATAAAATTTAACTTTAAGGGTTAGCGAAGAAATTGAACATGTGGTAGTAGTATGTCTTCAGCAGCTTGCTCTGCTTGTCTCGGCTTCTTGACACACCTTGTATATAGTAACTTCTTATAGCATATACAGTAAGGCCCTCGCCACTGCGAACATAGAAAATATGCGGACGAATCTGCCAATGACCGACTTATCGTGTCTCGTTCGTTATTCGTTACAGTTTTTGGAGGGGTCAACCCAACTGCTGCTGACAGCGATCCAATGGGATGGATGTAGAGTTGATACAAACTAGTATTTTTTGATAACAGGTATGTTCCATAACAGGTCCAAATCCATACCTGTTCTAAATACCTGTTATTTTAGTACCTAGTATTTACAACAGTTTTAATGCTCGTGTCAGGAATTTGCTAGCTTGGTCTGGATATATAATACATAGAGAGACTAAAAACATAACGGGTCATCGGCGCGACGCATAACCTGACAAAGTTTATTAATTCTAATATTTTGCATTGGAATGCAATGTAAACCGAGATACGATAAATCGGAGACGGATGAAGAAGAAGTAGGCAGAAAGTGGAACCTGAGTCTCACGAGTGTGTTGTTATTTGTTATCGGTTAATAATAAATAAAAATATTAAAGTATTTTGTTATTTCGGTCTTGATCCAAATTGACAAAAAAGAGATACCGTCCGTCGTGTCAGCGTCGCTACCCATTGTTTAGACGGCAAAGGCCTCCTTTCAGTCGTGTAAGTACTTTGAAAATAGCAATTTGTATTAAACTTCCAAATTCATAAAATTTTTTATTAAACGCAAAGTACAGTTCGATCGGAACAATCAGGCTGCCAAAACTGCCTGCTCACAACACTATCCGATCGAGTCTTATTTCTAACATAAACAAACGGCCCAATCTTAATGGTAATGGCCCCATAAATTATGCACGTCATTTGGGTTATCGCAATGATTCATGATATCCCGTCGTCACAGTGGTGGCCGCTTATGATTTCTTAAAGTCGTGTTAGGTGCAGGGTGTAGGTGGTGCAATACTAAAGCACAACAAAATAAGTGTTCGTTTATTTTTTTCGCGCAATGAGTAAAAAGAGGAGTTTTGTTTGAAATTATTTTCAAGTCAAAGATAATGAAAAACAAATAGCACAATGTGAATTATGTGGCTCGTTATTATGTTTTAAATCGTCGGTGTCAAATTTAAAAAAACATTTGCAAAGGAAACATCCAACCATTAAGTTAAATGTCCCAGAAAAACCAAAAAATATTAGTAGTGTTTCCATATCTGAGCCTGAAAGCTCACCGGGCAGCTTAGCCTTAAAAAATTGACAAAATCAAAATCGGGTGAAACTGATGCAGCAGTAAGTATCAAAGTATCTATATCACATAAGATAATTTTTCTTTTTGCGAATAATACGTGTTTCTTCTTTAAACTACATAAATTTTATATAAATTTCTATTGATCAATAAAAAAAGTAACAATTTTGCATAACCATAAAATGATTGATTAAATTAATTTTGAAATTATTAAAATATAATGTCCTAGTATAAAAACTAATTTAAAAATGTTATTGTCTCTTTATAGACCTCTTCGACTTTAAGTACCTACTACTCTTACCGAAAATAAATCTCAACCATCTACAAGTAGTACAAGTACAAGTAAGGCAAACCAGCAAATACTTTCCTTAAGGACTCGAAGCAAAATAGTTGAAGCGAACAAAATAGACAATTATACCCCAAAAAAGCTAACCAATGCCTCAAAAAACAAAATTGATCAAGAGTTACTAAAATTATTTTATACCGATTATCAGCCTTTTCGAGTAGTGGAAGACAAAGGTTTCATCTCATTTGGTAAAGCCTTAAATCCTTCCTATGAATTACCCAATAGACAAACCATTTCAAAAACAATAATCCCCGGAATGTATGAAAAATGTAAATTTAATTTAAAACAAATATTTATAGATCAGAAGCCATACGTTTGCATAACAACCGACTGCTGGACCTCCTTGAACAATGACAGTTTTATGGCTGTAACCGCCCATTTTTTAAACAATAATTTTGAAATGCAAACGGCTCTCATGTCATGTGCAGTTTTTTATGAAAGTCACACCAGCGAAAATTTAGTTAAAGAACTTTTAGCTATAGCAGAAGAATGGGGTATAGTAAGTGACAGAGTAGTACTAGCTGTTTCGGATAACGCAGTAAATATTAAAAGTGCAATTCAAAAGACAGGTTGGAAGTTTTTTGGTTGCTATGCGCATACCCTTAACCTAATTGTGTCCGATGCCTTAAAAATCCCCGAATTAAAAATAACTTTAGATAAAGTAAAAGCGGTAGTAAGCCATTTTAAACGTAGCACAAAAGCCAACAACACACTTAGAGAAACTCAAAAAAATTTAGGTACAGTATTACATGGTGGAAAGATTTGTTGAACTGGAGACTTCGATTCGTTCCACTATAGCTTTGTTAGATGTTGATCTACCAGTTGTAACAGGTGAAGAATGGTAGCTTCTAAAAGATTTATGTCGAATTTTAAAACCATTTGAAAGTGCCACACGTGCTATCAGTGGCGAACATTTCATGTCGGCCTCAATGGTAATAGTTTTTACTAACGGGTTGCTTAACATTTGCTCAAAATTAAGTAAAACCGTGGAATTTTCAGACCTTTCCAGAAGTGTAGTTAAAACAATGCGTAGTGGTCTGCGTGAACGCGTTGGAAATGTGGAATACAGCAACACGCTAGCTATATGTACATTCCTAGATCCAAGGTTTAAAACCTATCCATTTCAAAACTGAGACGCAGTGGAGAGAGCTAGGAAAAATGTTCTCGGTGCCTTGATTTCCATAATTAATGAAGTAACTCCAGAGAAGGCTAATGAGGATCCAGAACTACAAAATCTAAATCCGATGTCATCAGAACCAGAATCAGAACTTTCAATATGGTCCTCTTTAGATAGCAAAATTAGTGGAAAGGAAAAAAAATAAAAAATGCCAATGCGAGAGGCCTGATGGAACTTCAGAGGTACATGGAAGAGGATATTCTTGAAAGACACCAGGATCCTTTGAAATGATGGCGTATAAATGCGTACATGTTTCCAAATTTGGCTAAATTATTTAATCAAAAGTGTTGGGCAGTCGGAACCTCGGTGCAACAACTTCTTTTTTTGAATGTAAATTCTAATTTTTTTTAGTTTAAGCAATGTTGTTTTTATTTTTGTTTAAAAGTTTATTCGTTGTTTTTTTTTGTCCAAGAAAAGTTTTTTAGTACTTCTTGTAAACTCTGTTTAATTTTTTTTTAATTTAGGCAGTTTTTTTTATTTTTGTTTAAAAGTTTATTAGTTTTTTTTTTGTGCAAGAAAAGTTTTTTTGTTACTTGCAAACTCTGTTTAATCAAAAGTGTTGTGCAATTGGAACCTCGGTGCCATGCGAAAGACTTTTTTAAAAGGCAGGACTTCTATTGCATGAAAGGCGCACCCGAATGGCTTCAAAAAAACAACTTTTTTTGAATGTATATTCTATTTTTTTTAATTTAAGCAATTTTTTTTGTTTAAAAGTTTATTCGTTGTTTTTTTTTGTACCAGAAAAGTTGTTTATTACTTCTTGTAAACTCTGTTTAATTTTTTTGAAAGTTAAGCAGTTTTGTTTTTATTTAAAAGTGTATTAGTTTTTTTTTTCGTGCAAGAAAAGTATTTTATTTTATATGAAAAACAGTAGTATTTTTTGTGATAGACATTTATTTTTTATATAATTTTTGTAAACCCTGTATTTTTTTAGAAATAGGTACGCATTCCTAGTATTTCGTATCAACTCTAGATGGATGGATGAATTAGTCTAGCCTAGTTGTTTGTAGGATGCGGTCGGTCGCATATCGACGAGTTTACGCGTTATAGTATTCTTTGGTTAATAATTTAAAAATGATTTATTTATCAGGCTGCAACATCTATTTTGTTACAACCTTTTGAAGAAAATAAGATATGTCTCTCTTATAGAAATAAATAAAAATATATTCTTAAAAAATGTTAACGAAAATAAAAATTACTTCTAATAAAAAATTTAATTTAACGTTATTGTTAAAAAAAACCCTTTGCATGTTTTTGAAGAAAATATTATTTTTCTCATAAAAAAATAAAAATGTATTAAAAAATATTGACGAAAATTAAAATTACTTGTAATAAAAAATTAAAATTACCGTAAATGTTCAAATAAACCCCCTTCCTGTGCTAAACAGTATCTGAGATTGTCATAAAAACGCTTTCTAACATTATTAAGCATGTTGGGGCTAATATTCCTGGAAGAATTTTCAATATTTAATTGTAATTCTTGAAGATTTACAGTTATTTAATTTCTGTGGATTTTGGGTTCTAAACTCGAAAACATATGTAAATTTTCACGAGACCAATAACGGACTATAGCTATGGTTTCTAGGAGATACACACCCGAATGTCTCAAAATTTGTTATGACACGGTGTACCGTGGAAACGAAAGGAGCAAGCCTATCAGGAAATGTATTTATAAATAATTCCCTAACTTCACGCACAGAATTGTCATTAAAATACCATTTAATAACTCTAATTTTCTCGGATAGTTCGTATACATCCATATTTTAAAAGAACCTATTTATTTTCTAGAGAAAAACGTATTACCTTCGATTATCGAAGCAGAACGCAGAAAATGCAGCCTTGCTATACGACCAAATAATAAAAATGTGTTATAAGTACAAGTAGAAGCAGATTACAATATGGTATTTTAAAAGTAAACTAACATCGTCTCCCGCCAAGACGTGTGAACACATCCAAATTCGTCCGCATATTTCCTATGCACCTTATGAGCGCCTTGGTCTATAACAGCATGCTATAATCACAAAATAAATAAATTAGTCCTAAAATTTGGGAATTCAATAATTGGGTCCATTTCGATATTTGGCTCATTTGATTGATTCTTCAGTACTAAAGATTCCCTGTGTTTTTAGTTTACAATTCCTTGGAACATCGAAAATGTAGGAGCCTATCAAGTTTAGGTTTTCTACTTGATTTTCACAGTTTAATTTAACGTTTTCCATTTGTGGAAATGAATGTCCTATGAATTGGCTTGTTTCTTCAATACGTTGGAGGTTCGACTTGGTTATTTTTACATGAATTTTTCTGCAAGTAGAGGTATTTTGGCCATCTATTAGTTGGATTTCGCAAGGGTTCTTATTTTTCTTTCTTTGAAGTCCCTTTACATATATACTTTTGAGTGATTTTTCTTGCAGGGATCGCTTTTAAATGTGTAGTGCAACTCATTTTTTATTAAATATTTATTTCGCGGAATTATCGCACTAAACTGACCTTTATTATGTATAGGTATAGAATAGAGATGATAATAATTAAATACTGATAATTGAGTTATTGGTATTTTTAAAACGTAATTTATTACATTATTAGAAGTGTAATATTCTATGTCAATTAGTTTTTGAAATATGTTTTGTAAATTTACTTTTAACGGTAATTGCCTTTTATCTAGTTGTTTTTCAATATTTAGATGTTCCTTATACAAGTCATTTGTTTTATTATACTAGTATGCATAATATTAATTGTAGCAAAAGAAATTGAATTTTCGACATCTTGCAAAACGGCGTTAATTATTTCATAGAGATTAATTAGTTGATTCAGAAAATCTATTATCAAAAGCGAATGTTCTAGTGAACCTACGATGAATTAAAAAAATTTTATTTTATTTTATTTTCCAAGATTTGTTCGTTTTCTCGCTCGTTTTGCTAACTTGTTTTGACTATCTTGAAGTTGTTTAATTAAATTATCGTATCTTTCTCCGTCTGAGGCATCTAAATTCCCACTAATTGATTTAAATATAGAACCTAAGCCATTCATTAAACCACGTTTAATTCATTTGGGATGAGGTAGTATTTCATTTATTTTATTTTCCACCTTTTCTTTTATTAGCCTTAATATTTTAAAATAGCTAAGTTTTATTTTTATATTCACTATTTAGTTCTATAGATCTAGAGAGACGTTTTGTTTTGCTATCTAATAAATTAATTTTGTCAATTATAGAGTTTAGGTCATAAAAATGTAAGAGTGTGTATGTCGAGTTCTGAACTTTTGAATTTTCTATTTTTATAGGAATTATGCCAGGGTTGCTGCTTCATTTTCTTACGGCGATATTTTCTTGAAAACCATCGATGAGCGTTGGAAATCTAGAATAAGAATACATAATTAGTTTGCGTTTGTTTGCGAGGCCTTTTTAGGTTACTCATGTGTAACTTAGGCTCGTTTTCCGTAGAAACTGTTTTTCTAATATTATCTGACAATATTGTGGGTTTTTTAAATACATTTGGCATATTTCGCACGTATTCAAAACTGAGACGCAGTGGAGAGAGCTAGGAAAAATGTTCTCGGTGCCTTGATTTCCATAATTAATGAAGTAACTCCAGAGAAGCCTAATGAGGATCCAGAACTACAAAATCTAAATCCGATGTCATCAGAACCAGAATCAGAACTTTCAATATGGTCCTCTTTAGATAGCAAAATTAGTGGAAAGGAAAAAAAATAAAAAATGCCAATGCGAGAGGCCTGATGGAACTTCAGAGGTACATGGAAGAGGATATTCTTGAAAGACACCAGGATCCTTTGAAATGATGGCGTATAAATGCGTACATGTTTCCAAATTTGGCTAAATTATTTAATCAAAAGTGTTGGGCAGTCGGAACCTCGGTGCAACAACTTCTTTTTTTGAATGTAAATTCTAATTTTTTTTAGTTTAAGCAATGTTGTTTTTATTTTTGTTTAAAAGTTTATTCGTTGTTTTTTTTTGTCCAAGAAAAGTTTTTTAGTACTTCTTGTAAACTCTGTTTAATTTTTTTTTAATTTAGGCAGTTTTTTTTATTTTTGTTTAAAAGTTTATTAGTTTTTTTTTTGTGCAAGAAAAGTTTTTTTGTTACTTGCAAACTCTGTTTAATCAAAAGTGTTGTGCAATTGGAACCTCGGTGCCATGCGAAAGACTTTTTTAAAAGGCAGGACTTCTATTGCATGAAAGGCGCACCCGAATGGCTTCAAAAAAACAACTTTTTTTGAATGTATATTCTATTTTTTTTAATTTAAGCAATTTTTTTTGTTTAAAAGTTTATTCGTTGTTTTTTTTTGTACCAGAAAAGTTGTTTATTACTTCTTGTAAACTCTGTTTAATTTTTTTGAAAGTTAAGCAGTTTTGTTTTTATTTAAAAGTGTATTAGTTTTTTTTTTCGTGCAAGAAAAGTATTTTATTTTATATGAAAAACAGTAGTATTTTTTGTGATAGACATTTATTTTTTATATAATTTTTGTAAACCCTGTATTTTTTTAGAAATAGGTACGCATTCCTAGTATTTCGTATCAACTCTAGATGGATGGATGAATTAGTCTAGCCTAGTTGTTTGTAGGATGCGGTCGGTCGCATATCGACGAGTTTACGCGTTATAGTATTCTTTGGTTAATAATTTAAAAATGATTTATTTATCAGGCTGCAACATCTATTTTGTTACAACCTTTTGAAGAAAATAAGATATGTCTCTCTTATAGAAATAAATAAAAATATATTCTTAAAAAATGTTAACGAAAATAAAAATTACTTCTAATAAAAAATTTAATTTAACGTTATTGTTAAAAAAAAACCCTTTGCATGTTTTTGAAGAAAATATTATTTTTCTCATAAAAAAATAAAAATGTATTAAAAAATATTGACGAAAATTAAAATTACTTGTAATAAAAAATTAAAATTACCGTAAATGTTCAAATAAACCCCCTTCCTGTGCTAAACAGTATCTGAGATTGTCATAAAAACGCTTTCTAACATTATTAAGCATGTTGGGGCTAATATTCCTGGAAGAATTTTCAATATTTAATTGTAATTCTTGAAGATTTACAGTTATTTAATTTCTGTGGATTTTGGGTTCTAAACTCGAAAACATATGTAAATTTTCACGAGACCAATAACGGACTATAGCTATGGTTTCTAGGAGATACACACCCGAATGTCTCAAAATTTGTTATGACACGGTGTACCGTGGAAACGAAAGGAGCAAGCCTATCAGGAAATGTATTTATAAATAATTCCCTAACTTCACGCACAGAATTGTCATTAAAATACCATTTAATAACTCTAATTTTCTCGGATAGTTCGTATACATCCATATTTTAAAAGAACCTATTTATTTTCTAGAGAAAAACGTATTACCTTCGATTATCGAAGCAGAACGCAGAAAATGCAGCCTTGCTATACGACCAAATAATAAAAATGTGTTATAAGTACAAGTAGAAGCAGATTACAATATGGTATTTTAAAAGTAAACTAACATCGTCTCCCGCCAAGACGTGTGAACACATCCAAATTCGTCCGCATATTTCCTATGCACCTTATGAGCGCCTTGGTCTATAACAGCATGCTATAATCACAAAATAAATAAATTAGTCCTAAAATTTGGGAATTCAATAATTGGGTCCATTTCGATATTTGGCTCATTTGATTGATTCTTCAGTACTAAAGATTCCCTGTGTTTTTAGTTTACAATTCCTTGGAACATCGAAAATGTAGGAGCCTATCAAGTTTAGGTTTTCTACTTGATTTTCACAGTTTAATTTAACGTTTTCCATTTGTGGAAATGAATGTCCTATGAATTGGCTTGTTTCTTCAATACGTTGGAGGTTCGACTTGGTTATTTTTACATGAATTTTTCTGCAAGTAGAGGTATTTTGGCCATCTATTAGTTGGATTTCGCAAGGGTTCTTATTTTTCTTTCTTTGAAGTCCCTTTACATATATACTTTTGAGTGATTTTTCTTGCAGGGATCGCTTTTAAATGTGTAGTGCAACTCATTTTTTATTAAATATTTATTTCGCGGAATTATCGCACTAAACTGACCTTTATTATGTATAGGTATAGAATAGAGATGATAATAATTAAATACTGATAATTGAGTTATTGGTATTTTTAAAACGTAATTTATTACATTATTAGAAGTGTAATATTCTATGTCAATTAGTTTTTGAAATATGTTTTGTAAATTTACTTTTAACGGTAATTGCCTTTTATCTAGTTGTTTTTCAATATTTAGATGTTCCTAATTTGTCATTTGTTTTATTCTACTAGTATGCATAATATTAATTGTAGCAAAAGAAATTGAATTTTCGACATCTTGCAAAACGGCGTTAATTATTTCATAGAGATTAATTAGTTGATTCAGAAAATCTATTATCAAAAGCGAATGTTCTAGTGAACCTACGATGAATTAAAAAAATTTTATTTTATTTTATTTTCCAAGATTTGTTCGTTTTCTCGCTCGTTTTGCTAACTTGTTTTGACTATCTTGAAGTTGTTTAATTAAATTATCGTATCTTTCTCCGTCTGAGGCATCTAAATTCCCACTAATTGATTTAAATATAGAACCTAAGCCATTCATTAAACCACGTTTAATTCATTTGGGATGAGGTAGTATTTCATTTATTTTATTTTCCACCTTTTCTTTTATTAGCCTTAATATTTTAAAATAGCTAAGTTTTATTTTTATATTCACTATTTAGTTCTATAGATCTAGAGAGACGTTTTGTTTTGCTATCTAATAAATTAATTTTGTCAATTATAGAGTTTAGGTCATAAAAATGTAAGAGTGTGTATGTCGAGTTCTGAACTTTTGAATTTTCTATTTTTATAGGAATTATGCCAGGGTTGCTGCTTCATTTTCTTACGGCGATATTTTCTTGAAAACCATCGATGAGCGTTGGAAATCTAGAATAAGAATACATAATTAGTTTGCGTTTGTTTGCGAGGCCTTTTTAGGTTACTCATGTGTAACTTAGGCTCGTTTTCCGTAGAAACTGTTTTTCTAATATTATCTGACAATATTGTGGGTTTTTTAAATACATTTGGCATATTTCGCACGTATTTATGTATGTTTGTATAGAACTTTTTAAATTGATCCATCAATATTTATTTTTTATTCTACGTTCTGTTTCTTCAATTCGGCGGTGATTTGTTTTACCTTCATAATTTTTTATTATCTCCTGTATATCGTTTTTATTTGTTACATCAATAAGTTTGTGCATACAACTTTTTAATTTTAAGGTTTAAAGTTTTTGCTTACTATTTCGCAAAAAGGCTCATAAAAATCCGCGTTTTCGAAATAGAGATGGTATTGTACATCGGGTATGATGTAATATTTTATAAAATTGTCGCTTTCAAAGTTATTTTGCGATATATATCCTGTATATCGTTTTTATTTGTTACATCAATAAGTTTGTGCATACAACTTTTTAATTTTAAGGATGACCGTTTAAAGTTTTTGCGTACTATTTCGCAAAAAGGCTCATAAAAATCCGCGTTTTCGTAATAGAGATGGTATTGTAGATCGGGTATAATGTAATATTTTATAAAATTGTCGCTTTCAAAGTTATTTTGCGATAATTGGACATTTATTCGCCTCTTTTTTTCAAACAGAATTATAGTTTTCGGTTTTGCCGGAGAATACAATACAGTTTTTATTATTATTTGATTTGCACCGTAATTAACAGGAGACTCTGTTATCGAGAGAGATACCTACAATGGGGTTTTGTTCTGTATTACTATGCACTGGTGCATCATCGTAACCTTCAATAATATTACCTACGTTGTTATCTTCATTTACTGTACATAAAGAAGGTTCACTTCGTTCACTGTTATCGAGTTGCACGATAAGTGAAACGTTATCTAAATCAGGTTTTTCCATGACAGAATTTTCTACTTGTGTATTGTTAGAACTAGGTTGCTCACTAAGTGACGGGTTATCTGGGTTATCGTTTGGCGGGTCATTACTGCTTGTGGGATCAGGGTTTTGGTTGAGGCCTAAATTTTGATTAAGTTTATCTACGCATTTATTGAGGTCAAATATTACATTTGTAACGTTTGCATGAATTTCTATACGTGGCAAGCCGTCGGCAATAGTATTGAGTTTGTCTTTTTTTTAGAATGTTTTCTAATTAAGTTCTTCGAGTTTGATACGCCATCTTAAAAGTTTTGAACTTAGGTCTTTTAATGAAAATAACCATTGTAGAGATTTATGATCCGTTATTTTATTAAATTACCTACGGTATAAATAAGGACGGAAATATTTTGTTGCCCATACAATATATAAAAGCTCTTTTTCTATAGTACAATAATTTTGTTCGCTATCGTTTAATGTTTTCAATGCATAGGCTATCGGAAGGTCTTGTCCAAGAGACCCTTGAGACAGGACTGCTCCTAATGCTATATTACTAAATTAAATGGCTTTGAGAAATCGGAATACCTAAGTATAGGGTCATTAATTAATAGGATTTTACATGTTTCAAAGCATTTTAAAAATTCCTCATTATGTATAATTACTGCACCCTTTTTTAAACATTTTATTAGGGGCTTTGTCAGTTTAGCAAAATTATTATTACATTTTCTATAGTATCCTAATAAACCAAAGAATCCTTTGGTTTGTTTAGTTGTTTTTAGAACAGGGTAATTTTTTATGGCTTTTATTTTATCTGGGTTTGGTTTTCCTCCTGAGTGGGTAACAATATGTTCTAAATTCCTTTCAAAGGAATTCTGAATTATCTAATCTAAACTTTGAATGACCATTTCACAACTAAATGCGGTTTTTTGAATATCTTTTTCTTCCATTTGTATTTGATGGAACCCGCTTGCTAAATCGAGGGTAGAGAAGTACTGACACTTCCCTAACTTGTCTAGGAGGTCTGTAATATCCGGTAAAGGATACCGTTGGTTTTTCGTGGCTTCATTGAGTCGCCCATAATCTATGACACATCTAAACTTAGTTTGGCCACTTGCATCAAGTTTTTTTGAGTACTATCCATATAGGGGAAGACCATGGAGAAGTGCTAGGCCTAATAATATTTTGTGCTAGCATTTTTTTATTTGTTTTTCCACTTCTGCCTTGTGGATAAAGGGATAAAGATAATTTTTTTAATATATGGGTGTTTCATCGAATGTTTTGATTTCGTGTTTTAATTCATTGGTAAATGTTAAGGGTTCAGAGTCATAATAAAATATGTCAGAATATTCTCTACATAATCTTAAAAGTTCTTTTCTTTCCTCATGAATCATATGCTCCGTGCGAATTAATTTAGAAATATCAAAATTGATTTTGATATTTTCATAGTCATGGTCATATGGTCATAATTATTTAAATCAATGCGTTTTATATTTTTTCTGTCAAATTTTTCTACATGTTTTTAATTCCTTAGATCTTAACAATTTTTTTGAGTAGAGTTGTTTAAAATTGTTGTTATGGCAGTGCCATTTTTTAAAATAGTAACACATTCAGGGATTTCACAATTTGCCATTTTTTGATATGGTATAATTATTTCACCATTTTTTATTGAGGTTTTTACTTTGATTACTTGTTCTGTTCGCGGGGATATCGTTATTTGATTTAGATTTTCTTTAGTATTTAAATAGAGTAATTTTATTTTTGTAAACGGCGCATTTAAATAACCTTTGTCAAAATCTATGTTTATTTTTAATTTTTCTAGGTTATCAGGCCAATTAGACCGTCAAATGTATCACGGAATTTAAATAAAAAGAACTTTAAAGGCATGAATTTAGGTAATTTAAATATATTTGAAGAGGGAATTTTCGTGCTGTGCTTATGCGCAGAAATTTGATTTCCTCTTGACACAATAAATGAGTCTTCTTTAATATTTTTATGATAATATTAGCTAAATCGGGATTAATAAACGATCTAGATGAACCACTATCTATTAAAATTTTTAATTATATTCAGGGAGAATTATATATGGTAATTTACTTGGTGTTAGAGTATTTAAACAAATCATGTGCTTTTAATTCGGGTTGTCTTGGTGAGGTTGTCCCTGAAAATTTGGATTCAAAATATTTTCGTTTGGGGATTAAAAATCAGGTATATAATCATTTTCAGTGTTTATGAAATTTTGGCTTTCGCCAAAATTTTCGTTTTCATATAACTGGTATTCTTCATATTCGTCACTTGTATTGGAATTATATTGTTCTACCTTTGTATTATAAAGTTCTTCCGAAACAAAGTTACGAGGTTGCGTTTGTGCAAAGTGATTTTGTCTTGAAGTAGGGTAGCATGTTTTTGAGGAATATTTGGTAAATTCCTAAACGTATTGCTAGTTTGTCTAGTTGAGGTACTCATTGGAGTAGGTTTATGTAAAACTTAATTTTAATTAGGTCTAAAAACATTTTTATGTTGTGACTTTCCAAATACTTGTAAATTCGTAGGAAATCTTTGAGTTTGTGGATTAGTCCGGGGTTGAATATTTATTGGTTAAGCATAAGAAAATTATTTTGCCTTCTAAAATAATCGTTCGGCGTATTATTATTAAAAGTATAATGATTATAATTTGTTTATAATTATAAATATAATATAAGTTAGGGTTATTATTTCGTTTGAAATTTTTAATAGGTTGTTTACGCATATTTTGGAAATATTGGTTATTATATTCCTGATTCACAAATTGTTATGCTTCGGCAAGTGTTTGGGGTCTCATACATCTTACATTAGTTCGTAAAGGTTCTTTTAGGCCTGACAAAATGTTTTTAACGTTAATTCTGAATATAAATTTCTTTTAAGAACCTTTGCTGCGTCATTTGCTACATGACTGTCAACAAAAGAACACAGTAAATTTAATATATGTAACACTTTATCATAAAATTGATTTGGTTTTTCGTTAGGAGTTTGTCTTAATATTACCAACCATTACAAGATTCATCTCGTTGATCAGCAGAACTTCTTTGCAAGGTATTTTTTAAATCATTCCAAGTATTTACGTTTTGAATGTTCACAACGACCTTAGCTGTTCCAATAAGTTTTCCTTTTAAACAGTTAATTAGATATACATTTTCAATTTTTTCAGGATTATGTTGATCCCAAAATTCTTTTATTAAACTATCTCATGTTACGAGATATCGACTTAAATCATTTGGGTTCTCGTCGAAACTAGGAACACAGTTTAAATATTCAGGTTTAAATTGTGCGCTAGGCATTTCAGAATTTATTTCATTATTACTTAAATTATTTGTATTAAAGTTATTTCTTGAGAATTATTTAACTGAGATTCAGTAATTGAGGGTGAGTCAGCTGAGGTGATTTGTAATTGATTTAAAAATTCGGTTAGTATTTCAACAGATATTTAAGTAGCACTTCCATTAGAAGTAGAGAGATTTTCCTCATTGCTTCTTTTCTCTTGTTACTTTTAGAAAGGACAGGTTCGGTGAGCAGGAGGCTTCCCAAATTTTCTGCCGCTTTACAAGACTAGAAGGATTTGTGGACCAATTCCCGATGAACTGCTTCAGTTGAGTACTAGAGATTTTGTATTGTCCTCTAATACAATTTCACAGTTTTTCCATCATTTTCGAAAATCTGGTTAACCGTTGAAACTACCGATTACTGATTTTCAATCAATAAACTCCGGATATCCTACCGACTGCGCCAGTTATATTTTATTATCGAGCAAAACTTTTTTTAAAAAACAAATTAAAATTTATTTTAAAATAAAAAAGTTACAAATTACTTAAAATACCGTTGACATCAATTGCTTCAGCTTGACTGACTGGCAATGGCGTCCGCAACTGGTTTATATGAGATTTCTTGCTGACGGTGCGGGATTTGGACTTAGCATATTTCTTCTATCTTCTATAGGGTGGCTCGTCACGTAATTCATGTGTTTATGTTTTTATTTGCAATGTTTGTTTTTTATTGTGTTTGTTATTTCGTATCTTTTCCAATGTATTTAAAAATATGTTTCATTTTTTTAATATTAGATTTTTATACTTGTTAGACGCATATTATTTTTATTTATCTTAAGATTTACTAGCTAGTATTGACAAATATATTAGCACCAAATCTATGAACTAATTTTTAGTTTTTTTTTTGTTTAGTTATTGGCCTTAGATACGAGTGTTTTAGCCATAATTTTTAGTTTTTTTTAAATTTTTAGTTTTAAAATTTATCTTTTGCATTTATTTTGCAATTTTTGTAATATATGCAGAATTAAGAAAAATCTGCTTCATTTAGTTAATATACTGATTGTTTAATAATATTAATACTAGCTTTAATGAAAGTAAACAAAATTCAAGGTAGAGTTTAGTTCTTCAACGTTCAAAGTTACTTAACTATATCACCAGAGATTGTAATAAGTATCAGCGTATAATAAATTATTTAATTGAGAATGCTTAATCATTTTAATACCTGCTAGCTACTCATTTTTTACCACAAGATGCCCCAAACCATCTAACGGCCCGTGCCCTATTAAAGGACCCAGCACCCGCCTGACAAAGATGAAAATAGCGTCTATATCGCATTCTTTTCTGACGTTATCTGTTAAAGCTTATTCAAATTTGATACATATATTAAGTTGATCTGGTTCAGAATGTGTGTTGAAACTACCAATATTCCACAAAAAGTCAAAAATACAAGCATGTGCTGATAAAAGCTCGAACCTTTCGTTTACCGATGAAACAGCTATGTCTAACATACTAAAAAACAATTAACCACAAAATTTAATTATACATTTATTATCGGCTAATCTTCACTTTCATAGAAAAATTGTTTTTTATTTTTCATGGTTTTAAAGATGTTTGGTTTATTTTTAGTGACCACAATAGTAACTTTGGGGGTGTTTTAGGTTGGATGATGGTCAATAAAACGCACATAAAAATCGTTGTAATTAGTCGACGTTTCGACCTCTATGAGGTTATCTTCAGGACTGTAAAAGTTAAGAACTGTTGTTAAATATTGTTTTTTTTTAATTTAGGGGGCAATGTTCTTTAAAAAATGTATGTTAGAAAAGAGAAATAAATAAATTGTTTTACAATTATACGTATATACGCTAAAAATCTATAGCGTATCTTACTACATTTACTTTTTACAAATTTTTAAATGTTGCATCAACCTCTATAGAAAATGCTAGTTCTATAGCATTCACAAACATATCATTGAAACCTTCATCTAATCGATTTCTTTTTAAAAGTTATGTAGTTTATATGAACTTTCAGTTGCCTGGCAATATTAGATTTTTGATTTGTAAAATATTGACTTTTTTTTTAAATTTTGTACCATAAAATTAACATGCGTATAAAGTCGGAATTTTTAACTTCATTTGCAAAACTTGTAACCAAATGGTTTGTAGCGTTATCAATTTTTTTCAGAAATTTCAAAAAAAGCTTCATGTATTTCTGCCAGTTGAAACTTCAAAGGGATTATAGCATCGATTCGACTAGACCACCGAAATATTTTGTTTTAAAACCCACCACTGGTTAGTTGAAGCAGAGAAAAAATTATATAGCTCTTGAACTGTTAAAAAAATAAATATATTTAATTTTGTAACATTGTTTACAACAAGGTTCAAACTATGGTTACAACAAGGTACAAAGAATGCTCTTGGGTTAATATTTAGATTTTTTTTTGTGAATCATTATATTGGCCTTTTATATTTGAACCATCTCGTATTCTTGCCCGCATATATTATGAATATCTTAACCGTTTTCTTCTAATATTTCTAATAAAAAATTTACTACTTACTTTAAACATTCACCTGTTATATCACTTATAGGACAAAACGTTATAAAAAGTTCTTCAATGCTAGCACCTGTATTTTTTAAATTAACGAATCTAATACAAACTGAAATTTGCTCTAGTTGACCTGGGTCGGGTGTACAATCAAGTAGTATAGAAAAATATTTTTAACGTCATTTAAAATATTAGATTTTCTATTATCACCTAATAATTTGATAACTTCATTTTGAATTTTATCCCTAAGATACTTAACCATATTCTTATTGAATAAAAAATAAATAAAGATTTTTTATTTAAAGGTTCGGACATAACAGTCAACACATTTTTCTATCATTTCTATACATTTTAAGAAATTGCCGTTGTTTCGCTCAATTGTTATTAGCACCACGAAAGTTTTGTTCAGCAAGAAAGTGAACGTCATAAAGAATTAAAAAAAGAAATTTATTAAAATTAGTTTCTCCATTTAATAAATTGTCAATTTCAGAATCTATACTCTGGTTAGTTTTTAATCTTTCCAAAAAATTCGACCCATCGCGTTGGGACTGTTCGCTAGAATTTGAAGATAATATATGATTCTGAACCCGACTCTTCATGGTAGCTCTCCGGTTCTGATTCTAGTGCCAAGTGTGATGTCGATGCAATGGGCTCTTGGAAAAAAATGCGTGATCTTTAAAGTGCTCCTCTCTCCTTTTCAAGCTGTCTTTTGTTAAGCAAATTTTGATCTCCGCAAACGAAATAAGTTAGTATAATGTGAAATTTAACGTCCTAATAAATTTAAGAATAGATGTGTAGCGGGTTAAAACAGAAATAAAAATCCCTTTTTTCTTAAAAAAGAGCCGACGTTTCGACTATATATTTAATCTTCTTAAGGCTATTTTTAAATATGGGATTTATGTCAACACACAAAAGTATATACATGTCCATATGAAACCTAAGGAAAACAATGACATTATTTGTACAACAATAACAAGACAAACCCGACATTCAGTATGGACGG
This sequence comes from Kuschelorhynchus macadamiae, assembly GCA_030620095.1. Classification (NCBI taxonomy): domain Eukaryota; kingdom Metazoa; phylum Arthropoda; class Insecta; order Coleoptera; family Curculionidae; genus Kuschelorhynchus; species Kuschelorhynchus macadamiae. Next base: position 494,853 of record JAUTXW010004946.1, read on the forward strand.
ACAACAGCAACAGTTGCGGCATTGCAATATTTTAAACAATATAATTAACAAAATAACATAAGTATATGTTCAGATAGTTATTGAGCAATCTTAAGTAGTCAAAAGACCAGTCGTAAGAGAATAGTGTACAAAAACATTAAATTTTTGTTACTTTCAAAGTATTTATTAAATAATAATTCTCCTGTATACCCCTGTATAACATATACTTAAAATCTTAGATTAAATACAGAGGAATCAATCAAATCAATATCAAATGTATTGAGTGTTGTGACTCAAGGATAACCTAGAAAATGCGGCAGGGGAGGGTAGGGCAGTACAGCATGTTTATTTATAAGTTGCTATTTACAAACATAAACCAAAGGCGGCGTGAAATTATAATAGTTAAATGGATAAAAATATTTAAATATTCCAGATCTCGAGGGATATAATTTTTCCTTGGGTGTTTCGATGCAATAATAGATTACATACCTAATAAACATACAGGGTGTTCATTTGAAAGCTCCAGTTTATCGGAATCCAAACGGGGGCATATTTTACAAGAAGTCTTATTAAACGGGAAGGCGAGTCAAGTAATATCTAATTTGAAAATGTCTTTAGATTTCGTGTAAAGGCATTGAAAACCTTTTAAACGTGGTGTAATTTGACTCTCTTTCCCGTTTGTCATTTTATTTCCCTCGTTAAAGGGAAGCATTGTAAATGTGAAAAAATTACATTCCAAGATTTTTCCAGCTCTTCACGTTTCAGGGTCCCTAGATGCCGAAAAACATGTTTTCTCAATTCCGTCGGCCTGTCTGTTCGCGACATAGCTAAAAAACTACTTACCCGATTGATATCAAATTTTAGTCAAAAATTAAGGGTCGTATGGGAATAACCTGGTAACATTTTGGTAAAAATCCAATATGGCAAAATAAAATGTCGACCTAGTGAAATGTTAAAAAAATTATTATTAAAAAACTACTTATCCAATTTATCTTAAATTTTGAACAACCATGAAGTATTATGTTTGAATCAACTTGTAACATTTTGTTTTTACTATTTTTTAAGTTTAATAATTTTAAGTTTATAAATAAGCGAGATAAAGGGGTGGTCCATTTATAACCAATCACTCTGTACTTTTTAGAACAGACAAACATTAATTGACTCCGTTCTTTTTCAGCCAACGCTGCCGGTGATGTAGCTCCCCCAATGATAATGCATGCTTATGAGCGAATTACACAAGCTATTGTTACTTTAATGCCCGATGGATGGGGACTTGCCAAGTCAGAATCGGGATGGATGACCGGTGAAAGTTTTTTTGAGTATATGTGCAACGTTTTTTATCCGTGGACTGTGAAAATTGGATTCTTTTGCCAATAATTTTTTACGTGGATGGTCACAAATCACAGCCATTAAGCTAATTTTGTTCACAAAAAAATATTGTCTTGATTAGCCTCTTATCAAATTCCACGCATATGCTCCAACCGATGGACGTGGGGGTTTTCCGGCCCCTGAAAAACGGTTGGAAAAAGGCAACCGAGCAATTTAAAATCGATAATCACACAAAAAAAACTAAGAAAAGAAAATTTTGCTCCCCTTTTGGATACAATTATTCGAGAAATTTTACATCAAAAAATGTTAAAAAACTCTTTTAAGACATGTGGCCTTTGTCCGTTTAATCCAAATGCGATTAATTTTGACAAACTGATAACTACTCCTTTAGGCCAACATAGAGGCAACATAGTTAAAGATCATATAGAAAAGAGATGTGAATTTAATTATGAGCAGGTACAATTAATTGAAGAAATAATTGGTAAGGAAAAGACAGTAAACTTCAGCAATTGTCAGGAAAGTAACAAAAATTGGAATGGAGCAACTGAAGACACATCATTGTTTGGATTTTGGTGCCTTTGGAGTAAACATTTAAACAACCGGGATAACGAAAATAAATATAAAGCCATTATGGAAGTAGAAGAAGGGGAAGACTACTCTTACCTAGACGATGATGTTTACTGACAGAAGCAAAACGCATTGAAGAGGCCTTAAATACAGAACAACCCTGTGAAAAGGAATCTGAAGAATTAAAAAAAGATACACTGTAGCAGGGTTATCGAGCGGTTATTTATTATATTTCAAATTATTTATTTATTTTATTTATTTATTTTATTTATTTATTTTATTTATTTATTTTATTTATTTATTTTATTTATTTATTTTATTTATTTATTTGAAGCTTAGCGTGCAACCATGTCACAATACTGAAATTAACTAATATATGATAAGTAAAATCAAAGGTACTCTGTAGGCTTCTTTGTGAATTATAATTTACAATGTAACGAATTATAATTGTTAGTGCAAATTAAATTAAACATTTTATCTCACCAATCTGCGGCCATATAAACTCGAACAGCAAACAGCAACAACGATGGTATCTTCTTATTGAATATATATTTATTTTAACTATCAGGTAATTTATTTAAATAAAAGATTTGCTTTTTAAAAACAACTTAAAAATCTATTAACAAAAATAAAGTAAGTGAAATGCTGTACAAAAATAATACTTAAACCTAATAACAAAAAAAAGTATTTAAATCTAGAAAATGAGGGAATTATCTTTAAATCCCAACTTCAGTACAAAAGAAAAGAAAACAAAAATCTTTAAATAAAACGTAAATTTAACTCTTGAAAACCCAGTTACTCCCCAGATAAAATATAGAATAAAAAATAAAATATCTTTGAAAATCCCTCAACTTTAATATCCCACTGTATACGAAAAGCCCTATAAACCACCTCAAAACAAGTATTTAAGATCAACTATAAGAAACAAAACTCTGACACAGACTGACTTTTAGACTTCCCGTAAAATACAAAGTTAGCTCAGCTATTACTAGATCCACCCCTTAGACCAATCCCCTCTTTGATTTTATTAGTCAGGACGAAACGAATAAAGCTGTGAATGGTGAAGCTTAAGTCCCTACTCTAAACTTTAAGTTCGGAACTTCGTCTTAGAAACACGAGGTGTCACCCATGATAATAAAAAGTGAATAAATAGATTAAAATGATATTCCCTTCAATTCTTAGTCCTAAGATTATGTATATAATTTAATATATAAGCCTATACTAACTTATCCACATTATGGGTCAGAAAAGTCATGGCGAAAAAAAACACGCACGAAAAACCCTTTCAGTTTATCTTTTCTGAAGAGAAAATTATGCCCCAAAAACATGGCTTTTCGGTAATGTTCCTATTACAAAGTACTCTATTGTATTTTCAACATAGTAAATTGACCATTTATTATCATTGCATCGAACCAAATAAAATGTTTCCATTAATATTTGCAATAAGTTAAATTAAACAGACCAAAGAAAGATTACCATAGTAAAATATTGCTTGAATTATATTTAGAATATATTAAAATATATACTCTATACCGTTGTTATAGTCTATTCTGTTACAATTTCCTCCCTCCTTAGACTGAAACATTTAGTTTTACTCTAGGCAATAACAATAGAATATTTACTAGGTAAAAATGACAATAGAAAGGTAAAACCCGACATTTATTGTTGAAAATGATAACAGCATTTATACTGAAATGTCCGTTTTTTAACGCTTGAACTTACTTCCTCACGTTCTTCTGGACATCTCTTCATCTGCGAACTCTGTGACCTGGTATCTCGCGTGCCCCGGACTATCAAGTGGTATTACCGGACTTCTTCTATCTGCGCTCTTCTCCATGGACTTCCGTTACGTCAGATTATTGCCAAATCTGACCTTCAACTGTGACGTGGGTGAACTATAGCACGCTTCTAAGTGGAACAATGTCTGGAACCATTTCTGCCCATAATTGCTAATAGCACATAGCAATATGCAGTCTACAAGGATTGAATTTTCGCTCTTCCCTCTGAACGAACCATATTTTCAGAAATATCTATTCTTGAGAATCGTACTTCCTTTTGGTATGAAAATCCTTCGAACTGCATCTGTTAGTTAGCATTACTAACAATGACTGAAATTATACTGACATGACAGTTGGAAACGGGAAAATGTGACGTGACACGAAAACTCCTGTGTAAACATAGGCAAGTTTATACTTCTGACGTTCTTAGGATTGGTGCATAAATGTTATGCAATATTATGGAATACTAATGTATTCAAAAAAACTCTTTGGAAAGAAAACAAGGCTTGGATCTTGTATGGACCTTTGGCTTGGACCCTGGCACGGCACAAATCTACTGATAGCCTCGATAGCCTCTAAACTCATAGCCTCTTCATTCACTAATTGGCTGGCACATCTGTCCTCAATGGCACAGAAAAACGAAAAGCTAGTGACTAAAACCTCAACATGCCTGGCAATCGCAATAAAGCAATCTAAAACATCAAAACATTACTAATGTTCAAAACAAAAACAAAAGAAAGTACATATCCAACCCCTAAAAAAAAATAAAATAAAATATTTCCAAACATAGCGCTTAATTTGACTTTGATCTATGTTAACTTTATCGACTTCTTTTTCCCGCAAGCATGTTATCTTTTCTAAATATCGTGAACTTTCTTTCAAATTAATTTCATTTCAAAGTTTTTCTTAATATTTCAACAAATTTCTTTCTTAATTTTCTTATTGAACACGTATCTCCGTTTTTCCCAACTCCTTACTAATTTTAATTTTTTTTCTAGTTTATAAATCCTTCAATCCTAATTTACCAAATCCGTTCGTTTAGTTCTAACGTTTTAACTGATGTAAATACGGAACTCAAAATAAAACTATAAATATCTGTACTCTTAAAACTTTAGGTCATTCACAATTACATCCCTAAAATATTTCTTTCTAAAACCCTTTTTTATTCCTATGCTCTTTCCGTTAAAACTATTTATGTCCGTGTCATATAATAATGAACATCTGTAACAAAGTAACAAGTGTTTTCGGCTAAAAAAATTCTGACAGTTTTACACAGGGTGTTCTTTTATCTTGATCCTCTGTTTGTCAATAACATATTGAACACTCTCATAATTACGCAATAATTATCCTTTAAAATTATTTTAAAATTAAATCTGTGTACTCCCAATAACAAAGGATAGCTTCAGATAAGAGATCGTTAATGTAGGTATAACCAGTTTCTGTCAGAATCCCTAAAAACAGTTCACACAAATGAGATATTTTTATGGATTTAAATAGGCATCAACCCCACAAAATACGAACGTCATTAACTTCCACTTACTGTTTTACCCTTACTTTAATCATCAAAAAAAAACTTTCGCACACATGTCGTAACACAGATTTATTCAGCAACAAAAAACTACCAAAAAAAAAATGTAATAATATTAATTTTCTTATTCCATTAGCCAAAATATTACTGTACCACCTGATTAAACACTGAAGTAAGCTTTATGATAGTATCCCATTAATTATTACCTTTATTAGTACCTCCAATTTTACTAACGATATTTAAATTATCTAGGCCAGACTTGATTACGTTACGTATTGTCTTTGACAATTGATTTAAACAGAGAATAAAAAAAAAATAAAAAAAACTAGAACCAAGAACTAATAAATGTTATTTTTAAAATAATTATTCTTATTTACAAACGACTCTTTTTTTTTAATCCATAGTACTTAAAAAAAAACAACGAACAAAATACCCAAACTTTCTATGCAAATTGTGAGCAGAAAAAATTATGGTCAGAAAATTTTAAGACTGCGTCCAAAAGCTATTTATAGAAATAGATTTAATGATATCTAAATTATTCAAATTAAAATTTATTATTTATTGGGTATATTAAAAAAAAAACAAAACTTTTAAAAAAACTATTATAATACATTAATTCGGATAATTTTTATCTGATTAAATTTCTCTTTAAGAGTCGAACTTTCAAGTTAATAGGTTTTTTTTAATCTTAATAAAGAATAAGTTTTACTAGTGGTATTTTTACAAGGTATGAAACTTTCTTATTTTAAAAAAGTATAAAACGAATTTTCAGGTCGTATATGGCCCGATAATATCTGATTACAACTTTCAATATGACCTAATAATAAAAAAATACGCTCGCCTAATTACCAAAATAAAATTGCGTCTATATCCATATTTTTCCATCGTTTTGATGTCAATCTATTCCCGTTTCCTTACACCTTCCTGTAAAGTTTGAACCTAACTCCCTCATCTATACGGAGATCTTTTGTACACGAACATAGAAAAATTACTTAACGGAGATACCGCGGGGAACTAATAGCTTGCACCTTTCTTGCGTTCAACTTTATAATTCTTTTACTCTAGAGCGGCGCGTTATTTCTCTAGTTTAACCGTACTATTTATTTAGTACCTATGTACCTTTCAAGTACACCTGACATTTTCCTTTCATACGTGATAATTTTTAAATTTCAACTACAGACTAGAGAGCAGACTGTGGTTGAAAACCTCTTTGTATTTCTTTCTTTGTTGTAACATACCCGGAAAAAAAAGTCGTGTAAAGACAAATGCAACATAAGTACTACCCACAGTATACGAACTAAACTACCTACACTCTGTTCTTAAAATCAAAATTTTAATGTTAGTATTAAACTGATTCCGTGGCTTACCGACTGTAATATGTCCACACTGACTAGTATATGTAGAAATATCAAGATTGCAGCGCAGCATAAACAAAAGTGAAATAAAATAAAAATTTAATTGAATCCAAACAACTTTTGTATTTAACTTTTTGTCGTAACTATTACAGTTTTCTAGATAAGGTACTGTATCACCATAAAATGGCCACCCTGTACCTATATCTTAAAGCTAATTTCAATTCGATTCGATCCATACAAAACTGCTTCCGCCTCTGATGATCCGAAGGAACTGAAGGCAACAAAAAAAATAAAATCAAACAGTTTAACGTTCGGAAGCTGGCCGTTATCCTACAGTTCAACTGATGCTCAGTTTACGATTTAACCAAATGTAGTTCGTATACTTTTTCAACGCAACTCGCGCTACAAGCATTATGGCTAACACGCTTGATTCTTACGCTTTATAAACCCTGTTATCAAAATTACATATTTATTGACAACCAACATGACAACATGAAAAAAAATCAAATTACACTTCAACTATCACCTTAATCGGAAAAGTCTCTCTACAGGCACACAATTCTACAGCATTAGGAAGCTTCCACGATTCTTCCACACGGTAATCCCTATACCTAGTGAGATTCTCTTACTATGACACTAACCGTCATTTATATTAACAGTATTTACTTTCCAAATAAAAATCATTTATACAATATATCAATACATACCGGGCCGGAAAATCACTTTTTTAAAAACTTTATCCCCTCACTCTCTTTGGAAATGGCTAATTTCGTGTTTATCCCCTGAATTCCAATTTATCATTATTTTACTGTTCTTTTAAAAAAAATCACGTTGAATCATAGACGTCGATTTTTATTTAACCATGGTGTTATACGTCTTTCAACACTAAATTTGCCGGCAATCTTTTTTTATATATAGTTGCTATTTATATAGTCAGAATAGCCCATAATATGCCCTTATTCCCTGCATTCCCCCTAAAACAGCGGTATAACATACATCATTTAAGCTCCTGTATTTCTTTAGTCACATTCCAGTTCACACGTGTTAAAACCCTTTATCCCCTGAATACGTTTTTCATTCAGAAATATGAACTCTTTAATATAGCAACTCTTTTATCTCAAACATTCTAATTCATACTATTAAAACACTTTTTTTATCCCCTAAACAATTTACTTGCCCGGTTTGTGAACTCTTTCGTCATGGTCACGAACAATTAACGCAAGAAAACAACATCTATATTACTATACCTTCATAAATTATCGAGAAGTCGCAAGTCAAATAAGCATAATAAAACAACGTATTTTATCAATTATAAAAATAACCTGTAGGTTATTACCTGCCGAACCCTATTTAATAAAAAATAAATAGTATCCAATTACCCAAATTTACCATACGTTGTCTAAAATAACCAATAGCTCATGGCTTTAATTTCTAATAAACGTCACCGCATAGTCCTCGTAAACCAAATTTCCAGATGTCGGCTGTTTATCTAAAAAGAGAAAAATATCTGCCCAGTATCTAGTTCTTCACCAAAATTGCCTAAACTAAATTACATTAGGTACTGAAATATATACAAGTGTTTATCTTTTTCTTTGGACCAAACTCTTTGTCCCTAAACATAACATCCATCAAATAACGAGGTACCCGAAAGAATCCTCTTTTCTACCTCTGTCTAAATATCGGTTCTCAAACAAAACTATAAAGCTCACAAACACTTGTATATTACACAATATTTATATTGTGCAATTATATAGACCCGTTGCGAAAATGTTACCATCTAAATATCGGTTCTCAAACAAAACTATAAAGCTCACAAACACTTGTATATTACACCATCTCCTTAATTAACCAACATTATTAAATGTCTATCCCACACATATTAAAAATAAAATATGACGTCACCTTCACACCTAAACGGGGATAAAATATATTCTGCTGAAATAAACAATAATCATTTTAGTTCGGCTCTCCTCCTTCAACACCTAGAAAACCTGAAAGAAAAAAATACGTTTTTCCAAACAACTCAAATCAAAATAAAACAAATACGTTGACACATCGAAAAATTCGGCTACATTCCAACTTCAGCAGAAATCCTATTTTATATAAAAAAAAATATATATTAATAAACCCACAAAATAAACTAAGTTCCTAAAAAAAAATATGTATTATGTAGAAAGCCTACCGTTTAAGAGATTACTAAACTAAAATTTTATTTCCCTTTTAATGTACTTTACGAAGTAATTTAAACTCACACGAAAAAATATATACCTACAAAATTCAATACTCATTTGTACGTGCACCTTAACACAAAAATATCTGTTTTTTCTTATAAAAACCGCACAAAAAAAAATTAGCAACAAATTATAACATCTCTTAAACAATACGCCACAAATTCGCAACAGTTCATATAAAATACGATCATGTTTCATTGCACTGCAAACATGAAAGGAGTCTGTGCATGTCAATCAAGTTAATCAACTAACTACGTTCTAATAAAGTTAGTATTGTTGTGTTTACCATACATATTTAAATCTTGAACTAAAATCCTTGGCAAAACATTTAATAATTCTCAACAATATAAATTATGACAAAAAAATTTCTTTATGATCCGAAATTCCAAAAAATTACAAGTCATCAAAAAAAAACCACAACAATAAATAAACTTGTTAGTAACTACCGTTACAGCTGCTGCTTCTTGAAAACTTCCTGATATTGGCCTCGATCGCAGGCTTCCAATGGTACTTTTGACTATAATGCTGTAACTTTCAAATCAAGAGATCATTCGATATTATCTATGAGCCTACTACTCTTTCAAAACAAAAATGAAACTTAAACTACCTCAAGATAATAAAATGCATGAGTTCTTTTATAAAACTGATCAACTTGCAATATAAAAAACTACTCAACGATAAGAACAGAAAAAAAAAATGCAAGTCTTTCATTTTATTCGCTTAGCTGCCACCATTAAATTGTAGCAGGGTTATCGAGCGGTTATTTATTATATTTAAAATTATTTATTTATTTGAAGCTTAGCGGGCAACCCTGTCACAATACTGAAATTAACTAATATATGATAAGTAAAATCAAAGGTACTCTGTAGGCTTCTTCGTGAATTATAATTTACAATGTAACGAATTATAATTGTTAGTGCAAATCGAATTAAACATTTTATCTCAACAGCAAACTGCAACAACAATGGTATCTTCTTCTTGAATATATATTTATTTTAACTATCAGATGGTTTATTTAAATAAAAGATTTGATTTTTAAAAACAACTTAAAAATCTATTAACAAAAATAAAGTAAGTGAAATGCTGTACAAAAATAATAATTAAACCTAATAACAAAAAAAAAAGTATTTAAATCTTGAAAATGAGGGAATTATCTTTAAATCCCAACTTTAGTACAAAAGAAAAGAAAACGAAAATCTTTAAATAAAACGTAAATTTAACTCTTGAAAACCCAGTTACTCCCCAGATAAAATATAGAATAAAAAATAAAATATCTTTGAAAATCCTTTAACATTAATATCCTATACGAAATACGAAAAGCCCCATAAACCACCACAAAAGAAGTATTTAAGATCAACTATAAGAAACAAAACTCTGACACAGACTGACTTTTAGACTTCCCGTAAAATACAAAGTTAGCTCAGCTATTACTTGATCCACCCCTTAGACCAATCCCCTCTTTGATTTTATTAGTCAGGACAAAACGAATAAAGCTGTGAATGGTGAAGCTTAAGTCCCTACTCTAAACTTTAAGTTCGGAACTTCGTCTTAGAAACACGAGGTGTCACTCATGATAATAAAAAGTGAATAAAAGATTAAAATGATATTCCCTTCAATTCTTAGTCCTAAGATTATGTATATAATTTAATATATAAGCCTATACTAACTTATCCACATTATGGGTCCGAAAAGTCATGGTGAAAAAAAGGCACAAAAAACCCTTTCAGTTTATCTTTTCTGAAGAGAAAATTATGCCCCAAAAACATGGCTTTTCGGTAATGTTCCTATTACAAAGTACTCTATTGTATTTTCAACATAGTAATTGACCATTTATTATCATTGCATCGAACCAAATAAAAAGTTTCAATTGATATTTGCAACAAGTTAAATTAAACAGACCAAAGAAAGATTACCATGAAACAGGGAACATATGGGATCATAAACCCTCGAAAAGGAAGGCATAAATTGTAACCTTTTAAGAAAGCTTATCCATAAATCTGTCTATACTCTAAAATATAGCATTTGAGATATATGATACTTTATTTAGGGTTTAAAATTCTCGAAACTAATATTAGACAAATTTACTTATAATTCTTGTGAAATAATCAAGCCTGTTTAAGCGGGAACATGAGAACCAACAGTTTTAGTAAAATATTGCTTGAATTATATTTAGAATATATAAAAATATATACTCTATACCGTTGTTATAGTCTATTCTGTTACAACACTTATGGACAATATCATGTGTAAGGATAAAGAGAGCGTAGTAGAAACGAGAAATATTGAAAATTTAGAAATAGAAATTTTGAACCAAGATGAATTATTATGTACGACTAATAAAAGTGAAACACGTGCACCAGAAAAAATAAATATCGAATACCCAACAGAAACCGTCGACGTTCCTAATCCAAAAGTGATTATAATATCTGATATTTTATTAGACCCAAAGCAAAGATCAAAAAAAGGAAGCTAACGATCAAACAAGCTTATTCGACTTTAGGGAAATGGCATTTCAGACAAAAGCTTATTGTCATAGAAGCCCTAAAACGACGCTTGCTCCCATATTATCATCTGACGCAACAATAACTTCCATTCCCACAAAAAATAATGTTCCTTTTGATGTTCCATCCCCATTTAAAACCATATTATTTTGGCCAAACGTTGAAAAGTCGGAGAAAAAGAAGAATCGTAAAGAAAAATTACCTAGTGTGGCAAGCTCAGAGCAGTGGACGGACTATTATAGAAAAAAAGAAGAAAAAAAGAGAAACGAGGAGATGGAAAAGGCAAATAGAAAGAGATTAAGGAAAGAAAAATTAAAAGAAAAAGTAAAAAAGCAAAAAGTTGTGAAATCGAAAATTGTTGTAAAAAATACTCGAGAAAATGTAAAGCGAAAGGTATTTGACTCAGATTCTGATGTATCAAGACAGTCATTTGAATCTTCTGCTCCTAACTGCGAACAACCACAGTTTAAAATTGACGATTATGTGGTTGTTAAATATGATGATATTAAATATTCAGGTATTATTAAGGATCTACGTGAAAATGAAGCTTTTGTTAGTGTTATGGCCAAGGCCGGATTAAGCTTTTATGGGGCCCGGGGGGGTGGAAAAAAAGCGGCGCTCACCCTACTAGATACGCCGATACGCCATTGCCCTTTATGAATAAAATGCAAAATATTATTTATAAAATTTTATTCCCATAACAAACAAAAAACAGTAGCTATATACCTATAATATATGTACGTGGTCAAAATATATTTTTTTTTCGTAATTTAAGGTTAACAAATTCTTCTACTACGCCATCGAATTCTAATTCCTTCAGAACGTCCCTTTCTATGCACATTAATGTTAATGAAGACAGACGTTCCTCCTGCATTGTGGTTCTGTATTTATTTTTAATGTAAACCAGCTTTGAAAAAGAACGTTCTGACTCACAATTTGCTATAGGTATTGACAAATAAATTTTTAAAAGGGTATAAACGTTTGGAAATGTGTCAATTAATTGATTTTCCAAAATGTACTTTAGGAGATCAAGCGGATTAAGTACTTTATTTGTGGAAGTTTTAAGAAGGTCAGAAAAGAATGCCAATTCATCAGTTAAATTATTATTTAAGTCATCTTTATAGACGCTTCTTACATTTGCGGAAAATTCTTCAATTTCTGCTTTAGATAAATCAGAACTAAATTTCGATAATAATCCGAACAATTTGGCAAGATCTGCATATGCATTACAACGTCGTTGTAATTCATTGACCAGCTTGTCTATTATTATTAAAAACGTCTGTGTTCGAAAAATTTCTCTCTCATCTGATACCATTTCATTTTTACCATCTGGATATTTCTTTTGACGTTTTGACCTGCCCATAGAATAATCATATTCCTCCTGTGGTAGTAAATTTTTGGCTTCTTTTTCAAACAAATCAAATTGGTCTCGGAAAGAGGAAACACTTGTTATTAGCCCTTTTAATATTTTTTCACCAAATAACAAATCCAAACCTGGTTTTTGTAGTATATTGGAAGCTTCCCCAAAAAGTCTTAAAATTTTACTCCAGAAAGTACCCATTACAAGAGTCTCCATTTTTGTCATTTGTTTAGAAAGACCCGCGGCTTCTAATTTTGTGTCTTTTTTTTCTAAAGGATCATCCGACATTGTTTTTAAGCAGGTAAATATTTGGACATAGCTTGTTACTAACGCTTTTGCCGCATCTTCCCTACAGCTCCAACGAGTGGTACTTAGCGATTTGACAGTAAGGTTTTTGTCAATATGATTTAAAAGCAAATGCCATCGATGTGTGGAGGCCCCGAAAAAAGCATACAATTTTTGCAAAAAATTAAAAAACTTTGTAGCGTCAAGGCAATCGTCAACAGCACATTCTCCAACTAAATTTAAGGAATGTGCAAAACAAGGCACGTAAAAAGCTACTTTTGTAATTTCTCGTATATGTGCTTGGAGGCCATTATACTGCCCGGACATATTACTTGCATTGTCGTAGGACTGTCTGTTATGGGGTAAGAAATAAAATACTTTCTTCGGTAGGACTGTATGTTTAATTTACTTATTTTCATAAAAATTTGCAGAGCCACAAAACTGTGTCTATACATTAATGGAGTCTTAATTTCAACTAAAAATCCGACGTTGTCAGATTTTAAACTGCTTGAACATACCGGCCCCCTTGGAAGTACTGTGTACTTTCAAACAAGAACTGAAAAAATAATCATATTAAACTACTCAACTGGTAACGCACAAATTCTATTAACTCCTCGAGTTAAAACACCATCGCGCACTTTCACATCAACCACGCGAGTGATTCCGTCTTGCCCTGGATACATTTTGACGACTCTGCCTAGCTGCCAATACATCGTAGGAGTGTTGTCTTCTTTCAGTAGAACCAGTGTACCAATTTTTAATAAATTTTTTGAATTTTGTTTCCATTTTGTTCGAGTCTGCAACTCGGATATATACTCCTTCTGCCATCTGGACCAATAATGCTGTGTCATAAACTGCAAATGTTGTCACTTATTGAGGCGATTCTCAGGAACTTCCATGAGACTGACTTCTGGTAGATTGGTAATTGGTCTACCAATTAAAAAATGTCCCGGAGTTAATGCTGAGATATCCTCAGAGTCCTCAGTGATAGGGCAAAGGGGACGGGAATTTAAAATACCTTCAATTTGTGTTAAAATAGTGTCGAACTCTTCGAACGTTAAAGACTTTTCACCGACTACACGCTTAATATGGCTCTTTGCGCTTTTTATGCCTGCTTCCCATATACCTCCGAAAGTGGGTGAGCATGCTGGGATAAAATGCCATTTTATTTGTTCATTTACTAATTGATTGGCAATGTATTCAGAGTTATTTTCTAAAATTTTGTATAATTTAAGCAATTCGTTATTTGCACCGACAAAGTTTGAGCCATTGTCGGAGTATACGTTGGCGGGTTTACCTCTCCGACTAGTGAATCTATTAAAAGCCGCCAAAAACGCCTCGGTAGTCAAGCCCGACACCAATTCGATATGTACAGCTTTCGTACTCATACATATGAACAAACAAATATATGCCTTTATTAATTTGGGATTACGCGTCTGTCTATCCTTTAAAAGAAACTGTTTTTTATTACTGCATGATGTGGTAAGAAAAAACCATCATCAAGCTCATTTTTTATTTCTGTCATATGCCCCAATACTAAATATTCATTCATAAAAGCAGAATAATCATTCTTTAAATTTGCATTTTTATTTAATTTCTTTTCGAGTATATTAAACCTACTTAACGCCATGTCTCGTGAACTACCTAAATTATTTTTATTATTCTTAAATGGAATTCTAACCACAAATCTACCGTTAATATCTCTTTCTGTGGTTTGCTCAAAATATTTTTCACAATATTTTTCTTTATCAGACATAATAATTTCTTTATTGTTCACTTCTTCTATTTCCCAAAATTTTGTTATTTTTTCATCAATACGATCACCGGAACTGATAATCGAATGACAACTCACTGACATATTACTATTGTTCGAATTCAAATATAAATTACCTGCAATTATGTATCCGAACTCTGAATCCTGTAAAAAAGGTGAATTTTTACCAAGCCGGACCTGTCCTGATTTAATAATCGACCAAAATACATTGGATCCTAATAAAATGTCAATTTCGCTAGAAATATTAAAATTAGGATCTGCCAAACACAAATTTTCCGGAATAGGAATTATATTTTTATTAAAAGACATCGTGGGTAATTTGTCCGTTATTCGAGGAAGTACGAAGCAATTAACATTGGTTTTAAAATTATTGACACGCGAATTTATAGCTACGTTAACCTGTGAACTTACATTTGTTAAAGTTTGCCCAATACCCTTTATTTTATAATCAATTTTTGAAGGTTTTAACCCTAATTTGGTGCAAACCTCTTTTGAAACGAAGCTCATTTGGGACCCGCTATCGAGTAAAGCACGGGCTGTACACGAATTACTTCCATTACTAACCTTTATTAATGCAGTTGATAACAAAACTTGAGATATATTTAATGCTCCCTCCAATCCTGAAGAACAGGCAACACCGCCTGCCATCAGCTGCGAATTTAAACTTACTTGGGGATGAGGAATCTGCTGTTTCTTTGTCGTTTTCGTGGCGTCACCCGGTGGTTGATAATTTGCACCATCGGTCAACATATGCGGATTTTGATTATTTGAAGAACTATTAAAATAAGTATCTAAATGCAATAGGGAATTATGAGCCTTTTTGCATTTATGACATTTTTGTTTCGGACATTTCCATGAAGGATGAGAATATCGAAAACAATTCAGACATAATTTTAATTGTTTTATGGCAGATATACGGTCTTCGATTTTGAGTTTTAAAAAAGAATCACATTTAAAAATACCGTGATCTTGTTTACAATAGTAACATTTATTTTTTGTAATAGTACTTGTAACTGGAAAACTGTTAGACTGCCGCCTACAACTTTTTACATTTTTTAAATTTGTATCACTTTGTTTATTGATAGCAGAAAATTCTAATTTTTCTAAAACCTCACATTTTAATTTGAGAAATTTATTTAAATCTTCCATTGTGGGTAAGTCCCCTTCGAATTTATATGTTTCCCAATCGCGACGGGTAGTTGGGTCAAATTTGTTACTTATGATATAAATAATTAAACGGTCCCAACTTGAAGTATTTTCACCTAAATTTTTTAAACATCTTAAATGCTTAGAAATTGAATCATAGAGATTTCTGAGATCTGAGTAAGACTCACGTAATACATTGGGGTGCTCAAAAATTTCTCTTATGCTTATAAATAATTATTTTTTTGTTTTCGAATCTTTCTATTAACAATTGCCAGGCTTCTTGGTAATTGCTTTCTGAAACGTCTAATGATTTAATTATATCGAGTACTTCCTTTTCTAATGACGACCTTAAATAATAAAATTTTTGAATATCAGTTAGACCACGATCACTATCAACTAAAGCTATAAAGGCGTCTTTAAATTCAAGCCAATTACTATATTGACCATTAAAAGTAGGTAATTTAATTGGAGGTAATTTAACTAATGAATGATTGGCCGTAACACCCAGATTAATATGTGCACTTTGTGCTGATACTTGACTGTGTACCTGTTACTGAGCCAGAATTGGCTACTGAGCCGGAATTGAAACTCTCATTTTTATTATATTTATTACACAACGCTTGTACCTTGCCAATCAATAAAAAATAGGTCGTTTCAAACTCTTCTCTAATTTTATTATCTGGTGCAGCTTCGGAACCATCTTCACAGATGGCCAGCTCAATTTCTAGTTGTAACTCATTGAATTCTTCCCACAAAGGATTAATTTTTTCTAACCGTGATTGTAATTGAATAATAATTTCATCAAGAGCATCTTTATTTATTTTATCATAAAAATCTCCAAATCGCGATAATTTTTGTTTAATATTACTTCTTTTCGTTCTTAACTTAGCCAACTCAGCCATATTTATAACACAAATTGAAAGCAATTGAAAATTAAAAGGTATAAATAAAAGGAAAGATCTTACTTGGAAAATAGGAAGGAACCCTTGGTGGAACACGACAACTTCTGTTGACTTCCGATTCTCTTGTTACCGTTCAGGCTGATACGTCACGGCTAGTGATGTGCAACGATTACTTTTTCAAGTATCGAGTAGATACTGATACTTTATATCCGAGTATCAGATACTTTGTATTCGTTACTAAGTAATCATTATTTATTTATTGAATACGTGCGATAATTGGGATTTTTTATGTAATCAGTCGTATATATAAAGCAATATAGGCTACTCAGTCAGTTGATGATTAAATTATTCAAAATTAAAATCATATTTTTATGAAACAGATAGAATAATTAGTATTTATTTAGAAAAAAATTAATTGTATGGGTTGTTTTATTGTGGGTTTGAAAATGTACCTGCTTCTTTGTTATCGTTTTCCTACCAGAAATAATAATTTAAATGTGTCCAAATGAATAATTTAATAAAAAGTATATTGGTAACTTTTAAAAAGAGAGAGGTAGCTACTATTAAAATATTTCCTTAAAAAAATCGTCTTTTAAAAAATAAAGCAAAAATAAGTTAATAACAACATAATATTATCTGATAAAACTTTTCACAAAAAAAACAAATAACTATGAAATCAACAAGAACTATATTTAACAAATAATGAAACGTTTTAAATATAATGATAAAAAATACAAGATAAAAAAACAAAATAACTTTAACATATATATAAGTACTTAAATATAGAAAAAAACATTAAAAAACAGTGAATGATTCAAAAATCTAAAAATCAAAATAAATGTGAATTGCCATTCAAAAACACCACCTTTTCTACATTTTTTGGCTTAAGTCTACTTCTACGGTCTGAAACCACTTGACCCGCTTTAGAAAACACTCTTTCACTTGGGACGGATGTTGCTGTTACACTCAAGTATTTTTGTGCTAACTTTGCTAAATTTGGATACACTGCTTCCCTTGTTTTCCACCATTTCAGAGGGTCATCTCTCCTTTTAATGTTTTGTTCCTCTGCGTACTGTTTGCTTTCAATAATTGAAGCGGCTACCGTCGATGTATTCTTCGATATTTTTGCGTCGAAGCTTTTCCATACTGAATCTTCTTCAATAGTCTCTTCTTCATATTCTGGCACTGAAGTACTGTCAACTTCCATAGCTTCATTATTTTTCTTAATAAGCTGTGATAGTTCGGACATTAAAAGCTCCCTCACTTGAATTACTGCGTTCTCATCACTAAAACCTTTTTTTTTAAATCTGGGATCTAAATAGGAAGCTTTCGCAAGTATAACATTATACTCAACACGATGAAATCTTGTTTTTAAGCCCTTTATCAAATTGTCTTTTAAATCCGAAGCGGTTACGTCACCAATTTGAAGGTCACTTAAAAATTGTTTTAAGCTTTCAACCAATGGTATTATTTTTGAAACACACACATTTTTGTCAGCACTTAGTTCTCTAGTTACTTCCTCGAAAGGTTTTAAGAGGACACAACATTGTTTTAACACTGACCATTCAGCTGCGGTAAGTGCGTCAACAGGGTTATGCAAGACACCAATAGCCGCTTCAAGGGGTATCTGAACTTCACAAATTCTACTAAACATAAAGTAGGTTGAATTCCAACGGGTTACAACATCATTAATTAATTTTAAAGTTTTACCAGTCATCTGCGTTTGCATTTCGTTAAGTTTTTCGGCTGCCGTGGTACTCCGATGAAAATATTCTACAATTTTTTTAACTTTTTTCTGTAATGAGAGCAATAATTTTAGAGAATCTTGAACCAAAGATTTAAGGTATGGGCCAAGCATGGTAGATTTGGCCAGCCAGTTAGCTTTATTGCAGCTGTAATATTTCTTGCGTTGTCAGTTACTACAGCTTCTACTTTATTGGAAACATTCCATTCATTTAAAATATGCAATAACTTATTTCTAATATTTTCAGCTGTATGATTCTCTTGAAAATGAAAGCAACCCAACAACAGTGATTTTTGTGTCCACTCACTATTCACATAATGCGCAGTTACCGCCATGTAGTTATCAACGGAACGTGATGTCCAAGTGTCAGTTGTGAGAGTTATAAACTCGGCTTCATTCAATAGAGATTTCACTTTCAATACAACATCATCATATTTTTTGTTTAGTAAATCTCGACTAAAAGTTGTTCTTGATGGTAGCTGATAGGAAGGATCAAGGGCAGCTATGAGGGCTTGAAATCCATTATCCTCGACTACAGAAAATGGTTGTAGATCTTGTAAAACCATATTTAGGACCATTTCATTCAACATTTTTGTTCGAGACACAGATGCTGGGCGTACAGAAAAAGCGGACATTTTGGTTTGAGTAAATTTGCGTGTCGGTACTGTTTCATTAACTAGAGATTGTGAAGTAATTTTTGTGTTACTGTCGTCATAATTTACATCTGAAGCACTTGAAGGGCCTGCTACAGGTACATCAATAGTCATCCTGGCCGATTGAGGTTGGTGATGTTTAGAATTCCCATCTTCATGGACCTGGAGCAGAGATAAATGCTTTGCTTTTAAATGTTTTTGTAAATTTGAAGTGGCCCCACCTTTGTAAGATAACACATTTTTACAAATATCACATTTTGCTTTTTCACCACTAACTACAGTAAAATGCAACCAAACTTTACTTTTTTTTCTATCAGACATCGCTTAATCGCTATTTATTCAAACTACAACGTTCAAGACTTTTTTAACAAGACGCGACGGTGTCTCGCGTAAAACTAAAAACTACCCAGTATTTTATGACCGAAAATGAAAGGGGTTATACGGAAAGACATAGAAAAAAAACTATTAGTTTTTATGTGCAACAAGCATAAATCCATCTGGGCTCGATTATGAGCGACGACAAATAACATAAACATAATCGGCATTTTAGTACCTTACCTACACAAAAATAATGCTAGAAAAAGATCAAATAAGGTTCTAAACCTTATCAGATTTATGGCCCCCGGCTGCCCATTAGAATAAACCAAACCGCCATGGCGCCAGGAAATTCAGACATCACATACCATAAGAATGAAATATGTTAAATAAATAAACAGCCCGGGTTCGTATTCGGGTCGCCGTCCGTCGGTCCTCTCGGTGCCGCTACAAACTAGTACAAAATGATTACAAGTTACAAGTAACGAAAAGGCAACATTGATTCGGGATTCGAGTAACGAATATTTGGCGTCGAAGGATTCGATTACTTCGGATCTACGCAAGTATCAGATATTAAAGTATCGAGTAGATACTATTCGCACACCACTAGTCACGGCATCGACACTTGCCTTCAAATAAAATGGCTGTTTCGAATTGTATTAACAAGCCGGTTTCTTCTAAATTTCTTGGCTTACCCCACTGATTTCTTCCAAATTTTCATCCGAATCGATGGACCATGTTATGGGGTAAGAAATAAAATACTTTCTTCGGTAGGACTGTATGTTTAATTTACTTATATTCATAAAAATTTGCAGAGCCACAAAACTGTGTCTATACATTAATGGAGTCTTAATTTCAACTAGAAATCCGACGTTGTCAGATTTTAAACTGCTTGAACACTGTCCACGACAAAACTTTAAATCCAACGAATTTTTTGTTAGAAAATTTATAACAACCTCCGACAAAGATTTACCAGTATGACTGAAAATAGGTACAAATCCTAAAAATCTCTCATGTACTTGCCCACCTTTTTCATTAGAGCAATAACGTATAATTATCGATAACTGATCTACGTGTGATAAATCTGGGGTTGAATCTACTATGATTGAATAATATTTGGATGCCATGATATCTCCTATAATCTTTTTCAGTACCTTTTCGAACATTAATTTGATAAACTCCTCGCATATGGTTTTGGACAAATAGGAAACACTACCTTTACCTTTATTTCCATAATTCTTAATATGATTATCTAAGAAAGGATCGAATTGGGCAATTGTTTCCAACATTCCCATGTAAAGACCATTAGATGATGACCCAAAACTTTCATTGTCTCCACGAAAAGGTAAACCTCTTCCTGCTAGAAATTTAATTACAACTACAATTCGTTTAAAAACATCAATCCAATAATTCTTTTCTTTCTGAAAGGCGTCTGCAATATTTTTGTCCACTCGTTTTTCTAAATTTATTCTCGAAAGAAGTTTGTTCATACTGACCCTATGATCTTTGCTGTTTTCGTGGAGTTCGATTTTCTGAGGACCCTTTTTCCAATCTGAGAACCCGCAACAAAATGGGGCACCTTTGTCGAAATTAAAAAGTTTGCAAGAAAAGCAGTAAATATTTCCGGTGCTGAGAGAATATAAAATCCACTGCCTTCTAACCGTTTCGCCGTTTACCAAAATCTTGTATAGCATTGATTTGCTGAATTTTCTATTTTGTGATTTGTAGGATCTTAATGAAGCTTTGAAATTTTTATCAGCGTCAAAATTTTGAAAATATTCGGCTCCTTTTTCTAAATAACAATCAATTAAATTATCGGTAATTATTTCAGGCCATTTGGCGGGATCCTTATTAGGTAGGAATAAACTATGTCGAATAGAAAGGGTTGCATCAGATTTACTTGTTGAAGGCACTAAAATGAAAATAAATTTAAATGGGAAAGTGAAATTTGCCATCAACATTCAACGCTACATTTAAACCGTCAAAATGATTCAGTGTATCTAAGTTGTAAACTATAAGTTATGGAGTAAAAAGTAATACTATTATACTATACCTGCTTCTGAATTTTCCCAGGAATTTTTATTTAAATTTCCATCGTGCGCATTATCATCATTAGTATTAGTGTCGCTTATAGTATAAGCACTGCTTTCAATGCTTGTGTTTCGGTAATCAGAACTATTTTTAGTGGAATTCTTTTCTAACAAAGCGTTAGGTTTAGTTAAAAAACTTGTTATTTTGGGCAGTTTCTTTACTGCTTCTAATTTATCCTCAGCAGCCTTAAAATAATTATTTTGTGTTATCCAGGTAAGTTGTCTATACATACAAAAAACAATAAGCAATAACAAACTATAACTTACTTTTCTTTTTTGAGCGCCGCTTTTGTATCGACTTAATATCGATTTGTCACTCTTATTCATTACTATATTGCCACCGGCCACGGGCACTGACTAGGTATAGGGTATAGGTATTTTTTATTTTCTTTCTATATATAAATAATAAAATAATATGTAAAAAAAATAATACATTGAAAATAAATTGATGATTGTCAAAACAAAAATGTATTATCTCAACTTACCACACAACGCAAAGCACCAACGCCTGCAACGCTGACTATTTATTTAGCTATGAATTAATAGCTTATAATTAAGTAGTTACTTAGTTATTTTATTATGTACCACTAAATCACTGCTTTCTTCTTAAAATGAACATAAACGTAAACGTACAGTACATATTTTAAAAATACAGAAGAAATAATATCGATGTAACGATCTTGCAGATTGCCAAATCCAAATATTCTAATAAATTTATGTCTTCATTACATCATTACTGGACCCGTGAATAAAACAAAGACCATCCTGACAATCCAAACTAGAAAGAAACAACGAGAAGATCCAAGGCAAACAGGTTGCTATAACTAATTTGATTGGTTATCGAATAGTTTCGCGCCTATTTTATTGCTTCGATACGCCGGCCGGCGTGCGTTCAAGGCCGTCAAAACGTAGGCGAGCCCCGACCCGGCGACACTGTTGCCAGATCTACTGATTTTTCAGTAAATCTTTTGATTTTACTCTTAATTTACTGACTTATTGATTTCAATTCTCATTCTACTGAATCTCATATTCATAATATTTTTGCTCTCTCTCTCTCTCTCTCTCTCTCTCTCTCATCTCTCACGCACGTTTCACGAAAAAAGGGCCCCTACGGGGCCCCATTGAACCGCGGGGCCCGGGGCTGTAGCCCCTTTAGCCCCATGGTTAATCCAGGCATGGTTATGGCTTCCAGTGGCTGTAACTGGAAGTGGCCAAAAAAAGAAGACTGTGTCGGGTATGAGGTTACAGAAATACTGGAGAAAATTAATGCTCCAACTTTAAACAATAACAGAGGAACGTATAATGTTCCAGAACTAAAAAAATATTTAAGTTTTACAGTTTAAAAATAATAAAAATTACGTGTAAATTTATTTACCCATTTGTATTTATAATTAGTTATTTTTTTACAATACTCAGCTCTTTATTTATTTTTGTATTTAATCATTTGGTAAGTAGTCAGAATTAAGCACAGATCTGTCACTTTTAAAAACAATGTAATAATTAGAGCCCACTAGGTGTCACAATTTGGCTAAAACCATATGCTTCGTTTCAGACTTAGATACTTTTACAAAATATACTAAATATATCTTTTTTTTGTACAAATTTAAAAATAAATTAAGTTTAACTGAAAACTATCGTTTAAGACGTGTTATTTTCCAGCTTGGTGTATTCTGTACTTTTAAAAAAGTATAAATTGATTATTTCCGTTCATTATATAGGCCAAAGTTTCAATAAGAACAAAAAAGTAAATAACGTCCGTAGATAAATTAGTAGGAAGTTTAACGACCATTCGGACAAATAATTCTGCCTTTGATAAGCTTATTCAGGTATAGGGTCCAACAATCATGGACCATTATACCGACAAGCCTTTAAGCATTTTTCATCATCTCTACCGGCACAATTGACGACGTTTCGCCCTTTTGGGGCTCATCAGGCCAATGCATGATCTCTACCATATGGCTGCATTGGCCTGATGAGCCATATGGTAGATATATATATATATATATATATATATATATATATATATATATATATATTTTTGTGACTCCCTCTCAATGAGTGAAAAGGTGAGAGTAGTTTAAAACATCTTAGTTATTATATCTGTTGTCCTAAGAAATAAGTGATCATTTTAGCTAAGCACGAATAAAAATTAAGTGCTTTAAACTACAGGCACTCATAGAACCGTTAATAATTTAGGATTTTTTTATCGTGCTTTTCATCATTGTTGGAAACATAGGAAATCACATGTAAATTTTGAACTACCAAAAAGATGGTTTTGCTGTAATGTTTATTGCAAAGTTGTCATGGAGACTGTTTAAAGCTCCCTAAATGATAAATGCACATATCGAATTTGAACAATTTTTAGCAAGCCAAACTTAAGTTATTTAAATAAAATTGCGACTATTTTATTCATAAAAATAGAATGTATTACTTATAATATTAGTCTAATATTTCCAAAACGAAAATCGAGAAATGTCGTGTATTAGGTGCCTAACGTCTAGAGTTCCATTTATTACCTGCAGCGTTATTCAGATTACTTAAGACAGGATTGCCAAAAATTGTTTATCTATCGAAAATATAGCTTCTTTAAATAAATTGCGTAAAATTCGAAAAACTAAAAATTGTTACTTATTGTTACAAATAGACTAAGAATATGTAGACTATATAAACAATATGCTTACTTTCTTTCTATTACATTTGGCCTAATTGGACCCAAACGCAAAAAGTCTTTCTTAAGCGGTCTATGTACCACTTCCAGAATAAGCAGTTAATGTACATTCTGATGCCCCAGACAATGTTAATTTGCCCTAGGTAGCTTTGGACCTAAAAAAAATATAAAAGTACAAACAGACTCCTTATAAATTAGTGAAAAGGTGAAAGAGAGAGCCTATAGTTTAAAACATCTTAGTTATTATACCTGTTGACATAAGAAGTAAGTGATCATTTTAGCCAAGCAGGTATAAAACTTAAGTGCTTAAAATGGATTTAAACTGTAGGCTCTGATAGAACTTTTAATGTTTCATTTTATCTTTATCATGATGGGTAGTTTATCACTGTTGGAAACATAGGATATCATATGTTCTTCCTGTTTAAAGCAATTCACATACCGAATGCGAATAATTTTTACCAAGCCAAACTTAAGTTATTAACATACACCTTAAATGCAGAACGTATAAAGATCAAGAAAAGCCTAATATTTTCAAAATGAAAATCGACAAGTTTGCTGTATTAAGTACCCAAAGTATCATGCGTTTCATTTATTAGCTGCAACTTTATTTAAATAACTTAAGATAGGATTGACAAAAATTGTTCATTATTTGTCATGGGCACCAATCTATATAAAAATATATATGTTTTTAAATGTGGATCAAGTCAAGTTCTTAAGTTCTACAGTGTCTCCACAAATAGACACGGGAAGAGGAGAAACATTGGTGGTTTAACAAAATAGTTAATTCTGCACAACTGCTTGTTTTAAAACTCCCGAAAATATTGTTATTTTGTACAAATTATATTCAAAAATGAAACATTCGCTGGACATGAACGGAGTTATGACATCAGATCTGGGGGGGCTAAATACCGATCCCAATTTGAAAAGACGTATATATATTTTATTCGTTTTTTTAGTGTATCTATCAAGTTTGAATATTTTTGGGGGCCTAATTCGGTATTTGGGGGGGCTTAGCTCTTCCAAGCCCCACCTAACTTCATTCATGTCGCTGGAATAAAGTGCCTTTTTTTTGCAAAAGTTTTTTAAAATAAAAAGTTAAATATAAATTTTTGATCTTTGTTTTTGCATTTCTTTATTAATTGTATGTATTATTAACATTTGTGTTTTAAATAATCAAAATTACGAAAAACTAGGTTATTTAAAAAATTATTGAAAAGAAATTAGACTTAAAAACGCATTCCAATTTCACAAATTACACCTACCAACGTGACTGCGGTGGTGCAGCCGTAGAATGTATTGATTGGCACTCGACAATTGGAAAAACGAAAAAAATTGTCCCGCTCTCTAACTACTCTCGTAAGCATTAGCTAAACTATTTTTTGGTGAAAAATTTATGATCATATGCTTTTTTTTAATTTTATAAAGCGTATGTTAATGTTTTTTCCTGATTTTTTTTGATTAAAAATGACCCGAAAAAATATTGCAAAAACAAAACTGTTATTCATTGAAAAATAACGGCAGAAAACTAATTACTATACCACATCAAAAACAACAATGTACATACTTAAAATTAATAAAAAAATACTTAAAATTAATAAAAAAAATAAGAATATCAATATGGTGTTTTATAAAATGCTTGCTAGTAGTGAATTTTATAGAAAACTTTGTTAGAACAACAGGATTTGGTTCAACAACCTTTAAAAGAAATGAAATAGATAAAATTTTAAACGTGTTTGGATATACTTTTAATATCATACTGGTAAATCATATAAAACAATGGCCAGTTTGGTTTTATGTAGTGCATGCCTTGTTTTAACAACTAACCTGGATTTTATCTGCAATAAATTCTAAAATAGGAACTGTATTGTATTTTAATAATTTCCGACCTGATTTCTTTATAATAAAGTCCTTGGGATGAAAATGCCTCGAACAAAGCTTTTAGCCATAGCTGTTTTCTTTCCATATCTCCAGGAAATCTAAAATTTGTAGGATTTAAAATACTGATTTACAGATACAGTACAATACCCATAATAAAGTCCTTACATGAGTCGGATATCATAAAAGCTAGAACATCCCAATTTGTTCTTTATATTTGTCAGGGCTTAGTATAGTTCTGATATACCGAGAAGAGTTAGAAACATTGCAACTAGGTGAAATGTATAAGACATAAAAGGAAATTATTGTTAAGATCATCAAGATTGAGTATTATCAGACGAGGGACCCTGTGAGAGTTGCGGTGCAGGAATGATCAGTTGATTTGCATTTACTGACGTGTTTAGTGGGAGCTGCACGTTTATGTCAAGTGTTTATCAGGATCATGTATATTACTGATCTTCATTGGATGAGATCAGCCCTGTTATTATTATTATAATTATATTTTAAGAAAAATATGGTATTTGATGATAAGGATATACGCAAAAAACAAATTATGTAGTATCTAAATTTAAAAAAAGTGGTTAAACCATAAATTTATGTATTGAAATCCGATATTTGATAAGAATTAAAATACTAATTATAATTTTATTTTTAAAAGTTTCCTGATTTAACGCTCTATGCCGACAATGGAACTTACCTATGAAAAGATAAACAAGCTCCAGCTTTCCTCATCTGACCATAAACAATGCACTGTTTATTCATTATGAGATATAAG
The DNA here is from genome assembly GCA_030620095.1 of Kuschelorhynchus macadamiae. Taxonomy (NCBI): domain Eukaryota; kingdom Metazoa; phylum Arthropoda; class Insecta; order Coleoptera; family Curculionidae; genus Kuschelorhynchus; species Kuschelorhynchus macadamiae. The sequence continues at coordinate 521,708 of JAUTXW010004946.1, forward strand.
AAGTATCTAATCGTCCAGAAAACTACAAACACTAGAAAAAAAAACGCAAAAAAAACTCGAAAACAACGCTAACCGATCTATCCATTAATATGACTGACATCAGTAACATTGCCACCATTCTTTTCAATAGACTGACACCATGCATTTCAAATTGATTTAATTAGCACCGGTGGGCAGTAGAATATAAAACAAATCTATAGTGATTTTTTAAACAAACATATATTTACGAAGCGGTTTGGGGAAAAATAATCACTCAGTCACGTTTTATTGTGTTGTTATGTATCTTCCTGTTTACTTAATCTAAGCTTATTATGTAACAGGTACCTTTTAGGGGATTATTACTCTGTAATTTATTTTATAATGGAATTAGACTAAGCACGCACTTAAAAGTGTTTTGTGATCTCAATTAATTTGTTTTTTGTTTCATGGCTCTGGATGTAGCAACTGGGCAGCACCTCCATTTTTATTAATGTGAATGATAACTCAAATTTACTGCGATTTGCCCCATAAGTTTTATCTAAACTTTTTTTTACATATTAATTACAACTGATATTTAGTATATATATTAAATATATACATTCTTTTTAACTTTAGTATAATATAAACTATTTTTGTAAATGTTTTGAATTGCATATATATATATATATATATATATATATATATATATATATATATATATATATATATATATATATATATATATATATATATATATATATATATATATATATATATATATATATATATATATATATATATATATATATATATATATATATATATATATATATATATATATATATATATATATATATATATATATATATATATATATATATATATATATCTTTGTTTAAAATCAGGTACATTTCGATTGATATGGAAATCATCAAAGGTATGTCCTATTTTTTTAAACGGAAATCGATTCGATAAAAAATGTTATAGACCTATCTCAGTCATCTGCAATTTCTGTAAGGTCTTTGAAGTACTGCTGGAACAAAGAATATACAGTCACGTTAACAATTCTATAACGCTGAGACAGCATGGTTTTTTAAAGGATCGCTCGACAGTATCCAATCTCTGTGTGATCACTCAAGATATCGCGGAGAACATTGACAACAAAACCCAAACAGATGTCATATATACAGACCTCACAAAAGCATTTGACAGAATAGATCACGGTATTTTACTACGAAAAATATCGGCATTTGGCATATCTGACTAGTTAATTATGTTGCTTCAGTCGTACTTCACTGATCGAACACAGTATGTACAGTTTAATGGATTTAAATCTGTGGAATATTTAGCTACATCAGGTTTTCCTCAAGGTTCAAACTTAGGCCCTTTGCTATTTAATCTGTACTGCTGTGGAGGATCTTGCTGACTGTGAGAGGCTTTCAGCTTGCACGCATCGTAGAGTGGTGCCTAAAGGACAACTTGCAATTAAACGTCGCAAAATGTAAAGAACTGTCTTATACACTAAAAAAAGATCCTATCATATACAGATACTATATTCAAAATCAACCTCTCGAGAGACCTGACGTGTTTACCGAACTTAGAGTCACATTTGATCCCTCACTTTCGTTTAATAATCACATTGACAATGTTATAGAGTCGGCTAACGGTATGTATGGATTTATTGTTCAGATCAGTCAAGATTTTAACGATGTCAAGACTTTTAAGACTCTTTACAGTGCATATGTTAAGTCCAAACTACAGTACGCCTCAGCTGTCTGGAGTCCTTTCTATCGGATACATATTGATAGGTTGGAGTCTGTGCAGAGACGTTTTTTAAAATACCTAACTTAAAGAATTGATAAGGTATACCCACCTATTGGAATTTCTAATGATACTTTGCTGTCTAGGCACGAATTTTCTAGTCTCGATGTGGGTAGGAGTCAATTGTCACACTCCGCAAGACTATTTCGAATGATATACAGTGTCCAAATTTGTTGCACAGATTAAATTTTAATGTACCGCGTTTAGCATCCAGATGCACTGACTCGTTCTACCTTAGTACTCCCCGTACAAACATTTTAAAAAACACACCTTTATATACTATGTGCAATGAATATAATAATATTAGTCAAAATGTGGATATCTTTCAGTGCAGTGTAAGGGACATTAAAAGATATTTTTTTAGGAATGTCACCTGACTTTGTCATTTTTTACTTAATCGTGTAATTAAGTTTACTTACATAATTAGATGTTTTTTTCCTGTTCCTGTAATTGGGTGTTTTGTACCTGCAGAACTGTGTATGTTAATAAATAAATAAATAAATAAATAATATATATATATATATATATATATATATATATATATATATATATATATATATATATATATAAATAAATATTAGCACTATTTTTAACTTTGCCTTTTTTCGCTGTTTTTTAACTTCGTACTTATTTAGAATTTTATATTACTATCTAGTATAAATTTATCATGTTCTATATGTCATCTGAGGCAATAAAAGTCCCCAAATTAAATGGAAACTTTACAATATTTCCTAGAGTATTGAATAATGTATTCCTTGCATTGGACATCCCAAAATGCTAAGTTCTAAATCTCCTAATTCCCCGCATTCGTAATTATCGCCAGTCTGTATTCCTATTTTCTTTTTATACTTGGACACAGGGCAAGCCCAGTGAGTGAAATTGTTCTTATAAAATCTCCATTTATCTATTAACAAAACCAAGGTTTTTTATTTATCTTTGGAAACAAGTTTTTATATGCATAACCCTTCGTTGAGTGATCGGATTGATCTTGCCAATTTTTGAACATTTGGTTTTTGGAAGTTCTAAAAACATATGTATAAGGTATATAGTAACCTAAAGTAAATGAGTTAATTTCTGTCGCTTCTTTAGCCAATCTATGTATTTACAATCTCATTATCCAAGATTCCAATGTGAGCCTTGATCCAAACAAAAGTTACATGTTTATTTCAATCTAAGTATTAAGTACTTAAATTAAAATGTTACTCAAATTTCGGCTTAAAAACAAGTCAGAATTCAGCTAAAAAAGCTTGATTTTAAAGTCAAAAAGTAGCTAATAAACCCAACCATAAAATCAAAAGAGAGCGTCGTATAATTGCCAATTGGCCATTTTTACCCCATTATGGCCAAATTATTATTCCCCACTTTAGCCATATTTCCGTATTTATACTGTAATATAACTGTTATTTTGGCTAGTAATTGTAGCTAATTAGCCAAGGATATTAGCCAATATCACAGCATTTTAGCCCATATATGATTATATGTGCTACTTGTCCCGTAAAATTGTGATCTCCCTGTATAAATGTATGCAACATTACTTAACGACATATCGAGGTATGTTTTACGTCTAAGCTTAAATTTACCTTTAATGAATCATTAATGTTCATTTGACTAGTAGTATGATTGTGATTTAATATGTTTAAAATCCAAAATATGTTTTTATTATTATTATTAAAACTACCAATTTTAATCTAATTTTTATAACCGCATTTTTTAAAGGACCTGCATACAAAGCATTGAAAAGTGATTTCTGTGAATGGCCCCAAGTTTTTCATATGTAGTGGTCCTGGTCAATGAATAGTTTCGACGATATGGGGGATCATAGGTGTGTCTGCATCTTTCATTCTATTAATATGTAAATTATATTCACTTACCTCAACAATTTTTATTTAGCAACAAAAAATAATATCTATATTTTCAATAGGGCTATAGAACGTACAGTGATTATTAACAGAAATTATAATTCTAAACGAATGACGGACACTGTCGATCGCCGCGCGTATAAATACCCCGTGGTGGTACACGTCCAGACAAGAGAATAATTTCAAGTTCTTACATTTTCACAGGCATGGATAAGTTTTTTCGTTGGAAATTATCTGCAAGAAGTGTGGTAAATACTAGCTGGCCCGGCAGACCTTGTTCTGCTTTTTCCGTTAGATAGCGCGATGAGTTTCCAGTGGAATTATAAGAATATCGAGCGCATTCACCACATCGTCAAGAAATGTTATTGAAAAAATATATTGGTTTTATAGAAAAAATACGCAAAACAATACAAAAAAATAGTGTTGAAAGTTCTCAGTAACCAGATGATCATTTAAAAAAAATCATGTAAATTGGTGCAGTTGTACTCATGAATTTGCTGAAAAATCTGTCGCAAGTATTTTAAATATATAGATTTTATATTGAGAGTTGAAATTTGTTGAAAATATTTATTTCATATATAAAATAAAAGGCGACTTTAGTGCCTGGCACCATCGTGCGCTGCACGACTTTGCACATATGGGCCGCGCGGCCCTAATTTAACGTGAAATGTACCTTTGAGTCGCTCTTTTTTGCTCCGTCGGTGTTGTAAGTTTTGCCTGCACCGAAGCTCTAAACATCTCTCCTAAGGCCGTTAGGGAGCCAAGAATTATTTCTGTTTTTATTAAATATCAAATGTACGTTAAAAAATGTCTGTTTTTATTAAATATCAAATGTACGTTAAAAAAACAAACACAAAGACAGAATAGACCGATAAATATTTGGTTTTAAAATCCGAATTGCATTATTTGGTCATTTTCCGTCTAACCATATTTTCACCGGTTTTGGCATTGCTTTTCATCTCAATTCAATCACCCCATGGCTTACTTTTTTGCATGGCTTTAATACCAGTCTAACTGTAATTTACAGTCCGCCATCGCTTCTTTATACTCCGTACCCAATAAAGTTTCTATCCGAGTGGGGTATTTACGAACACCGCATTAAGGTTCTATTTAAGTAGGGTAATTAAGAATCTTTTGTATAGTCTGATGTAGCAAAAAAGTGTATTTTTTTTAAAGTACCTACCTAATAAAGAACCAACAAGATCGAAGCTTATTATTTCTTTACAACAGGAACATTTATTTTCTCCACTGCATAAAAGCTACCTTGAGGTATTATAGTGGGGTCTCTACCACTCTAATCTAGAGACAGGAGTCCGAAACATCCGTGGTAAAATAGCAGGAAGAAAAAGGGCGCGCGCCAAAAACACGTAAGAAAAAACAACTTTTAAACGATATATACGTTACAATAATATTCTGAAACTAAACGTAGGCTCTATGCTTAAAGAATACGCCAAACTTGTATGATTTGATACAAATTACAACTGTACGTACTTTATTTATTTTATTTTTTTTCGTTTTAATGAATAATGATCATTCACAGGGAAGTTAAATAAAACACGCAATAAAAAATAAAGGTGTATTTTTATAACATACAAATTCAATAGATACCCAGTCACTTTAGTCTTTTAATAATAACAGTATATTGCTATATTACAACTTAAAAATTATTCAACTGATCATGTATATAAGTAAAAGGTGCTTCAAAGTATTGAAAATAGAATTTAGTAATGGCAGGAATTAATAAGGAAAATAAATTATTGATTGTATACCGTTATGTTCACAGACTGAGTTAACAAGAGGTAAAACTTTTTTTAATCTTCATTTTTAGGCAAAAATGTATTTATTAAACATTTTTTGCTTAATGTACAGGGTGATCAAAAATTAAAAAATGATTTTCGACAATCATTTTCTTTTAAAATTGGCCATTGTTTGAAGGTCAAACCTAGGGGTGCGGGTCGGACATATGTTCAAAATGACCTAACGGTCATCATATTTTCAAGAGGTCATTTTGGTAACTTTGATTTTTTTTCATATTTTTGCATAGATACTATAAAATATCCGTAATTTGTTTTAAAAAATGTTGTTTTGTTCGTTTTTCTTTAGGAAAGTTTCGTATATTATTATACTTTTTCATATTATTTTGATATTAATACAAAATATGATTATGTAACTTTACTGTAAGTAGTAAGCGGAATAACATTGTCACTCTGACAGTGTCAAATTTTACGTTTACAGGTCGATGTACAATTATAGAGGTGTACATTTTGTTATATAAGCGGAACAATAGTTTTAAATTATTGTGATAACCAAAATAAATAATTTCATCATTAGATATGTAATACAGGAAATATGTAACAGGCAGTAATTTTTTTAGTCTTTACACACTTCTGTAACTTCATAACAGGCAAATTATCGATAAAAAGACAATGAAGTTACTCTACTTTTTTTTAGGATGCTGTATATTTTATCTAGTAATATCGCACCTTAACTCGCAAGTTACTTGTTTTCAAAATAGCGACTGGTCAGACATTTTTTGAAAATTCAACATTGCCGCGTTATGAAAAATTACAGTCACTATGATGAGTTATCTATGTTTCTCGTAATTGTAATGTAATTACAATGCATTGTAATTACTCTAATTTAGTTAGCGCTAGCTGAATGTAGATGAATTATACCATACGCCAAACTATATTACTATATCTAGACATAGTCGCATTAATACAGTATATGGAGGAATAATTATTTTTTATGAAATTTCGCGTTGGTGATAGCTTACAATTGGTGACGACAGTTATAATCAAAAAAGAATTTAAATTTTCAGCAGCATACAATATGCATTATATTTTTATATTTTGCAGTTACCATACACCCTCCAGAAATGCTCAAGCCTTTATTGAAAAATTAGAGATCTTTTTAATTGAAATTCTAGCGGCTTATCATTATTGAATATTTTAACATTCATTTTAATGACAAAGATGCCTTGTTGACTCAATGTTTGATTAATTTGGTTCTGTCTTTAGATGTTACCACTGATTATTTTTGTCCTTTTTGGTTTTTTTTAGTGGTGATAGAATAGTGTTAGATGGTTGCTGCGGGTTTGTCTGACCCTGAAGCAATAATTGAAAATATGTTGGTATAGGCATGCTTCTTACTAATTTTCCTAAGGCAGTTTGGACCCCCACCCGAAATGAATTTCTGGTTTGGGCAACCCAGTTTTTTCCTTTCCAGGTTTTATGATCTAAGCTTCCATGGCTATTCCAGCTAAATACCGTATTTCCATCTATTCCAGATCTCTTCTGACTTGGTTACCACCCTGTTTTGTTGCCTCCAGACTCCTCGCATCGAAATTGTCTGTGTCTGCTGGGTCTCTTAATATAAGCATCAAAATATACACATATACAAATTTACAACTAGAAGGAAGAATTTAATGGCTTTATCGGGCTTTTAGTGACAATGTGCTTTAATGGATTGAAATGCATTAGGAATATGTGTTTTTCATGAAACTATGCAGGATGATTTAATGAACATGCAACAAACATGTGAAATAAACATCAGCAAAGCATATAGATGAATTATCTTATAGTTTGAGATTACTTTGTTTTAAAAAAGCTGTGATTAGGATAATGGTATTAAAGCTGAGTTGGAAAAGTATGTCATGCAACGATAATGGTAGAGATGAGATGATAAAGTGATTTACGTTGCCTTGCTTAAGTGGACATGCAAAAAATCAGTGGAAAAGGGGGCTTCTCCACATGAATATTCATTGTTTTGTTCAATTCCTATTCGCCTGTTGGCCAGCTGGTCTGCCCGGTCATTTCTTAAGATGTTTTTCCTAACTTCTAAGATGGTTCCTTCATTTTTCGCTAGGATGCCAGATCTTGTTATTTTACATAGTGAACTTGCGGAGTCTTGAGAAGATGACTGCATGGGATATGTTGTTCTCTTCTAATAATATAATTGCTGTGCAGATACCCTGGGTCTCAGAGAGACATATTGTGCAGAATTCTGAAAGCCTCTCACTCCTCTGCAATAGTGGAAACGAGCACACTGCCATCCGAACTCTCCCCTCTTCGTCCACCGATCCGTCTGTGAATAAAAATTTAAATTTCTCATCTCGTATTTCATGTGCTTGTATAATAATTTTTTTCCGTTACGGCCTTAACTAGGTTCGTTTTTTTAAAAGATAATGTCTGATTCTCTTCTTTTATGCCATATGTGAAGCAAGGCCTATATTTCTGTTTGTTAATGTTATTCCAATGAAATAATAAGCTTACACCAGTGGAGGCAACCGCTAGTCATTTTCTTCGAATATCCATTGATAGCTCTGCACTTTCAGCTAATAATATGAATGTTGGTGTTGATCTCATCATCCCCAGGGCTAAGCATGTGGCTTTATACTGCATTATGTCTATGATTTGTGTGTTATTGCAAAGAGTCTGCTACCGTAATCTAGGTGCGATCTCACCATTGCTATATATATATATATATATATATATATATATATATATATATATATATATATATATATATCATCAATTGAGATGAAGTTCTGCAAAGTTTTCTCATGATGTTCATTCCTTTCTGTGCTTGTTGTTGTTATTATATAGTATATGTGAACCTTCCATGTCATCTGCCCATGCTTATTAAGTGATTCGAAAATAATTTTCTGTTGTTTGAGAATACTTTGACAAAGTAAAGCCGTGTTCTAGCATCCACTCCGTAATGATATTGATAGAAGCATTTATTTCATTTATCATTTCCTCTTCTTCTGAACCTGTTACTACCAGGGCTAAGTCGTCAGCATGTTGTAGGATTTGCACGATTTGTAGCCGTGTTTTTAATGGAGTCACTGTAGTCACTCTGTTTGCTTGTCTTGGTCCTACAAGGTGCCCTGTTAATAGATGAGGATCTGCCTGTTGGTCAAGAACTTCAATATTAAATTTGTCGCATCTTCTAGGACTTCGATTTGGTGCGTTTTTTCCCAAAGCTTGTTGACATAACAGCCTTTATGTCTAATCGTCCCACTATGGAACTGCCCCCTCTAATAAACCTTATTTACACCTGTGTTTTCAGCGCCACCAGATTGTCCATTGTGCCTTTACCCTTCCTGAAACCCGCTTGTACAGGATTTAAAAGTTTTTGGATTTCAATTTTCCACTCTATGCGAGTCTTGATCATATTTTCCAACACAGCACGCTAATTTTATTGGTCTATATCCCTCTGTGTTATTTGGCTCTTTCCTTCGCTTTGGTATTGGACATACTATTTATGTTTTCCAGTTAGATTCAAGAACTGTCTTTGGAAACTTTTCGGTGCATTTTGAATCAGTGAGTATTGTATCCTATCCATTGATTCCTTGGAATTATCCAAGAAAGTCTCAGTTCGTCCATAGGTTCACTTTTTTGATTTTCGAACGTTAAATCCTTTTAGGTTATATGCCCCAAACGGGTTGTATGCTCCAAACGTCAGACATGCCACCATTCGTTCCCCCAGCTCCAAGTTGAGTATTTTCAGTGGTCTATTCTGAGTTTTTGTTACTGAAAATTTCTTGACTGTGTTCCATACCTCTGTTACCGGGGTGTCTCGATTTATTTTCTTACAATAATTCATCCATCCTTTACGTGATTTCTATCTTAGTGTCGTCATGACTTTCGCAGATGGTTCCGCTGCGTTGTGAAATATTTCTGCCAGCTCTTCATATTTTTTATGAAAATCAGTTACTGATATTTATTCCAATTGACTTTCTTGATATTGTATTTTGAATTGTCTATGTTTTGTTCTGCCAATTATTGTCCAGCCACTCATATTGAGGAACTCCTGCAGACTTGTACCATTCTTATTAGCAAATCCAGATCTTCATGCCTGGATTTGTGCATCTAAGTCTCCCAATAGGAGTGTGTTTTTTATCTACTGGGTCTGCATTTTTTGTTGCATGGTGGAGGAATACATGCTGATTATGATAATATCACTAAGTTCTACGTCTATGTACTGCCAATGATCTAGATTATTATTAATTACTGTTATATTTATTGAAAATATATTTCAAATTAATATAAGTACTGCTATACATATGTAATTACATGATTTAACTGCTTGCACACTCTGGTTGAATATCTGTTTTTGTACAATGTTTTTGACACTTTATTTTTCTTCTCTATGAATTAAGTATCAAACTAATGCGTGTCGTTTCATTTCAATTCCGTTTTTATCCTCTGGATTCAACAATATTGGCTCTAGGTAGTTGTTATTCAAAACTATTCAAATTAGAATGGACAACCTCGAAACAAAAATAATATTTTAATGTTTAACCAAATATTAGTAAAAATGCTTAATTTTGATGCAAATACGCAGATTCAAGACAGTTATTTTTTAATATGTTGATTTATGATTCAAATAGAATCTTTTTAAGCGATACCCTACCCCGCTATTAAAAAAAACGTGACTTTTGGCATATTTTTGTCTTAATATGCGATCTTTAAGTTTTTTGCGCAGACTCAGATCTAACCTCAATTTTTGCAGGTATCATAGAGTAGATAAATATCATCTTTTGAACAAATTAAAAATTTGCTTATTTCGATCCACCTATACATCTTTTAAAAAATGTATTTATTTAAAATGAATTACGTAATTAATTATTTACTGAGGTTTGCTCTACCGCTACAAAATAAGCAAAACTTATTCCCCTTCTAAGTGTATTTTTAACGTCAAAATATATAGACATTACTTGAGGTATTAGGCATTAAGGCACTCAATAAATAAATAAATTACATTTTTATGATGTAATTTGATATTAGTTTTGACTCTTCATCCTCTAGGGCTGCCCTCTATAGCGAAAACATATGTTTTATTTGCAAAATAACAAGAGACATTTAACGTATTTTACCGTTTTTTAAACAACTGCTTTAAAATTATATTTTTGTTCTTTTGGGGCCGCTTCATATCCCTAGGGCTACCTTGTTTAGTGTATTATTAAAAAATGTAAATATTAAAAAATTTTCAGTTTCACCGTTTGTTAATGCTTTTGATTTTTTTTTTCGTTGTAAGGTGGCTATTTCATCCTCCTAGGGTTATCCTCTATTCTAAAAAATTTGGTGTACCATCATTAATAACAAACTAAATGCTTTTGAAATACAACTTTTTATCGTTTTCATGGGGCTTATAATAGAAAAAAATATCTACACCAATGACCTTCATAATTTTTCGATGTAAAAAAATTGACCCCAACTATTTCTGTTCCCAAATATGAATTTTATACCCCTTAAATATATTGAAGGTCTATGACACACAAAGTCCCGCTAGACACTAAAAAATTTAAAGCGAAACGAAAATCTATACATCCGCCGTTTTATATCCGATTTTAAAAACCTAAATCTGATTTTTACACAATTTTAAGCTTTATCGAAATGGAACTAATAATAAGAGGTTTTCATTTAAAAATCCGTAAATGGCGCCACGTCTGGTTAAACAGGAAGTGAACAAACGTGTGAAACTTGAGATAAAAATTAAAAATATTGTCTTATAAAGTTCAGATATTTTTAAATTATATTTTAAAAAGCAAAGAAAAAAATAAATCTATATGTGCCTCAAATATTTTAAATGTAATCCCGTGCGATTACGCAACATAATTGTCTATAGAAAACAATCTTTTTAATAAGGCACATTTTCTGAAAAACGCAGCAAAAATATATTTCTTCTAAACCAAATAAATTAACGTTACTTTTGCATACCCATAAATATTAAGTACTAATTTGTTTCTGCTTTATGAGAAAAGATAGTGTGAAAACTACTTATATATTTTAACCTTGAAACAATCACTAATTCTTTTTAAAATTGGCACAGAAATGCTGTCATTCCAGCAGTTGTTTTAAAATATCTTTTGTTTTACCATAATGCACGGAGTAGCTAATTTCATATCATGTAAGATATATCGATATGAAAGTGACTTCATAGAGATGTCCATGACGCAAAAAATGTACAGGGTTGTTTATAAAATAAAAACAATTACACGCATTTTGGGTTAAACCAGGAACAATATTCTGGTTTTTATCTTCCATTTCCGTCAGTCTGTCTGTCCGTCTATACGCGGCATAGCTCAAAAACTACTTAACCGATTGTCTCCACATTTTGGTCAAAAATTAAGGGTCATAACAGGATTAAATAATTACATTGTGGTAAAAATCCAATAGGGCGAAGCAAAATGGTGGCCTCCCAAAATGTAAATAATATTGTTATTATTAACTAATTATCGAATTAACTTCAAAATTTACTTTAAACTGATAAAATTTTTATGTAAATCCGTTGTCAGAGAACAAAATGGCGGCCTAATGAAATGTTTAAAAATTCAGTATCAAAACCTACTTATCCAACTGAGATGAAATTTTGCACAAAAATCAAGTGTTAAGCAAAGATAGAATAGGGGCATACGTACAATTTCCGTTACAATATAATTTGACGCTTTTGTATTTAATTATTTAAAATAGCGGCTTCAATATGGCGCACTGTTATTATTTGTGGTCTGATTCAACTAAAAATTGGTATTTGGGGGCATTAAAAAGTATACATTATAAATTCAATAATCAACATTTCAAAATGGCAGTATCAACATAGCAAACGAAATTTGTCAATTGTGCAGTTTCAACTAAAACTGGGGGTTTTTAAGCGTGCAAGTTATGAATTACAACAGATTTTAGACATAGATATGTAAATTTATTGTATGAAAAGAGGCGTAAGGTGTCAGTAAGGTAAAGAATATAGAAAGACCTCCGACTTGGTAACCAAGATTTTGAATGGCGCACCACGCATTATCTCGTGCATTAATGTTACATCTTTATAAACCTAAACTCTATAGTGAAAATGTATATATCTGTGCTAAAATTCGGGTAAAGAACATTAAGGTGGACTAAATGAAACACTACACAACGAAATTGTGTTTGCACTGGACAGTGCTGAGAATACAATATACTCGAATAATATCGATGAGATGGTTAGTTTATTTTTCAATAACGACAATATAAATCTAAATGATTCAAGCGTGGTACAACAAAACAAAATGGAATTTGACGAAAATGTTTTAAATAAAAAGCAAACATAAAAAACCTTTTTAACTTACTAACAATAACAGAAAAATCTTGTTTGAATCATTTTGGAGAAAATCATGGGCTTCAAAACGTAAATACGTGAGAGGTCCTGCATTATTACAAGCAGTTAAAAGACTAAGGGGTGAAATGAAAAATTTTCGTTCAAATTACTCTAAAAGTATTATCTTGCACAAGATATGGTGAGATATCGGGTATTAAATATAATTGTATATATCTGGGTTTAAAATATAATTGTTATTTAAAATGGATTAAATCAAAGGATATTTCTGAAATAGATCGTGAAGCAGCAATTCTAAAATCTAAGCATAAAAAATACTAGACAGAGTGCAGCATCTAAGATTATTAAAGAAAAACTAAGGTCTTTTTTTGATATATCAACACAAAAACTTCATTTAGAACCAATGTTATAATTTCAATTCACTACAAAACCTTTATGTCGAAAGAAGAAAAATTAAGAGATAAAAATTTGAGCATTTACATTAAAAAATAGACTACAATCACATTTTCATTATTTCTATGATAATATTCCCCACCACTGACTTTGTAACTTTCAATATTTTTTTAAATAATAATCACCGCATTCTAATGTTATTTCCTATTTTTTCAATTAAAATTTTTTTCAGTATTTATTCTTTAAATTTTCATCGGAAAATGGTATTTGAATTACACCATTTTCTGTCTTCCCCAATAATATTTCGAATCATATCTTGTAACTAGAATTCGACAACACCTCTTATTATTCTCATAAACAAAAAGAAAGAACAGAGCCATAAGAAATAGTTTGTCGTTTTTTGCGTATTTTTTTTACCGAGGTTCAAGTGTTTAGGATATGCAACGCATCCTAGAGCAATAAAACAATAGTTTCAGGTACCTACACCAAATATTTTGGAAAAAGGAAAGTCTCTTTTTATTCATTTACTTTGCATTCATCGAGAAGCTTGTATTTATGTGTGTGTGTGTGTTTTTTTTTGAGAGTACTTTAAACAGATCATAGATTTAATACCAGAAGGTTCCATTGCTGTAATGGATAATGTTAGTTTTCACTCCCGATTAAGTGAGAAATCACCGACGACAGCCTGGAGGAAAAAAAAATAGATAATGGCTAATTTCGAAAAAATAGCCTGTTTTACATGGATACGGTGAAAAAGGAACTGCTGGCAATAGTGAAAGAACACAAACCCAAATATACTTACTCGACATGTTGTTGATGATATGGCCGCAAATCGAAGCATTGGTGTGTGATGCTTACCACCTTACCATTGTGAACTGAAAGTCATAGAGTTGGGAGGTACTATATAACTGATTATTGAAAAATGCATTTAAGTTCAACATAAATTTGACAATTGTATTCTTGAAAAGGAATTTGAATTTTCTATTGTATTCTGCTTTCAACTTTTTATGTAATTTGTCTCTACCACCCTCCATCAAACAATCAAGCCAATTTTATTAATAATTTCCTCTCCATTGTTCCATAGTCCATAGATTTTAATACTAATTATGGAGATGAGAATAGCGTTTCGATAAACAAATTGCTGGCTCGCTTCAATTTACAAAAGCATATCACAGAGAATATATAGAATACTAGAATTGCAAAGTATTCTTCGTTGACTGTGTTTGTTCAAATATAGCAAATGTGGCTTTTCGTTTTATGTATGGTATATGAAGAAGGGACTCTTGTAAGCCATATTTTATAAGAGAGAAAATAATGACCCTTCCGAGTTTATATATTGCGGAGTGCGTTCATCTAGTTTTTAAGAAGTATAAGCATTTATCAACTGAAGGAGCATATAGCACGAGGCAAGCTCAACATATTCCTTTAAGAATCCCAGCAACTACTAAAATAAAAAACAGGCTAATATATAATGGGAAAAAAATGTTCAACCATCTGCCTGATAACATAAAAAGCATACAAACTAAAAAAATAAAAAAGAAACAGAAAAAATTCTAATTCAGCGGTCATATTATGATGTCAAAGGATATTTTGGGTCAGTTTTAACATGTAACTAGTATTGTATCTTCTTGTTATTGACTCAAGATATTTGTTTGTTTGATTGGAAATGTCTTTCTACATTTGTGTGTGTGTGTGTGTATGTGTATTTATTTTGTATTTCCTATAATTTAGTAATAAATGTCAATCTTTTTAATTTTTGATTTGTAAGCAGTTTAAAATATTTGTAGTACACGTGTTTTCGCTTGGTCAATGAGATGTTTAACTTTTAAGCCTGGAGATTTTCAAAAGTACTTCATAGATTCGTTATAAAACATGACACCTGAGAAGTGAAATAACTGTGTTAAACATGTTATTGAAGAAAATCAAAAATGTGGGAACTTGATTATTTTGTGGAAGAGATTGTATAGCCTATTACTTTTTGTGTAAGCTTAGATAATACAGATTCGGATACAGAACCAGATGACGATTATTATTCAATATAATAAATATTTATAATTAATTTAAAACCTTTTTAGATTTATACACTTATGTGTTTATGTCAAACATATATTAGAATATTATTTTTATATTAACAAACTACATTTTATTACAATAATATATGAAGACCTAATATAATAGATTAATATTCATAAATATATTGATATTACCACTTGATGGAAATTGGTATTTGATTTATATTTAATACTATAATCTTCTGTTATAGTTTGAATCTTCATAATAAACACTATTAATAACAAATACTTTCAGCCCAAGGTACATTGCCTCAAAGTGCCGCTAATGGCTAATCATAATATTATGAATAAGTACCTCTAAACCCCTCGATTGTGTTTTGCATGTGAGCTTAGCTTGGATTTGAAGGTACCTTCCACAAATATAATGAAATAAATTGGTTATTAGGCAGGTAATATGAAAAATTCAAAGGGCACACAAAGTCTCTGCATATGTTTTCTGGTTTATTTGCATTTATTTTAATGATTTATTACTGCATTCTTTTTCAAATGTTGACTTAAATCTCATAATTGACACTCCTAAGTACCACGAATATGTACAAATAATAAAATTCGTCCTTCAAGTTAATATCGCTATTTTGAATTATTAGCTAATCAATGATTACAAATTTATAATTTGCACTCTTCAACAGCCCCAATATATTAAATTTTAGTCGAACCTAGACAAATGAAAAAATTTGTCCTCTATGTTGGGGTTGCTATTTTGCATTGTCAAAGGCTAACTTAAACTTCATAATTTGCACTCTTAAATACCTCCAGATATCAGTTTGCAGCGAAATCTCCATAAATAGCAAAATTCTTTCACTATGTTGATGCCATCATTTTGAATGTTTTCATGTTACCGAAGTCTTCATAATTTGCAGTCTGAGATACACTCAGATACCGATTTTTAGTCGAATTTGCAGTAATGACATTTTTCCGTCATTTTGAATTTGCAAATGTTGCCAGAAAGTTAATAATTTGCCCTCTCAAAAACCCCGGCCACCAATTTTTAGTTTAATCTGCACAAAATTCTTCCGGCAGTGCATACCGCCATTTTAATTTTTTTAATTGTTACCTATACATTTATAATTTGCACACTTTAATACCTCATATACCAATTTCGGAGCATTAACAACAATTCTTGTCTATCATTTTAGCACTGCTATCTTCACTTTTTTATATAACAAATTGTCAAATTCTGTGTGCCCAAGCCAAATTTGAAATTAATTGCTAATCTAAAAGTGGGTGAAAAATCCATTACAAGATTTGAAACAGAAAAACTGCTGAAGAGTGAACCTAATAAATGTCTCGTAAAGGTGAGTTTTTTCAAAGTCAATAGCCCCAAAAAAGTTCACATACACCTGGTTTTTCAATTCTTATTCCAGCTTAAAAAAATAATAAAATCGAGTGTGCCTCTTACATGAAACACACTGTGCACCTAGAGAGAATTATTTTAAACGTAATATGCTTGTTTGACAGACAACTCTCAGTACTGTATGTTATATGTTTGCTTTAACACAACTTTCCCGTTTAACAATATACTAAAACAGAAACTAAATTTTGGAGGAAGAACAAAGATTATGTATTTAATATTTTTCAATTAAAACTTTACGAGTCAGAAGCAGTTAAAAAGAAACAAAATGAATAAATTATTTAAAATGGCAATAAGAGTTGGACACTACAATGCTGGTACACCTTAAAAAATAAGGAATCGGAAGTTGCAAGGCACGAGAGGAAACAATATGATTTTGCCAAACTTTTTACAGACATTTATATAGCCATGCATGGTTATACATGCACATACACATTCTTAAACTTGTAATATTACAATGTGTAATGTTGTGCACTATCATTATAAAGTCTGGACATATATTTTATGACAAAATTTAACTAATTAAATTTATATTAAGTTATTTTTAGTAAAAAACCATTTTGTTCTAAAATCGATTATAAGATTTTCTATTATCATAACTAACCTAGATCCCACTATTCCAGATAATCACATTTTTGGTAATTTACATGATAATCTATTTAAGCAGTAGTTCAAAAAAAACATGTCCTAATAACAGGTAACTTAACTTAAAATATATTCATATATATATATATATATATATATATATATATATATATATATATATATATATATATATATATATATATATATATATATATATATATATATATATATATATATATATATATATATATATATATATATATATATATATATATATATATATATATATATATATATATATATATATATATATATATATATATATATATATATATATATATATATATATATATATATATATATATATAACTCTATCGTTTTAAGGCTTCTGAATTCCATAAGGCAATGGTTTTGGACGGCTTACAGGAAATACTAATTCTAATTCTAGAATAAACTTATCAGCTGTCTAATTTAAAAAGAATCTAGAAATATATACATCTTAAAAAAAATTAATAAAATAAATTACTAAAATCATTAAACTCGACCAACAATGAAAATATCTGACATTTTTGGTATTACAGTATATTTACTTATTCTAAATATAACAAAAATATCAGATCTGAGAGACCAGTTATTTATACAATAATTCCAAATATTTTGGAAAAAGCCAAAAAATAATACCAAAAAAAAAGAAAAACCCTGCATTATAATAACCTCGATAATAACACCAATAAAGGTAGTATATGTATACTGTCATATGCATATATACAATCACACATTACAATTTTAGAAAAAAAACAATAAACAGTCAATGTAAATAAATGCTGCCAACTTGGAATGTATGATATTAAATAAATGTTACGTAGTATACAGAAGAAAATATATGACATGTGGGAAGACGTTCATACTTTGAAAAAAAAATCATGTAAACTTGCGGATGCAATTACTGCTGTTTTTACGGACTTTGTCTTACAGCCGCTGGCGGATACAAATGACCAAAGTTTTTGTCACATACAGTAAGAAGACCTCAACCTGTATGTACGAAAAATGATCTATAATAAATCAGCGTAGTACAAATCAGCGCTAATTAAAAGGGGGGTAATATAAGAGCGCTTTATTAATATGGCGGGTAATATAAGAGCGCTTTATTAATATGGCGTGTAATATGAGAGTTTACTAAAACAGCGCCATAAGAAATCATGACTGAGACAAAATAGCGCGGGATAGAAAAGCGCTATATTACAAGAGTGCGCTCAATAATATAGCGAGGTTTTATTACGGAGCCAAGTACGGGGAATGACTGGAATTTTACAAGCAATAAGTTTTATTAATTTATCAATATAAAATCATTGTGATTTAGCAAAGTCTATAAGATACACTTTAAAACGAATAGTAATATTTCCCAAATGTCATATTTTCTGTCAGGTACTTTAGATAAATAAAATGAAGCAAATTATTCTAAAAATAAAGATCATAAACACATATCTACAATATTTACTAATTCTACTCTTGAATTTCTCACATTTCTTAATTTATTTTAGGTGGAAATGTTCTTATAATTAAGGAAACGAAAATACTTTCTTTCGAGTATGTGTAGGTATAATTTAAAAATGAAAAACTGACATTTTTGAAGAGTTTACATATCTTTTTTTAATGTGCAAATTTTTTACTTGGATAGTAAAAAAATACAATTCCAAAAAATATTAATAATCATGTTTTGAACAAAAAGATATTCTGTTTAAAGAGCTCCAGAAATACGCCATTCATTTTTACTTTTTAATTTCCATGAAAAACATCCTATTCAATCGTAAATGTTAATACATTATGATCATATATAATACGCCCAAGTTAACTCTATACTCGACTTTTCCATGGATATACAGAGTATTAACAAATAACAAGTTGTTTTAGCTTCACTTCCCTAGTTAATGGAATTCTTTGGCTGAATGAAGATATCTTGAGCCGACTATACATGATTAATTTTTATGACTGCAGTAATGCAAAAAATTAATATGTTATCCGAAAATATTATCATGTTTCTCAGAGTTAGAGTCCGAACGCTGTAAGTTAAACACCGCTACTCGTCAGGCTAATGGCCAACAAGCACCGCCCTCCTTTAGCAACAGGTGATCTGCTTGACAACAGCATCGGCGGCGACCAAGATTCGTATACTACACGACGGAGTTTATTTTAAGTCATTTTCTGGTTAAGCATCCTTGAATGAATTATTATTACTGAACTTATTACATGAATATTTACGACACTGTGGTTAGCTTAAATGTAGTTTAGAAGTACTTTAATGAGTGAGGGTTGCAGTTAATTCATGTTATTTTTGAATAGTTGAATAGTTTCAACATGTCTCCCAAAAAGATTGGCGTAAAAGGAAAAGCAGTTGGTAGTCAAGGACGTGAAATTATTAACAACGTCATAATATTTATGCAGTGGGAAGCTGAAATGATATTAAAATCTAGTTAATGTAAACTATGTAGATTATTTTATAATATGTAGGAAGGTGATTCCATCTGCTTATTATTATTGTTCTGTACATGTATATGGAGGGTAATATTTAGAAGCATAAGGGCTGATATCTAAAAACCCTTGTTTTCCTTATAGAAATCGCGTGCTAGCTGCAACAGAGATAGGCCAGAGTACCTACAAGAAAATAGTATCCGAAGGTAGAAAGCAGCTTTATTCACCTTCTACTTCATTTTCTTCTCCCTGCAAAAAGCAGCAGAGACAGGAACCTGTGTTTGATAAGATAAGCCCCGGCTTAATTCAGGACATAAGAACAATTATTTATGATTTTTATATTCTTGAAACAAGAAGACCTACACATAGATATGAGGAGAGACCTTAAGGTCCCTTTACAATTCATAATTTTTCTTTGTTTATTTATAGGCATCTACCAAAAAATTTAAGACAATTAGATTTTGAGGGTAAGATAACTTCACTGAATAAACTATTAAAACAGATAGGTTTTAGGTATGTATTAGTAAATTAAATTATTTAAAAAATTAATAAGTACCTGTGGGTAAATTTTAACACTAATTGTAATAAGAGCTTCCTCTTCTTTTAGATGAAAGAAGACAACAAATAACAAGAAAGCTCTTATGGAAAAATTTTTCATTCGGTTAAAAAGAATTTTTAAAACAAATTATACACCGAAAATAGAAATATAGTTTATACCGATGAAACCAATACACATTCGAGTTAAACGGTGTCAAAAGGATGGTCAGACGACAATAATTATAGAAAGGAGCTTAAAAAGCCCATATCAAAAGGGCAGCGCCTAATTATTGTACAAGCAGGTGGAGAATGTTACTTTGGTCCTACTGGATTATTAATTTTTATTTTTTATTAATATTACATAATACTTAGGTATTTTATTAATATTACGTAATATTATGATTATTAATATTATCAAATTTGATTTGATGATAATTAATCTCCGATTGCACAAAACTTAATTGCTGTTTAGAATATTTAACCGAGCTTTCGGATTTGACAAACTCCTTACAGAAATCTAGGAACTCGCTGTCAAATTTGACATTCTGTTAAACATTCTAAACTTTAATTCAGCTTTCTGCAACTGGCCATTAGAGTACTTTATATGCAGACAATATTGAAAAAATATATATGCTCGAAAACGGCTCTAACGATTTTCTTTAAAATTTCTACATGTTTACCATTTACCAAGACAAATACTATATACTAACTTGTCTTTCTAGGAGAAGTTAGACAAAGGCACTTTACTGGTGAAAAATAATAATAATATCGATTTTCCCGAAAAGAACTCTAACATTATTCTTTCCAAATCTTCTACATGTGTACCATTTAAATAGTACCAGCTTATTTTTCCGACAAAAACCGAATAAGGCCACTTTTCTGATAAAAATTAAAAAAATTGACTATTCATTTTTTTTCTGACGCGAAAACTATGACTTTCTCTTGACCTCTCTTTTATTTTCAATTCTGCGGCCGAAGCAATTCGCGAGAAAGTATGTGCGGCCTTGCCGGACCGTTTATTTAACTTACACATTAGTAGGATACAAAAATTTTTGAACACCTTTTTAATATTTTAGGATCAAAGAACAGATTATCATGATGATATGAACAGTATCAATTTTATAAAGTGGGTCAAGACACAACTAATTCCAAATGTACCTGAAAAATCGGTGCTTGTTGTTGACAACGCCTCTTACCACACATAACGGTAGAAAAAAATATAACATCTGCTATTCTAAAGACAGATATATGAGAAAATGGCTAAGTGAATGTAGCCTCGGATTTCAGGAAAACTGGACAAAAACGGAATTGTATAAAAAATACAAGAGAATAAATTTTGCTTTCCATCTAAGTACAAACTTGACATACTGATGGAGCAACACGGCCATAGTGTGCTTAGACTACCGCCCTATCACCCAGAGCTTAAACCAATAGAGAAAATTTGGGCTCTGGTAGGAAATTGGGTAGCGTCGATAAACGTAAGGTTTAAATTAGAAGAAGTGCGACAGCTAACTATAAATAAATTTGAGGCAGTCGGAGTGGCTGAGTGAAAAAAAAAATAAGTGACCACGTCAAAATACATGAGGATCTTTAAACTGAAAAGGAACACTTGCTCGACAACACAATGGATGAATTTATATTCACTGTAAATATGAGGTCATCAGAAGAAGAAGAAACAGATTCAGAAAAACAGAGCGATTTGGATGTAGATATTTTATCCTCTTCCCATACAGAATAATAAATGTTTTAGTAACCCTTTCTTCACTACTTTTTTAAAAATAGTTTCTCTTAAATATCAATATAAAATAAATTAAATTCATGCGAAATAAGAGTGACAATTCACAGACTACGCCACTGAAGTTCAAGTAGGCGGAGACCGAGCACACTGCCGTTGTCCAGCGATGACGTAGCGGTGTTTAACTTACAGCATTCGGACCCTACTTCAAAATTAACTTAGAAACTACTTATTAAAGCTATTAAGACAAAATTTACATTACCATTGAAAGTACACTTAATAATTTGTATGTTTTGACCCTCTCATGAGGGGCACAAGTAAAGCTGGAGGTCCTGCTTGCCTTAAAAATGGATGTGCCAATAGCTCTTGGGCTGTAGCTCTTTGAGCAGGATCCCTCACCAACATTCTATCTAAAAATGTCTGGAGTCTTGGTGAGACCTTATGAGCATTCTTGAGTTTTGGTGGAGGCATTTCTCTTATCCTTCTCATTGCTTGTAAAGGAGGTTCATTGAAGAAAGGTGGTTCTCCATCTACCATTTCAATAACCATAATCCCAAGCGACCAAATGTCAACTTCAGGTCCATAAGGTAATCTGGAAATAACTTCTGGAGACATCCAATAAGGTGTACCTACTAGTGATTTTCTTTTGGGAAGTTCTTGGGATACTTGGGCACAAAAACCAAAGTCAGAGAGTTTCACTCTGCCATCTAAAGCTAAAAGGATAGAGTCAGACTTTATATCCCTATGAATTACTCCTTGAGAATGTAAATAGGCTAATGCTTTTAGACACTGTTTACAAACTGTTGCTATTTGTTCTTCATCCATTCTTGAATGAGTTACAATATCTGTTAAAGCGCCCCCTTCTAAAAATTCCATTACAACCCACAATTCATCATTTACTAAATAGCTATCAAACATTTCAACTATATTTGGATGATGATAATCTCTCATAATAACAACTTCATTGAAGAGAAGTTCTCTACGTTGTTGCTTCCTAAGATCCATTTTCTTGACAGCTACTTGCCTCCCAGTGTTTCGATCATGGGCAATACATACGGTACCTGTTGATCCTTCGCCAATTTTTACAAACCTTTCTAGATTTTCTCTTGGATCTTTGGACGAAACTACCATTTGTAATGCTGCTCGAAACTGCAAACAAAAAACAAAAAATATATCAATATTATTTATGTATATATATATATATATATATATATATATATATATATATATAAATATATATATAAATATATATAGAGTGAATCCTAGTCGTGACTGACTAATTAAGCAGAAAAATACTAAATTAGTGGGGATGCAGTCAAAGAAAACCAAAGGCCTAGTTCAAAAGATGAACCCTTTATTGTATAGTCAAGCTTTCGGGATTATTTACCCCTTCTTCAGGACATTTCTACAAAAAATTTTTAGAAAAAGATAACCACGTTAGTAACTAATTCTAGAATTTAAGTTTTTTATATAACTCACCAATGTGGGCTTAAAATAAAAGCAAGATTGCATTCCATCAAACAAGAATTTATGTAATGTTTATTCTAAAAACAAACCATCACACTTTGGAACATTTAAATTACGAAAATATTGTTATTTAACTGTTATTACATGATTAAAAATTGAAAAAATTGAGGGATTATTGAAAACGAACGTTCATGAGGAACGCCATTATGTTACTTAAAACTGGTTGTGTTGCCGTATAAAACGATTTAATTTTTAAGATAATGAAATTACAAGGAAAACAAGGTGTGTAATAAGGATAGAGAATTGTTTTGTTAGATGTAAGCGACAAAGAAAGGAGAGAACTATACGACTGAACGTCGGTTACTCTGAACACGCGAAAGGTGATGGAGTGTTGCCTACATTAAGTGAAGGGCTATATACTGCCCAACGCAGTTTTAATCTCTACTAAATTTAAATAAATATATTTGAACATGAGAAGAACAAAAATTAGTTAATGCTTTTTTTTGTGCCTAATTATCTGTTATGGAAACATAATTTTATTATTAAATGATGGAAGGGAGATTTAAGGAGTTATATTAAGTTCTATTTTTTTATCATTATAAAAATTTTGAAACAAAGTAGAGGGACGGAAAACAGAGAGAACCTCTTTCACTCGTCAGGGGCGGGAGCGTCCAAGCACTGGTATTTGTTTTTATGTAATTTTAGGATGTAGCTGTAAATGGTACTCAGACCTTGAGTATCACTTTTTTTATTCATCACTGGATCCTGTGAAATTATGTGAATCATCTCTAAGAACGTGCGTTTGTAATATGATGAGGCTCTGTCAAGAATCTCAACATTATTCCAGTTAAGAGAATGGTTGTTATTAATAAAGTGTTCACTCAGTGCACAGGACGGTACCCCTCTCCGACAGTCACTTTTATGAGATGTGATTCTGCCCTTAAGGCTCCTAGACGTTTGCCCTATGTATACTAATTCACATTCGTTACAAGGAATTCTGTATACTACATTGTGGTTTTCAAGAGAGGACAAAGGTGTTTTAGTTTTTGTGAAAAGAAGAGATAAAGTCTTTTGTTGTTTTCTCGCTATTTTCACGTCTGTATCTTTAAAAATATTGATCAATTTATTAGTGAGATTATCTATGTATGGAAGAGAGAAAAAACGTTGTGATGTATGAGGAGAAATATCATCCTGAGTCAAGACATCAAGTGTTACAACAGTTAAAAACCATTTTTTTAGAAAATTCATACCCCCCAAAGCTAGTGCTAAAAATTTTGTTCCAAACTGAACACAACATAACTGATAATTTTAGAGATCCTAACTTTCATCCAAGTCCACTACTTTCTCATTCTTCTGTTAACACACCTAGTAACATAAATATACAATTGTCGACTATATATATGTATATATATATATATATATATATATATATATATATATATATATATATATATATAAATATATATATATAAATATATATATATAAATATATATATATAAATATATAAATATATATATATATATATATATATATATATATATATATATATATATATATATATATATAT
Organism: Kuschelorhynchus macadamiae; assembly: GCA_030620095.1. Classification (NCBI taxonomy): domain Eukaryota; kingdom Metazoa; phylum Arthropoda; class Insecta; order Coleoptera; family Curculionidae; genus Kuschelorhynchus; species Kuschelorhynchus macadamiae. Next base: position 546,619 of record JAUTXW010004946.1, read on the forward strand.
ATATATATATATATATATATATATATATATATATATATATATATATATATATATATATATATATATATATATATATATATATATATATATATATATATATATATATATATATATATATATATATATATGTATATATATATATATATATATATATATATATATATATATATAAATATATATATAAATATATATATAAAAAAATATATATATATATATATATATATATATATATATGTAGGAAAAAATTAACGCGTCAAAGACTATTAAATAGTAGAAAAAAAAATTTTTTTTCGGGATGACCGCTAAAGCAATGATACTTGACCAAGTATAGACACGTGTTTATATATATATAAAATATATATATATATATATATATATATATATATATATATATATATATATATATATATATATATATATATATATATATATATATATATATATATATATATATATATATATATATATATATATATATATATATATATATATATGTATATATATGTATATATATATGTATATATATATATATATATATATATATATATATATATATATATATATAATAAATATATATATATATAAAAAATATATATATATATATATATATATATATATATATATATATATATGTAGGAAAAAATTAACGCGGCAAAGACTATTAAATAGTAGAAAAAAAATTTTTTTTTCGGGATGACCGCTAAAGCAATGATACTTGACCAAGTATAGACACGTGTTTCTGACTTAATTAGTTGAGAGTTAAGATTCTACAGCTTGTCAAAATGTTCAAAATGTAAAATATAACAACTGTTAATATTCATCTCTAACAACGGAATTTATTAATATATATTTTAATTAAATTCGCGTTTCATATATCTGACAAACCCTCTATTTTTATGTTTTGTGCTTTTGAAAGTGTACTTGATTGTTGCAATTTTAAACTAATGTCTTTTTTCGCTGATACTACCATTATGCAGGAAAGATCTAAAAGACCAAATTCACAATATTGGGTAATTACTAGTATTTATTTAGGTTTGGGGTTAATAATTAACCTAATTAAAAAACAGATGTTTAATACTACTATTATGTGTAAATTGAATATTTGAAAAGTGCCGTTCTGGCAGGCATTCCGTAGTCGCGACATCATTCCTTAAGTTTTTGAAAATGGTAAAAAAACAGTTAAAAAAATCTGTTTTTATGTGGCCGATATTTTAATATGTTTTAATTTACATATGTTTAATTTTGATGGCTGCAAATACATGCCAACCCATAATAAAGTTATTATGTAGATGGCAATTAAAAATATTTGTTAACAGGCAGCCTCTTCTGATGGTTGCAAGTGTACACTAGGTGAATTTTTTGGAGGGTACACATTCGAGTGTATGCATGGGTATCTCGGGAAGCGTAAGAAATATGAAAATGGTTGAATCGAGGCAAAGTTGCACAATTTGGTACTAATTAATATGATGTTTACAAATTGATAAAATTCCAAACCATTTCGGAGATATTGGTATAAACACGATTTTTTCCGATTTCACTTTTATTTTTTCCCGATTTTATTTCAATAGGTATTTCAAAATAGATTTTATATTTTTATTGTCACTTTTTCTCCTTTACTGTTGAATATTTACAAAAAATAATCAAAATGTTTTTTAACTGAAATATAATTCTTAGACCAACGCCAACTCAGCATATTTATGTTTAGATTAAAAGCACGAACCCAATTCGTGATTAGCTGAAGATGCCGTGTGGCCTGGATATTTTTCTTTAGTGTAGTAGTACGTAATTTTAAGAGAACAACTTTGTTGCAAAGTGACTTGAGTTAAAACAATGGAAAGCAACATTGTAAAAAGGAGCATTAAACCATTTGATGGTGAAAAATACGATGTATGGAAATTTAGAATTAGAGCAATTCTATCTGAACTTGATGCAATAAAAATGATAAGACACTGATATACCTGATCCGGAAACTGAGGAGTGGCATAAAGTAGAGCGTATTGCAAAGGGTGTTTTAGTGGAGTACCTGTCAGACTCGTTTCTTAGCTTTGCAAAAGAAGAACGCACCGCTAAGGAAGTTTTCCAAATTTTGGACAACATATATGAGCGAAAAAGTGTAGCATCTCAGTTAGCACTACGAAAAAGATTACTTAGTTTAAAGCTACAGTGATATGCCACTCATGCCATATTTTACAGTGTTTGATGACTTGATCAGCGAATTATTAACAACAAGAGCTAAACTAGAGGAAACTGAATAAGTATCACACTTATTACTGACACTGCCGAACACCTATGATGGTATAATAACTGCCATATTTGAAGATAATTTGAGTTTAGCCTTCGTCAAAACACGATTACTCGATCACGAGGTAAAGCTGTCAAGTGAACAAGTAATAAAACTCTTTTAAGTGTCAAAAAATATTATATATCCGAAGAAAATCGCCATAAAATGCCGCAGTCGCACATTCCGAAACGTCAAAACCAGTTTTATTAAACAATATTTGGCATACATTTACTTCAATAAAAATAAACCATGAAATTTGGGATCAACGTCTAGGGCACATAAGTAAAAATAAATTGATATATTTAAAAAATAAATATATCGAAAATATTTCTCTTATAAATCACATTACACTTACTAGTGATTTATGTGAGGCTTGTATAACTAGTAAACAAGTGCGGTTACCCTTTAATAAGCATAAAGATAAAAATTATGTAAAAAGGCCACTGTTTATAGTACACTTTGATACACCGCCGCTGTTTATAGTACATACACTGTTAAAGGTAAGAATTATTTTATCTTATTTGCTGACCAATTTACTCACTATTGTGTAACCTATCTTATTAAAAATACATCAGATACCTTTTCAGTATTTAAGGATGATGTTAGAAAAATGGAGGTCCATTTTAATCTAAAAATTGTCCATTTTTATTGCGATAATGGTGGAGAACATTTGTCTTCGGAAATGAAACATTATTGTATGGAAAAGATCATAAGTTATCATTTAACTGTTCTGCAAGTTAAATGGTGTATCAGTTAAAATTCTAACCATATGTTTAGAGCTTTAACTGAGAAAACTCATACAATGGTAAACGGTGTACAATTAGATAAAGCTTTTGGGGGGAAGCGGTGTTAACTGCTACCTATTTAATTATTACAACACCAACTAGGGCTCTGAAACAAAATAAAACACCATATGAATTGTGACATAGTAAAAAGCCACAGGTAAAGTATCTGAAAATTTTTGGTTCGACTGTTAATGTGCATAATAAAGTAAATAAAACCAAATTTGAAGAAAAGTTTTGGAAAGGGATATTGGTGGGATATAAACCAAATGGGTATAAAGTGTTGGAAGTGGAATCGTAAAAATTTGTTGTAGTAAGAGATGTAATAAGGATGAGACTAGTACCAATAAATGAGAAAGTAACACACAAAAGTTCGTTTCAAAACAAGCAGTCAGAGTATAAAACCCTAGAATTAAGAAAAAGTGTACCACCTGTCTCGTCTAAAGAGGATGATATAACTGATTATCTTTTATGTGCTGAATCGATCATATGTAGCATTCCAAGTTCTTTGAAAGATATTAAAACTAGGGATGATAGGAAGTGTGCCATAAACAACGAAATTAATTCTCTCTTAATGAATGAGACCTGAACCTTAGTGGAAAGGTCTAAAAATAAAAATATAGTTAATTATAAGTGGGTATTTTCTTTCAAAAATTATGAGCATGAAAGTCCTATAAAAGGATCATCTTGTAACAAAATGTTTTGCTTGATCATTATAATGATACTTTTGCACTGGCAGATAGAATTTCAAGTTTTAGATTGATAACGGCTTTTGCAAATCAAAATTGTTTATTAGTTCATTATACTGACGTTCAAAAAGCCATTTCTAAATGGTAAATTAGAGGAAGAAGTTTAAATGAAGTTTCCTGAAGAAATCGGCAGTAAATGCTACTAGGTAAAAACGTAAATGTAAACATAAACAAGGTTTATCGGTCCGCGAAAATCGCCTATCATCTTGAAAACCCTTAATTTTCTGGGGTAAAGTTTATTGAATAAGCTAGAATAAATAGTGACTCACATACAAAGTCAATTTTTTTGAAAAACTTGCATTTTAAATCCTAAAAACAGTGTTTGAAAATTGACGACCTTAGCCTAAACTTATAAACAAACAAAAATTAATTAAACTCTCGTCCCATCTTTAATAAATAAGCCTGTAACTAAACTAAATAGAATAAAGACCCTCCAAACTCAAAATAATTATATGTGTTTTTTCTCTAATCAAAAACATGAATTGCGGGATTTCTAAACAAAAGAAAAATCTGCAAGAAAATCTCTTTTATTGCGATGGATGCAGAAGACCAATAGGTAAGGCTTGTGGAGAGCTTACTTCATCTGAGGTTAAGGTCTTACAACTCACAGGAAGCCGGAAAACGTTTTTTCATTGCGATGTATGTGTGGTGGGAAAAACTAGCAAGTTACTGAGAGAAGGCAAGGAACTTATAATCAAAGATAAAAATAAAATCATACATTTTCTTAAAAACGAAATAGAGCAATTAAAGAAAGATAAGCAACAGCTAATAATACAATATTCAGAAAGTGATAAACAAAACAAGAACTGTGCAATGCAAAAGGAGATGTATAGTGAAAAATTAAAAAAGCCCAAAAAGATGTTTTAATTATTAAACCAAAGAAAAACAAGAGCTCTGAAGAGGTTAAGAATGACTTGGTGAACAGTATTGACCCAGTGGCATTGGGTATGGATGTGCAGATTGGTAAAAGTATGATAAACGGTGGCTGCTTGCTTGAGTAAGACAAAATACAAGATTTAGAACAGATGAAGAAGAAAATTGAACAGGATCTTGGAAAGGAGTATGAAGTCTCAGTGCTCAAGAGAATTAATCCTAAAGTCGTGAATTTACCGGAGTCAGTACAAAGAGACAAATAACATTTTTGTAGAAAAAATTGTACAACAGAATAGAATTAATAATGCACAGGAAAGTTTCAAGTTTGATATTTTCCATATCTCACAAGTACGAAATAAAAAGGTCAATGTAATAGCAGAACTAGACAGTGAAACATTTGATATTCTCATGGAAAAAATGGAAGTTAAGTTTGTACAGGTCTAAAGTATATGAATTCATCAGTCTAAGAAACAACAACAAATTGCAATTTTAACCATATAGTAAAATAATGTTCTGAGAAAAAAGCATGTCCAAGATGTAGTGAAGAACATGACCAAGACGAATGCACAGTAAAAAAATTGAAGTGCACTAATTATTTAAGGGTAAATCAACATTAAGAAAGGACCATGATTTAACATACAAAATAAGTAGATTTACAAATCTCATTCTAGTAGAGTAGTAAAACAAAAATGATAAAAGATTATCAGCATAGTACTCCTGCAGACTATAATATTAAGCGATTCAATCTGCCGTAAGGCAACTGGAAGGTGATTGTAATTTTTTTTGCTGAACTGAATTGTTTCGTCGGATCAAATCTTGGTATAGGCAGCACCATATCCAAATTTGAACTTTGCCGAGTTCTGATCTTCAGCGCGAGAAGTAGAATAATTTTTGTTATGGATCAAAACCGATATTTCGACAAGAAATAATAAATCAATGTAAGGATCCCTAGATTTATAAAAAGAGGCTTAAAGTGGTCACCATAACTCCTTTTGCAAATATATCATATAGCCCTGCTTCTGCAGCACAAATACTGAGTGCTGATGCAGATATCTGCTGACTGCAGAATCCCCAGAATGCAATTCCATAAGCCAACTGTGACTCAATTAAGGAACAATTAATAGTCATGCCCTAGCCGATCCCAACTCATTCATAACAACACGCAGTGTGTAACAACCTTGTGCCATTTTACTATTCATTGTCCTAACATGTTCATTCAATTTCAATTGCTGATCAACCTATAACCCAAGAAATGTAATGTTCTTTTCTTTCTATGGAAGATTCTGAAACATATGTCATCATGGTAGTTCTTAAAAATCAGGATACTAGTTTTAGATATAGTGAAAAACAAACGATTAGAATTACACCACTCTCTGACCACACCCAGGTCAGACCCAACAGACATCATCAGCCTATGTCCTTAGTGGGTCCACACAATGCTCGTATCATCTGTAAAAATAATGAACCCTCCAGAAATACTTCTGCTAGCAATATCATTAATGCAAACAAGAAATAGAAGTGTCCCAAGGATAGATCCTTGCAGCACCTGTTCACTACTTTTCCCGATGTTCGATCCTCAACACAGACTTGTCGAGTCCTCTTGGAGAGATAGAACACATCAAAATTCCCTGGTCAACACAATCGAACGTCTTGGAAAAATAGCAAAAAACTGCCGCCTCAGTCTCTTTTGGTTTAGTTTTATGTACAGTATCCAAAAGATTAAAAATTGCATCGCCAGTGTTGCATGAGCTCCGAATTGACAGTTATTCAAAATGTCATTTCGCATGAAATAATCTAATAATCTTCTCTTTACAATACTCTCAATGACCTTAGAGAAAGTTGACAAGCGGGGATTCCCAGTACATTTTTTAGACAGTCTGGAAAATATTCTGTCTGAAAACCATTGGTTATACAATTGAGAAAGCAACTAAAAGCAGGATTTGGAAAATATGTAATTAAACTTATGGTCATGTTGTCTAAACCAGTAAAACCATAAATTACATCATTCAATTTAAAATTGTTTGTATCAAAATGAACTAAGTTTTCTCTGATGGGCATGTTTATGTAGTCTAGTGGATCTTTTTCTGTTTCAATATTTTTGGTTAATTTCTCGGCTAATGTAACCATTTTCAACTTTCCCTTGATTTATTTTTTGCATTATTAATTCTTTTGTCATAGTAAAAAGACTTAGCTTTTTTAAGAACCAATCTGTAAGTACTTCTATATTTGCTAAAATAATAAAAAAATAATGGATTTACTGTAAATTTTCGAATATAGTGCAACGACCGCAAATTCGCAGCAGATATTCTGATACCCTTAGTAAGCTGCACCTAGGATTGTTTTATTTTTATATTCATTATGAGAAATGCTCTGTTCAATATCCTGACCACTCCTCATAAAAACCCTAAATCCAGAAAAAAGATTCCAACTGACCATACCTCAAAAGCCCTCAAAACCTCCAAAAACTTTTTCTGTCAAAAATTCTGCATTGTCTAAACTTAGGTTTATATATGATCTGAGAGAAACCCCGCGTCATGGTCTGATAAGCCTCAAAGAGTAACAATACACGATATCTGGGCTTCACAAAAACACAATCAATTCTAGTTGCTAGTGTTAAATTAAAGGTAGAGACCAAATTTTTTAAACTGTATATTAAATTATACTCAGTATTGTCAAAGTTGATATTTAGATCCCCAGTCAAAATTATTATGGAATTAAGCACCAAAAGACTTTCTAACCAACAGATACATATATAAAAAGTAAAGATTATTGAGTTTGTTATAGACAATTGAAAATTCAAATTCGTGTTCAACCAGTAAATAGTCATATTAATACTGTTAAATAACAAATTAAATCAGATCTTCAAGTAATCATGGTACCTCCATCTGGTGAGTTAAAACGAGAAAATCTGGATATTGGGACATAATTCTCAATAAAACAAAGCTCATTTTCCACTAACCAATGCTCGGTGATAAGAACAACATCTGGAAAGTTTTATGATTCTAAAAAAAAACAGTACTTTGTCAGCACAAAAATCGATCAACTGAGACTTTTGCTTTTTTAATGTAAGGATCTTTCAGCTTTAATTCCCTATTCAATTTAATTATTTAGGTTTTTTATATTGTTTTCATTTTTCATAGCCTGCAATTGGCATTGTGTGGAGCAGTGTAATTTACACCCGGTTAAGACAACAAAACAAAAATACTCATACAGGCGGTACAAATATTTACTAAAGTTCATACTCTTACAACACTCAAAATATCCTTCCATAATTATAATAAGTCCGATCCAGTTAAATTTCTATATTTAACTACTCAAATTATTATGTTCTAATTCAATGATCACACCAAAATAACAAAGGAAATCCCCACAGATTGTGTATAATTTCACCTACAATGCAGCACTGAAATCCCTTTACAACAAGTTAAGTCAAACCTTATAAAATAGTAGCTACACCAATAACGCGCTACTTATATTTTATATTATATTCACTAATAAAAATGCATTCAATATTAGTTCATAAAGGTGATTCCCAATAGATACATATTGCAGTAAACTATTCCAAAAGATAAGAGACAATTTATCAGTTATTTGTATAGTTTGTTATACAGTGTGGTCATTTAAGTGTGCAACATATGGGAATTTTTTTTTATTAACTACACAATCAAAATAAAAATATTGCCAAAAGTTGGTGCATCCTCGATGCAAGAGAAAAGTACCGTTATTTCGAAAGATTTAGCAAAATGTAATTAAGAAAAGTTGTTTAGCATCAAAGGTTATGCCTGCATTTGTTTTTTTCATGGGTATCTGCTATATATATATATATATATATATATATATATATATATATATATATATATATATATATATATATATATATATATATATCAGGTTTGTCAATCAATGTGTACAGTTATTTAATAACAATTTTATAATTTTGCACTTCAAATTGTTTTTTAATGAACATATTTTCTTCACAAATGTTTCATCTTGTTAAAAAGAATATTGTCGAAATTTTCAAGTTGTGTTTAATATCGTTGCAACAAACCTGAAGTTTGTGATTCCCTAAAAAATTAAAAATCCAAGTTAATTTCAGAAGTATACTTAAATTTGAACGGAGTTATGCAAATCTGATCTGATTTTGATTAAACTATGAAAGTGTTTATGATAATTATGAAAAAAATCAATTTTTCAAAAACTGTTTTGATTTTTTCCAAAAATTTTTTTTTCTCAGGAGGCCATGTTTTGGTATCCAGGCATAACTTTTGATGCTGAATAACTTTTCTTAATAACATTTTACTGAATCTTTTGAAATAAGGGTACTCTACGCTTGCATGATTTTAATTTTTTTTGACCTACCCTGTATGTTGTTTGACTTGCAACCATTCTAAGTACACTTTATATGATTATTATTTTTATTTTGATTGTGTAGTTAATAAAAAAAATTCCCATATATTACACACTTAAATACCCACACTGTATATAGGATATACACTAGAAGTTTTATATGTACATATTTTCGTCTTTTTCGGCGCTACTTCAAATTCTCCATGGAAATAGACTTTGAAACACAATACTACACTATTGTTGTCCACACATATCTTACTTAAAACTATTCTAAAAAACATCGTGGGCGCCAAGAAAGATTTTTCCTATCCTTTTACGCACAAGAGATAAAGGAAGATAAGACCTGCTCGGCCGGAGTATGAAAATTCACTTGACGCAAATATAACTATTTAAAATACAAGTAAATAAAGACTTTAAGAACAGTCAAAGCTTTTACTATAAGATTATACCATTTTGTTGTTAACCTAAAAGTTTTAACTAGATATCATAAGCCCTTCAGGCAAATAAACAAGAGGCAAGTTGAATCGATTTTTTTCAAAAATATAGTCAAAAAAACACGCATAAAAAATATTTTACAGCTCAAAATAGGCTCATTTTGACCTAACCCTAAAACCCTTCATAAAACCTAAACTAAGAGAGATAATAAGCTCAAAACGAAACAGAAAGGTATAATTTGTCATAAGCTTCATTTTGAATCCTAGCATGACTTTTTTGTTCAACTTTTAAATTTAAGTAAAATTTTTCTGAAAAAATTAACTTTCTATTTTCACTCATAGCGTCTAACGAAGTGATAAAAATAAAATACATTAAGAAAAAATGCATATTTTCACACCTTTCGAACAAGACAGGTCCCCGATTTTTAAGAATTTGATTGTTTTTATTTTCACTGCGGGACTCAGTCGATCAAAAAGAACAGCTGATCGGTCGGAACTTTTACAAATTTTAACCTAGCGCGCTTGTACTGGTATCAACAGGTCGGAAAAAATGAATCATTTCGTTTATCAAGAATAACATTTTTTCAAATTTCGAACGGAAAGAATAATTTTAATCAATTTTCATTTTACATCTAAAAATGTCCTTACGCCGCACAATAACTCTTTAAAGACCACGGCGACGATGCCCACATAAAGTATACGTGAAGTACTATTAAATAATGCAAGAATCGCCGCGCTAAATAAACCTGTTGATTTTTAATCGAATTTAGAAATTACCAACATTCCCAGAATGCCAAGAGTGCAACTTCGCTCTGATTGGTCCAAACGTGCATTTCAGGCGGAGGCCGTGGATTGCTAACAAAACAAGAGGGCTTTTTGGCCTAAATTTAGTAAGTTTAAGTCATTCGTAAAGTCAACGCGTATAGCACCGAAGCCATCGATAAGGAAATTTTCCTTCAACGGGGGATGCACGCCGGACTTTCCATCTGAAATTTTACCTAGCACTTAGCTCTAAAGTAGGAATTTTGTGTACAGCTTGCTGGGGTAATCGGAAGAACAGAAGATTAGTTAACCCTTTGGGCTTAATTGTAACTGACATATGTTATATTTTAGTGTGAATTTATTTTTGATAATTTGTTTAATTGACTTACTGAACACAACCCTATATAGGCAATATTAGTATTATCTGATAAAGTCTCTCCAAGTTCTCGACTCTTTTATTTATTAATTGCTTAATAATATTGTTGCTTTTAAATAAATGACTTTTGCTAATTTTTAAAGTGTCATTAAAACGAATTTTGTTTTTCATTGTCTATAAACATATATCTAATACTTCGAGCAATATATATCAATTTAACATGATAACTTTCCATTTACTGACCTATTTAGTGTAAAGTGCTTTGTCTCACATATTAGTTATTGTTATTATGTAACTGTGACTAATAAAGGTTCTCTCCCTGATTGGATGGTTCCTAAATTTATCAGATAAAACTTGTAGTAGTAAAGTGCATGTACTGAGTGTTTTCCCGAATTAGGGTATGTATAGGTTAGGATAGTATTTAAGGTGTCCAAAATTACGCTTTTTAAATATCCCTATCAGACTTTTGGCTCGACAGCTACTATAAAACTTACGGGCTCTCTTAACAGTAAAGGCTTGTCTGGAGTAGGTGTACTAGAACAACCGTGCCTTATTATAAACAATTGATAATTTGAATTTATTTATTATTCATTTAGTGCATGATACTTAATGTGCATGTTATATTGGTATTTTAGATCTAACATAGAGTTGTTAAGAAATACTCGTCACAGGTATTTAGTCACAGGTACGAGCTAGGAACAGCTTGTCACAGTATTGGATTTCAAACATATCGGTTACCTTTCCTGCACCTAGTATTTTAACCAGCTTGCCGCTAGGCGCAGATATTTAGGTACACAACAACACATCATCCATCGAACGAAAAAGCTCTTCGGGCTTCGGCTTTTCTCGGAGGGCCGTCGGGCGGCAGCGTGGAAAAAGCCCCTCCCATAATGTTTTATTTACAGTTGAATCCATCGGCTTCTGTGTGTCTTGCTTTAATACACTCATTTTTTAAACGAGACAAAGTAAACTGAATTATAACAACTTCATTAGCACTGTAGTACATTAGCAAGTATATTCGCTGTGACTGAAACACTTTTCACAGGTATTTTACTCTATTCTGCTCCTGCTCCGCTAAACCAGTATTTCTATATGACTATTATTTTTCTTACAAAAGGAACGATATCGTAATTAGAAATAAGAAATCTACGAATTAGATTATTCGCAATCAGGCGAAACTATTAACGTATTTTAGATTTGATAGTTTTAATAGGAGAATCTTAAAATATTTAGCACAAATAAGATTAAAAATGTTTTTTACAAAGCCAGTTTTTATGACAAAATTTCCAAGGTCGTTTTAAATATATATACTCTATAGATAACCTACCAATATAAATTGCACAATTCACATATTCTTCCGGTTTGTAATATAAAAAACAAAGATTTGTTTCTTTGTTTTTTATATTACAAACCGGAAGCTGACTCATTTGGACCTTGAATATTTTCTTCTTCCAGGTTGTTTGCTTGGATATTTAATGATTCGACTAATTTGACCGTTGGATGTTTTCTAATCATGTGCTTTTTTAAGTTTGAAACAGATGACTTATAGGACAATTTTTGCTTGCACAAAACGCAAATTGCATCGCATTTATTGTTTTCGATTGTCGAAAAAAAATTCCAGACAAAGCTAGATTTTCTTTTTACAATATTCATCATATAAAATAAAACTGAAAATATTAAAAGAAATAAATATACGTTTGTCTAATTCGTTTAAATGATTAACAAAAGAAATGCTTATATCGAATTAAGCCACCATCTGATGCCTCTCTGTGATTCCCTGCTCGAATGCTAAGCAAAATCACAACAACGATGCGGGCTCAATTTTACATTCGCTACATACACCGCAAAATCTTCCACGCGCATCCTATATTTTACCAATCTATGACTCAGAAGCAGCAAAACAGTCCGCCGTTAACATGTTACGAGTATTTAAACCAGAAACCAGTTAATCTACCTAGTATTTTACGCAGCGAAACAGACCATAATCGGCGGGCAGCGGGCTGCGATACTCGAAACCGCCGTTTAGTCACGGTTTCAACGACTAGTATTTTGTCACAGGTATCTGTAACAGGTATGGACCTGGAACAGGAACAGGACGTACCTGTTACAACTAAATACTGATTTTCGTCATCTCTAATTTAACGTAGAAATTTCGCGACTAACATTTTCGAGGCGCGTGGAACGCCGTGGTGGAATAAGAAGGGTTAATTATTATTGCTAAATTGTTTATAACGATTTTAATTGTTGCTAACCTCAATTTTTTTCTTTTAACCACGTTTGTTAACAACTGTTGTATTTTATTAATTGTGAAATTCTTTTGATAAATATTTTCGAATAAGCTTTGATAAAAAAGTGATTTTTGTCAAAAATATAAACAGCTGATCGCTACCCGACGTAGTGGTTTGTTCGTTAGTGTTAATTGTAACTAATCAGAATTATTTGATAACTTCCGGAGAGGAGGTTATAATTTTATAACGTTGATGAAAAGAGGAATATTTCCCACCAAAAAACAACAATAAAAGTAAAAATACAAAAAGATCCATAGGACAAATGTTAAGATTTTAAAGAAAAGGTTTATTTTTTTAATCGTTTTGTAAAACATGTCAATAAAAGTTATATAGTTGTCCTCAGGACAATTAGTTGTAAACAGTGTACTTAGCGCAAGGTGTTTGTTGCTAAGTTTTCCTTTGGCTTTCAAAGATAGTAAATATAAACTCTTACTGAGGTGAACAAACTTTGGATCAAAAAACTGAGAAGTGAATAATTGATTTAGTCAAAAAATCAGTGAAGTAAACTTAAACTTTTGAACGATTTTAAACAAAAACTAAATTGCAGGTCCCTTGAAAGACTTAAGCCATGCTGAGAGAAAGTAAGCGAGTTTTGTCGGTGCTTGAATTTTAACAAAAATTTGTAAATTAGTGATAGCAATTTATCCACCCGGCGTCCACTTTAGTAAGGTGAACTCAACATAGTTAATTTTAAGAAATATAAATTAGAATTGTATTTTAGCAAACTATCATTTAAACAAATTGACTTACTTTCCCCCATAATACCTTCCTGTCACTACTCCCAAAACTTGTTTCACAGTTGTGAAATTTGGTAAAAATAAAAATAATTATTAAATAGCATATTTGGGCAGAGACCACCTTCAGGCTCTGTTTTCCAATAAATATGGCTAAATTATGAAGGTGAGAACATAAAAACAGAAAGTAATAGCTTAATAGAAATAGCCAATGGCTACTCCTAAAAGGAAAATGCATGTTGACACTTTACGTAGGGCCGAGTTATAAAATTAACCCTATGCATTTGCCTAATTTAGTGGTCAGCCGACATCGCTGTCCTCAGCGTCAAATTTTTAATGACAGTTCTTTGAAACACAATAAAAAGTTAAAAAGCTCTTCAAGCTACAAATCATTTAGCCCTAGAGACACCAAATTTAATCAAATTAAATGACTTTTTCTCTAATTCCAATATTAAAGCTAAAGCTATAGGGCGAACCATTCAAAACTCTCAAACCTCCGAAAAAACCAACGTTTCAGTTGGGTATTCTCACAATCATACGGTGCAATTGCACGAGAATGTATATGTAGAAAAAACTGACCAACATACCGTAACTAACCAAATGGAAAATATTAATACTCATTTCTCTGAGTTCACAAGTAACCCAGAGGCACGTTCTTCATCCCCTAAAGGTCTTACAAAAATTACGTGCCATAATTTTAACCAACAAACCATAAAATCTGATTTTCACAATCTAACAAATAAAAATTTCTACAGTTTCAATTATATAACAAGCCGTCCATCATCAGAAGAATATATATATATATATATATATATATATATATATATATATATATATATATATATATATATATATATGGAGAATAACCTCTCCTTTGACTCTATAAAAGTCTTAGTTATTTGCCTGCCATCAGGTCCAAAAACCTTTTTTGCAACACAATACCATCACTAGAAGTAAAGGGTGTAAATCAGTAAATCAAAAGTTAAAAATATATACTAAGAAAGGGTGCAATTCCCTTTATTCTTTTTATTTGATATCTATAGTCGTTTTGATAGAGTGAAACTGTTAATTATTTATCATTTCCAGTTGTAACTATATCAAAATCTTTCAAAACTGTAAATACATGTCCAGTGTCTGTGCAAAATTTTATGGTGTAGCCAGATTTTAAACTACCTTTTCACTATGAAACTAGAGTTTTCATATTATTTTTTGCAAACATTCAACATTCCAAAACGAACCAAGTATCTGACTTGTGTGTTCCGTTATTACCATTTTGAATTCAGCAAGATTTTGATTTTTCATCTCACACACTTGAGAGTTTTTAAAAATATTCAGGCGGTCATATTCCACTTCTCAAGTCCAGTTTAGTTTATGTAGAAACTGCAAACTATGCCATATTCAGCAAAGCCCAGTGCCTGGCTTCTTGTGGGCCTCCAACCAATCAGTTTTGTTTTCTGTTTATGACACCAAATATATCCTAACTTACTTTTAAAAATATTATTTTTTTTATCTGATCTGCCTACCTAGTGCTACCTTCAATTGTGGTCCCTTGTTTGCATTTATGTCCGATACCCAAGTCCTGTTTATGTGGAAATTGCTAGCAGTGAAGAATTTCGAATCCCCAACTAATGAAATTTGACTAATCCTAGTACCCAAGGTCTTCTAAGTATCTGACCAACTAGGTTATTTCATTTTCTATTAGTGACACCAGAACATTCCCAATTTACTTCCAAAAAGTCTTTTATATAAAAAACGCAATTAATATTATAATTACTATATATTTATATATTATTTTCAATGATCTTAAGGTACAGAAATATCTGTTCGCGATATTGCAAATACTACTATACTTTACTGAATTTCCCATTTATAATATTAGATAATTAGTAACCATTAAATGTTTAATTAATTATTGATGGGGTTATGTTGGCAATACAATAATCAATGGACGCTAATTTATTTCTCGGTGGTTTTAAGTTAGTCTTTGTTTTACAGGTTCAAGCAAGGAATTATTAATACAACTAGGACACATTTTTTTCCCTATAAGTGTGATTTTAAATGGCTTGAAGAGCACAAAGCCTTTGGGTTAAGAACAGGGGAATGTATTTTCTATTATACAGTCATAGACACTAGAAGGAATGGAAATGTGTGTGTTAGTTTCAAAATTATGTACCTTTTAAACTTCTTAATTAATTGAACTAAATCTTTTTATATTGTCGATTATCCTAGTGCCCACAATATTTGTCAGTGTAACCTGAAAGTTTAAAGATCAATGATACATATGAAATGTAAAAGCATGTACATAGAGCGTTCGGTGTTTGTTTTTTATAAGTCTGTGCTTACATAACTTCAGGCTGACGCTAACGGGAGGGCGAGGCAAGGTACTACCCCGGGGCGACCTAATGTCGTTCGAGGAACACTGTAAACTTTTGACGATGCTGTAGCACTTCCCCTTTTCTTTAAATTATAATAATTCCGAAAATTAAAAATAAAACAGAACATGGCGCAAAATGAATTTTTTAAGACTGTCAGCCGGTTGCACAGAATTTAATTGCTGTTTAGAATATTTAACAGTGCTATTGGATTTGACAAGCTGTTATAGAAATCTAGGCACTCGTTGTCAAATTTGACATACCGTTAAACATTCTAAACTTTAATTGAGCTTACTGCAACTGGCTGTTAATCCAACACTTGCGTCAAATTCAAAACATTATCTAAAACAATCAACAGTGAAAATTAACTGGATGTGTTACCTGGAACCTGGAAATCTTAAAATTAAGTTTTATTTTTTGTTATTGTTTCAATCAATTCACTGTCGGAAAGATCTAAATTATTAAAAGGTGTAAATAGCATATTTTCTTTTCTTAATGACATTTACTCTCAACTAGAAACTGACTCTCAAAATCATAAGGATGTCGATGCTGCCCAATTATTTCAAGAAATCCATATAATTAAAAATTATATAAAACAAAATGGATGCAAAAGACATTTTATCCAAAATGTTTCCAATTTTTTATTTTATTTATTAGTTACCGTTACTCAAAGAAAACTCAGTTAAATTTGATGAAAAACTACTTCAACTTAAGGTACACTATGAGTCAGGAGAAGTTAGTAAATTGTAAATAAACCATTATAAAATTTTTTTCGGAAATAAAAGCCCATTTTTATAAAATTATGTATTGGTTGCTAAAAACATTAATCTATTTATAATACTATTATAAAAAGCTATTATAGGTTAAAACATTTACTGTTATACTTTTATGAACTAAAAGTTTCATTTTTTGTTTTTTTTATTAATTAATAACTAACTATATATAGAATCACTGAAAAGTTTCAAAATGTGCGCTTCTTAATGAGCTCTTTTACGAGGGAAGTATTGTAATCGTGAAAAAATTATCCTCAGAGATTTTTTCAAGATTTTCATTCAGTCCCTAGATGACCAAAAAGATGTTTTCTCAATTCCGTCGGTCTGTCTGTTTGTCTATCGGTCTGTCGGTTCGCGGCATAGTTTAAAAGTTACTTACCTGATTGACATCAAGGGTGATACGGGGATTATCAAATCAAATCAAATCAAAATAAGCTTTATTGTCAAAGACAAAGTTATCTTAAGGACAAAGCAACTTATAACTAGTACTAAAAGTAATTTAAACCTATGTATATATATACTACTATTAACTTTAGTCTAGGACTCAAGACCTTAAATGTATAATTAAGACTAAGATAGGAATCTTTCTTTAGTACCGTGTCATAAATAAATATATAAGTAAAGTAATTATCCCAAAAATAAATTTCATGTCAAAATTTAAAATATAACAAGCTAGTAACAAACAGACAAATACTAACTGACAACAATAAGGCTATGTTACAGGTAAATACTTAATTTAAAAAAAAAAACAAGAACAAGTTTAATGTGTACATTTAGAGCTAAAAATAAAAGAAACGAAGTTTTGAAAAAATATACATTTAAGGAAGAGCTAAAATAAGAAAAACAGGAAAAACAACAAACAAAATCGAACTCACACAATTAAAAGGAGTCATCATAATATTCTCCCAGATCGTAATACACTCTTTCAACCAGTAATCTTTTTACGTGTGTTTTAAACTGTCGTAATGTTGGGATTTCTTTGATGGCAACAGGAAGGTGATTAAATATTTTAATGCTCTCATAAATAATAGACCTCCTAGTCAAGGCCGAAGATGGAATGGGCAGACGCAAAGACGCCAAGTGTCTGGTGTTTTATGGGTGATCATGCACGGGTAGAGTTCCTTTGTGCTTATAAATCAAGCAGACGGTCTCGAGTATATACAGAGACGTTAGGGTTAGTATTCGTTTGGAATGGAAAATCGGCCTACAAGATTCTC
Organism: Kuschelorhynchus macadamiae; assembly: GCA_030620095.1. Lineage (NCBI taxonomy): Eukaryota > Metazoa > Arthropoda > Insecta > Coleoptera > Curculionidae > Kuschelorhynchus > Kuschelorhynchus macadamiae. The sequence continues at coordinate 564,607 of JAUTXW010004946.1, forward strand.
TACTGTTTAAGTTATATATGTACCTTACTGCCCTTTTTTGCAAGACAAACAGCGAGTCAAGCAGGTAGTTGTGCGTATTGCCCCAGAATACTACTCCATATCGCAAGTGTGACTCCACCAGGGAATGATAAACAATTCTCGCTGGTGTGACACCTATCTCCCAAGACACCAAACGAACGGCATAGCACCCAGAAGCACTTTTTTAGCCAATTTCTGTATATGAGCATATCTTCTCCCAAAGACATCTCATCGACATCACACCTAAATGATACTAAACTAGTTTTAGTGACATTCAGTGACAACAAGTTTGCTTCACACCATTGCTTGATCTTAGGCAGGTTAGCCACTATTTTGTTATTCAGAGCCTCCAAGCTCACATCATGCCAGAGAAGCAGAAGAAGAAATTTCCCTCCATATCAACATAGGCCAAATCATTGATATACAACAGGAATAGGATCGGCCCCAAAACAGAACCCTGAGGCACCCCACGTCTTATATCATTAGATGACGAAACATTTGGACCAATAGCAACTTTTACCTTACCTGGAAATATTTTTGTAAAATCTTGTATGGCGGAACAAGATGCCAGCCTATTAATATTATTAGTAAAAAATTAATTATCCAATTTACCTCAAAATTTGCACAAACATCAAATGTTACATAGAAACGAACTGGAAATATTTTGGTATTAATCCAATATAGCAAAACAAAATGATGGCCTAAGAAAATATTTAAAAAACAGCATTAAGAGTTATATAAAGATAAACTCGTAAAGTTGTAGTCCAGATTCAAAATGGCGAAACAAAATAGCGACTTTTAGTTGTTGTGTTTGAAAAATCAACGTAAAAAATCAACATAAAAAATCTTCCTATTCAATAGACTTTAAATTTTGCTGAAAAATTACATGTGAATAGGGATAAACTGGTACGGATTTAACACGAGGTGACAAAATGGCACTGTGTATCAATGTAAAAACTACTTATTCAATTTATTTAAAATTATACCCAAAAATTAAGAGGCATAGAAGTATATATATGTTAAATGACTATGTACCAAACTAAATTAGGTCACACTTCATTATTCCTAATAAAATGAAAAATTCATAACAAGGGAAGTGTCGGGTAAAGGAAATATACCGATTTTTTCGTAAATGTTCCATTTTTGAGAATTTTCCCCCACTGTGAAAATCAGTCATTTAATCAGTTTTTGTAAGGTAATTCTTTTTCGGGGTGATATATGAAATCAAAGGTTAATTCACCATCTTCCTATCTTGATCATCGATTTTTGTTTATGTGAAGAGAACTTGAATTGAGTGAAAATTGATCAGCCGTTTTTTGTGACTCCAGTTACAGGAGTCAGAATTTGCTGACGTTCTCCAAGTATCGAAACGTGCATCTGCACTTCACGGTACCTTTAGAGAGAACCTTTTTATTTTATTTTATTGTATGTCTACAACAACTACTACCTATTAGTAGCCCATCTCTCCTTTCCCCCAGTGATCACCCATCCAAGTACTAACCGAGCGAGGTGATGCTTTACTTTCATTATTGTCCAACTTTCTAGTTTTTAGATATCAAAAAATAATAATTTTTTGAATTAACATAAATCTCGTCCCGAGACACCTTCACAATTTTCAAATTTCTCTTTTGACAAATCTTAGTGGAAGAAAAACAAACCATATTTTTGATCGTATAATCTCTGAAAAAAATCATAAGGACCATTTTTGTTTAGGATATCCGCACATTTACATTTACATCTGCTCCCTCTGAAATATTTGGAAAATGGACTGTACCTTGGAAAATGAAGCTCAATGAGAATAAGTGCACCATACTGAGTATAGGTCTAAATTACCCAAAAACAATCTCAACGGTTTTTCACTGAAACATGTCGAGCAGCAAATAGATTTTGGAGTTGTGATAACCAGTAATCTAAAGTGAGAAATGTAAATCAATAAAATTGTTAAGAAAGCCTATTACCTTATTTACCTGTGCCAAAAAGCTTTTAAGAGTCACTGGGTTCAGATGATTTGTAAACTATACGTAAGCCCAGGCTGGAGTTTACCCACTGTGGTTAGAATCCCTACTACATAAGTGACATTCTGAACCTCCTAAAAAAAAGAGGAAACAAAATGGATGAAGTTTTTAAATGTTATAAAAAAACTCAAAGCAACTGGATTTGTGTAACATGTTCCAATGCATTTCAACCAAGTTCCTGCAAAAGAAGTAAATCTTACACTATTCTGGATAAAAATTTCATATACTGCTCTAAAACATGCAGAGAAGCAGGCGATTTTGACTGTGGTGAGAATGAGAACAAATTTAACTCTTTTGTTTGTTTAATAGCAGACCTCAGGGCAGAGCTAAAACAGAAGAATGAGTACATTGAAAGAATAAAGAGGAACTCTAATGCTTTCGAGGACGATGTGATGGATATGGAGAAGAAATTGCTGGAACAAATTGACAAATATATAAGATACAAAATATTGAATTTCAACAGAAAATTAAAGAGCAAGAAGAGATCATTGAGACACTCGCAAATATCGAGCTCATCTGCACAGGGGCACAAACAATGGTCAGCACTACAACTTCTAAAACACAAACAAATATATTGTGCAAAACAGTAGCATACAAATGAAGAATGGAAGGCTAGTATAAAGGATAAGAAGACACAAACAAAAATAAACCACTATAGCAGCACTGCAATGCAAACAAGCCCTAAAAAAGTAATCAGTTATGTTAACCAAGCACCTGGTCTTGAAGACTGTGATATCAATAAGCAGAGAAACGAAGATTCACTTAAATTACCAACACAGCTGATGCAAAATTGTCAATGTCAACTAAACTTATGTTGGATTAGATTCAAAAACCAGGTATGATTATTTATTTGGCAGTTACATTAATAGCCCAACCATTGTTTTTTTTTTCAGTTTGTAAGTTTTTTTGTATGAATTATTTTTTGTAAAAGTTGTTAATGCATTAAATAAATAAATAAGATAGAGTGGAAACAAAGGCTATGTACGCCGATAACACAGAAAGGTTTGTATCAATTTTCAATGAAATTCTTTTGACATTATAGATTATGATAATTTAAATATCAACCAAAAAAATTACTGTTTTCTGAAAGTGACATGGGGATGCAAGTCTGCAGGATTTTCCTGTGCTCCCATCTAACCAGCCAGGCAACTTTAGCTGGTTTAATGATCACCACCAGATATACAATAAGTCTTTTGAATGATAACTAAACAGAACAGATGCGGTTTTGCCCTAAATGAACTAAAAAAATTAACAAATAAATATAGAAAAAAAATTAAAGTAGCTAAAATACAACACATTGACAGACAAATAAAAAACTCTCTAATCCACACAGACACAATGCAGAAAATAATAAATAAATCGGTTTCGGCTGTCAAATGTAGACAGTGCTTCACCATTGCCAAAAATCTTTAATAGCTATTACACTAGTATTGTGAATAACCTATTAAGCACTATTGAGGAACTTGTCACTGGATCAGTTCTAAATATAAAAGAACCCAACACACTATGTCCTGTTTTTTTTTTATTTAGGAAAGTGTCTTTTATTGAACTAAGAAACACCATACCTACTTAATAATAAAGAGTCAAAACAACTTCAAATTAATTATTCTGGTATTCCTCAGGGGTCTGTGTTGGGTCCACTGTTGTTTTTATTATATGTTAACGATCTTTCGAAGCTAAACATAACAGGTGTGTTTACACGTGTGCTAACGATACGTCTGTTCCCTGGCATAACAAGGATGCTGAGCAGTTCGAGCCTGGCGTGGGCAGCGATTTATTAAAAATTAAGGAATGATGTGATTTCAACTTTTATCCTCTTAGCATACTAAAAACAAATGCTGTCTTTTAAGTGTCAATTTGATGAACTATTTTTGGATTCACAGATTATAGAACATTTATAGGTTTTCAAGTTCTTGAGCTTATTTATAGATCATCGGCTTAAAATTGAAGATCATATTCTGATTGTTGATTGTAAATTGTCTAGAGGATGTGTTGCTGTCAGGGTTGTGTCTCATGAATTTGGTATATCTGTGGTAAGTAATGTGTATTTTGCGCTAATCGAGTCCCATCCTCGTTATGGAGTATGCTTCTGGGTATCTCGTTCTGAGCAGTTGTTTAATATGGTTTTTGTTGCAAAAACGTGCTGTCAGATTCATGTGCGGGCTGGGCTCCCATGAGTCATGCAGGCCTTTCTTCATTGTTCAGAGAATCCTAACCTTAACCGAAAAAATAATTCATACTGGAGACTGTGTGCTTACGCATGTCCAATTCCAACAGGAGAAAAAATCAGCCTGTGCTTATCCAACGCATAGTTCTCGAGTCACATTTTTGCCTATTTCCTGTTAAATTTTTTTTTAAATAAATTATGCCACTAAAAGATACATGGAAATGTGAAAAATGTACATACAAATTTTAAGTAGTTCAGAACATACAGGAAAAAATAAATTATGCCACTAAAAGTTACATGGAACTGTGAAAAATGTACATACAAATTTTAAGTAGTACAGACCTTATGGGAAAAAGACTAAACATGTATATATTAATTTTTAAGTTTTGTTCGATTTTAGTAATAATCTTTTGTTGAAAACTGTCTCATAGTGAGTGTAATAGTTTTGTACTTGTGTGCTAGTGGAAGACGCTGAATTCAACGAATTTTCTACAAAAATTGCATTTGCAAAGCCTGACATACTTTGACCTTTAAGTGCCCTCCAATTTTCAACATGCATAAATGCATAAAATGCGACGTTTCTGAGGCTAATGTCACTGTTCTCATCCCCTGTGATAGTTGTTCGCGACTCTTGCACAAAAGTACTAAATGCTCTGGATTATCGGCTTCAGAAATTAGAGTTATGGAAATAAAAGGAAAAACGATCACTAAAATTTTTCTGTGACGACTGTAATAATGGTTATATCCAGATTCCCAAACTCCTGAAAGCTGTGACTGATTTGAAGGCTGAAGTCGAGGTTTTAAAGTCATCTAACACTTCCAGTGTTGTGCAGCCCCCGCTTCCAGTAGAAGATTCCATGATTCATGAAATAGCTGAACGGAACAGGCGTTGCGCAAACATAACAATATTTAACTTGTCTTCAGAGGGAAACGAGCATGAATCAGTGGTGAAGTTGCTACAGAGCATGGTACCTCAGAAAAAACTTAATATTGCTCAGTTACACAGAGTTGGTAAACCTAACAAAAAAGGCAGAAGGGCTTTGAAAGTTACCCTGGATTCACAACATGAGGTTAGTGAGGTTCTGAGGGGAAGATCAAGGCTAAAGGGCAAAAATGTTTACATTGCCCCGGACTTAACTCGCAGTCAGCAGGCCCGAGAGAAAAAGATTAGGGATGAGCTGAAGGCTCGAATCCAAAATGGAGAAGAAAATTTGGTTTTGAGGTACATCAGAGGCACACCAACCCTCGTGCCAAAAAACTAAAACCTGCCAACTCGAAAATGGAAATTTGTATCCTTTATCAAAATGTACGTGGACTATGTACTAAGTTGGATCAACTTTTGCAAACAGCACCTAATTGTGAGTTCCCAGTCATCGTATTAACTGAAACTTGGCTGACCAGTGATTTTCATGATAATGAATTATTCTTCTCGGACTACATCATTTACCGTAAAGACAGATCATCTTCCACTAGTCCCTACAGCAGGGGAGGTGGAGTTTTGATTGCTGTTTGTCAAGACATTCCATCTGAAGAAACCATAGAACAGGTATGGGTGCAAGTGGGTACTGGAAATAGTTCTGTAGTACTAGTAGCTGTGTATCCTTCAACATGATCAGTATGGTTCCACAATTCTGCCAACAGCAGCATCGTCGGCAAATGAGGCTGAATCGATGGAAGTAATGTCCAGTATGTGTGCATTTCTCAACTTCTACCAGTCAAACAGTTTTTTACAAATGCACATGGGTCACTGTTGGATCTTGTGTTTTCCATTGATCCCCACACGATGGTATCATTGGCTGATAAAGTACTTGTACCACAGGGTGGATATCACCCTCCTCTACAGGTTCAAATACATTCAAGGGACCACAATAATAACTCTCAAGAATATGCAGATGGTTTTTATAGGTTTTTTAAGAGCGCAGACTATCGCTCGATTAATGAGCTGTTTGGATATGTTTTATGATATTTTTTACAGTGTAATGAATGTAGGAATTGAGTGTTATGTACCCATTAAGCGAATAAGTTCTAGTATGTTTCCAAGGTGGTTCTCAACGGAATTAAAGCATACTTTTTTTTTTTCAAAAAAATTGCTCGTAAAGAATACAAAAAACGCCCTTCTGGTGAGAGCTACCAAGAATTTAGTAGGCTCAGATGTCTCTGTAAGGATTTAACAAAAAACACATATTGTAACTATGTTTCAACTGTGGAGAGCGATTTGATGAACCACAGACTGAAAAACTTTTATAATTTTGTAAATTCCAAACTTAAGTCTAAAGATTTACCAAAACAATTTACTTATAACAATCTAACTAGCTCCAATGGTCAGGATATAGCAAATTATTTTGCAGATTCCTTTGCCAGCGTTTATAGTACAAAAACCTATGATATACCAACTGATGTAATATCTACCAGTACTCTTAATGTAAACTTCTGTGATATAAGCATATCTGATATTTATAATAAATTAAGCTCTTTAGATGTAAACAAGGGTCCTGGGCCAGATGGTGTGCACCCAATGCTTCTTAAAAATTGTAGTTTTGTTCTATCTCGGCCGCTTTTCCAAATTTTTCAACTATCATTAAAGACAGATATATTCCTAACTATCTGGAAATCCAGCTTTGTAGCCCCAACTTTTAAATCAGGAAACAAATCTCTCATACAAAAATATAGATCTATCAGCATATTAAGTACTATTCCTAAAGTGTTTGAGGACATTGTTACTGATTTCCTGTCAAGTTTGTTAAGTAGTTCAATTATTGACCAACAGTACAGCTTTCTCCCAAAAAGGACCACAGACCTGAATCTTCTGTCTTATACCAACTACTAGTCGAAGGCCTTGGAGGATGGGTGTCGGGTTCATTCAATTTACACTGATTTTTCCAAGGCCTTTGACAAAGTCAACCATAAGTTGCTTATATCCAAATTGCACAGGATCGGTATGAATGGACCTATACTTGCTTGGGTGGAGAGTTAATTGTTCGTTAAAACACAAATAGTGTGCTATAATAATTTTAAATCAAAAACCATACAAATTTCTTCTGGTGTTCCTCAGAGGTCCCACTTAGGGCCCTTGTTGTTTAACATTTTTGTTAATGATATTGGTGCTTGTTTTAAATATTCAAAATTCTGCCTCTTTGCCGATGATTTGAAATTTTATAAGACCATAGCATCAGAGGTCGACTGTCTCCAACTGCAATCAGACCTCGATCGATTGGTTGTGTGGTGTGACAAGAATAGTATGCAACTTAATGCTGGAAAGTGTAACTTTGTGCTGTTTAATAGATCTAGAAATGATATAATTTTTCCATATACTGTTGAGTCCACTGAACTTGCTCTTGTCAACTCCATTCGTGACCTAGGGGTATTGCTCACCTGAACTTTTAGTTTTGCAGAGCACATCAGTGTTATTGCATTAAAGTGTCTAAAACTTTTGGGTTTCCTAAAAAGAACTTGCACCGACTTTTCTAGCATCAACTCAGTTAAGCTTCTCTACACCACCCTTGTACGACCTCATTTGGAGTACGCTCCTTCAGTTTGGACTCCCAATTACCAAGTCCACAAAAGTAGGATTGAACAAGTTCAACACAAATTCCTCCGCTACATATGATTTAAGTTTAACCTTAATCCTGACTTAACTTATTCTGAACTTGAGACTCTGCTTAGTATTGACACCTTGGAGGAGAGAAGAGTAAAAAAAGATCTTAAATTACTTTTTAATTTATTGAACTACAATCTGAACTGTCCCGACCTCCTTGAGGACATAGACCTGCACATCCCGGCAAGGCTGACCTATAGTCATGAAACCTTCCATATACCTTTCCATTCCACAAATTATGGATATTTCTCGCCTCTTCCTAGATTCTGTAGACTGGCTAATTCGGTTAGGATGGACAATTTCGATTTTTTTATGCCAGCGACCAGATTTTTTAACTTAGTTAAGTCAAACAAATTTACTTAGGGAATAGCATTGTCATATGGTGTAGTTTAGTATTGTTCATGTTACAATTTTTGTGTTGTGATTTCAGTTCAAATCTAAAAATGTTGTTTAAATTATTTTTAATAAAATTGTATTTACTATGTAAAATTAGGCATTGCCCATTGATTGATAAATAAATAAATAAAAATAAAATTTCAAAAGTTTATCTGGAAGCGTTTTCGAGATATAACGACCGAAAGGTAAAAATGTACCAAATATATGTTCCAACACGACTAAAACTACGAGTACAGACATAGAAAAAAGGGCACGCTCATAATAAACTCTCATCAAGGTCAAGAGTTCATCATGCTAATTAAAGACAGTCTTCTTCAGTTTCTTAAAGTTAGTGCTAACTGTTACGAAGGTTTGGTAGAATGTAACAAAATTTGAATCATTGATAGTATCTTTTTTTCATACATGGTTCATGGTTCGTGTAGGGTATACAATTTGCACCTCACTATTTGTAAATAACTCCCTATTCTTAGAAAAAACAATATACACTCCTGCACATACAGAGTGGCCCGTGTAACTTGGGACAATACAAAAGTTAATTGGGCCAATTCGACTGTTTAATTTATTTTATGTTCGTTTCTCGTGGGCAGGTACCAACTTTCTTATTTTAAATGAGACATCCTGTATATATGAAGTGTTGAACTATAATAACTTGATGGGTTTGTGATGCAAGTTTTGGGTTAATTGAGAATTAATCATCATTTTTTGGTAATTTTTAGACTGGTATATTTTTTTTTGGTATTTGTTGCCTGAGCCATAAAAGACATATTGTTTTTTTTTTCCTGCCTAGTACCCAACTCTCAAAACAAGAAAAAGACATAGTGTTGCCATATTTGGTATACTTATTTTTCTTAACAATTGCAAATTCAAACCCTGTATATTATGTTAGATATAAATTGAGAACTAAACGAAATGTTCAATGATATATAACAATATAAGTCTGTGAGGCACCGTTTCCGACTTATAGACGTTTATCTTCAGCAAATATTTTATTTTAATAGCAAATGGGATTTCCAAACATTGTTAACAAAATATTATTATTTACATAATGAATTACAGTTGTTTGCGGCTAGATCTTTAAGAGTACCCCCCAATCCATTATTTTCTTTGTGGTTTGATATGGTTCGCTTTTGATTATTTTCGGTAGGGGGCACAGTATTATAAAAACTTTAGTAAAGGTTTGGTGTGGCATTTATAGATCCAGAACTACAGGTTCAGATTTTTTTTTTGAGAATTTAAATGCCCAGAGTTATTTAGTACTTTTAAAGAACATCCAACGCCATGTGGAAAATTAAGTGCCTCCAAGAGAATAACCAAATTTAATCTGGCAGCAGGATGGTGCTCCATATCAGAAAAGTCAAGGAATAAGCAACTTTTTGAATTAACATTATAGTGAATTGATTGGGGAAACGGTAATTACTCCTGGCCCCCAAGGAGCCCCAATCTTACCCCCATAGAGTTTGTTCTGTGGGATATAGTTAAAAGATCTAGTATACAAACACAAACTATCAACTGTGCAGGAACTTGAACGTTGGATTCTGGAAGACATTCAATATATAAGATAAAGTGAATATGTTAGGAATGCCATTATGTATTTGAAAACTTTATATATCACTTGCATTACCCAAAATAGAGGACATATACAACACTTGTTGCAATAGTAATGTTAGTCTTTAAGCAGAAGTTATTTGTTTAATTTGTTTATTAATAAAGTATTTTAATACTATAAATAATAATATTTTGTTAACAATGTTTGGAAATTCCATTTGGAGTTAAAAAAAAAGTATTTCCTGAAGACAAAATCGTCTATAAATCAGAAACGGTGCCTCGCAGGCCTTTGTTATCGATTAGTTCGCTATATAGATCTAACATAATATACAGGGGGTTGCATTTGTAAATGTTGAGAAAAATAATTATACGCGAAATTTGGCAGCACTGTGTCATTTTTGAGAGTTGGGTACTAGGCAGTAAATAAAAAATACATTTAATTTTTTTATTGCCCAGGCAGAGTTGCAAAAAGTACAAATAACTTACTATATACCAGTCAAAAAATGTACCAAATAATGAGGATAAATGTCAATAAACCCGAAACGTTGCATGACAGAACCATTAAGTTATATATGGTTCAAAGCATCATGAATAGCCCTATTTGAATCCGTATCAATATACAGGGTGTTTCATTTAAAATAAGAAAGTTGATACCTGTCTATGAAAAATGTTCACCCTGTATATATGAAAATAAATTAAACCCTCAAAATCCCTAAATAACCTTTGTATTCAACTTTTCTCTCCACCTCATATACTTTCTGTGATAAAGTAGTGTCCCAAGATAAACAGGCCACCCTGCCAACTACATGCACATTCAATTCTTTTTCATTTAAACAGATCTAAGCAGTTTTTCCCAATTTAAGAATTATTTGTCTTTTATGACAAATGAATACCCTTTCTATGTATCTGCAGTACTTATACATGAGTATACCAGCCAAAACTTAGATATTAACGTTTACGACAAAACAAGTGGGATGGCCCATGTCCAAGCCGTGGCCATTTGTTGACGAATGCCAGTGGCGGCGCGAGTTTTTACTTCCCGCATAAGGAAATACCATTAATCATGAAAAAATTATTGTTCAAGGTTTTTATAGATCTTCATATTTTTCCATTTCTGTCGGTCGGTCGGTCTGTTCCCGGTATATCTAAGAAACCGACTTACTCGATTAACTTTAATTTTATTTAATTTTGCACAAAAATTATGTTTGATACAAAAAAAAATATTAGTATGAATTCAATATGGCGAAAGAAAATGACGACCGGTTAAAATATTTGATGTACGAAAATGAAGAAATGGGGCATGCTTCATTATCGTTGACAAAAAGAAGGATTCTTATCTATTCCTTAATGAGGCAAATAGGTATTTTTTACCGTTTATGGTATCATTTTCAGTGTTTTTACAAATGTTTGCTGATTTTATTAATGCCAAAAATAAGAATTGCGAGACAGTAACACTTTTTTTAGACGTTTAGAAATCCAAAATGGCGGCGCCAATCCTACCGGCATTTTGTTTCTTGTGTAGATTAAACTGAAAATTGGTGTCTGGGAAAATTTAAGAGTGTCAGCATCTAAAAATTCAAAAGAGCGATGTCAAAATGAAAATGTCAACATGTAAAAATGCAAAACAAAATTGAAAATAGTGGCTCCAACATATCAAACGAATTTTGTCATTTGTACAGATTCGATTGAAATATCGGTATCTAGAAGTATGTAAGAATGAAAGTTATGAAATTTTAGTCAATATTTGAGAGTTGATAAAAATGACGGCCCCAACATAGCAGACTAATTTTAAAATGTTTGCAGATTTGATTAAATTTCGGCATTTCGTTTTAGTAATAATAACAATAGGCCGCCATTTTGCTCTGCCATATTGGATTTCTACCAAAATATTACCATTTCATATGACCTTTAATTTTTAACCAAAACTTGAAGTAAGCTGGAGTCTTGAGAGTAAAGTAAAAAAGAAACGAGCTCTATAAAACAAAAATAGATTAGCCAATTGTCATATTGTTATTCCACGTTAATAGCTAAATTTAAAAGAATAAGATTTTTTTTTAATTTTCAATTTCCTAAATCTTAAATTCTAACCAGTTTAGAACATGTTTACAAATACATTTTTACTTTCAATTACCCAAAGAATCACCATTTAAATTCCTTTACTTCACAACACTTAAATAAAATATTGGCCCTACTCAAGTGAAAATTAAAAAAATGAGCCAAATCATCCGAAACCTTCTTATTTCCCCAGATTTCATCCAAAACATAGTGATTTTCAAAATTGCAGTACGTTTTTTTGGGCATGAGACACCCTTCAACTATTACCCAGTAAATAATAATGCTTTAGGTTAGCATATAATAGCATCTAGGTAACTATTGGGAATATTTATAATTTTAATGTAGTGTAGATATATTCTATAATTATTTTAATTCTCTGATAGGAAAAACTATTGTAATAGTCAAAAAAATTACCTCAGAGACTTTCTTGTATCATTTTGCTTCTGAGGATTCTCACATGACCCCCGCCGAAGTAAACGTTCTATTATACTGAACCAGATTGGTTAATACGTCATGTGACCCAAAATAAGTGAATAAGATATCTTCCATTAGACATTACAAGTCCCCTGCAAAATGAAATCTAGCTTTTTACTTAGTGATTCAAGGACTATTCCAAACTTAAACGGCCATTTTATTGCAAACTCACATTGCCGCACCATAGTTACGTCAACTAAAGCTCCTAGTTTTGTAACGTCCAAGATATTTATTATTTATTAAATATTAAAAAAATCAATGTTCTCCTAATGTCTAATATTGACAATTACACAATAATAAATTAAAACAGATGCAGTAGTGAAGTTAAGAAAAGCTTGGTACCTAATGACAATTTTAATTGAATTAATTTTTGGGTTAAAATATTTTTTAGCAAATTAATTTCTTTAATATTAAATTTTATTGTAGTTCCACGAACTGCTATTGGTTTTTGAGCCACGCCGGTCAAGTGACTCTGTAACAATCTTTTCTGTAGACTACTGTACTATTATAGTATAAGGATTCCTTGTCAATGAAAGTGGGATGGTCTAACACGACAGTGGGTTGGTCTAATGTGTGGAGAAGTCGATGGGGGTTGTCATATCTAATTAAAACTCTTGTTACTGGTGTAATTTGATCAGAGGTATTGGGGGTATTTTAGCTTGTATTTTACTATTTTGCAATAAAAGTAATGTCTTTATAATGCTTAGAAACTAATACTGGAAAAACATTACTATTCTTTGTATGAAAACTTTATTGCATCACATTTAAACATATTCACTGTAATATAAATTGGTATAAACATTGGAGTTCCTGGCTAAGCTTGGCATTATTGTACAATCGACCTTATACTGTGAAATAATCTTGGCAGTGGCTAAATATGTAAATAATGAACACTACTTTTATTCTTCAAGTGATGACAAGATGATAAGAGGACTGTCTTCTAACCCCAGCCAGTATACTGCCTTTTAGGTTTACAGTGTCAAAACGCCAATTACGTCTTCAATCACCTGCTGACTTCTTGACATCAACCAACCTATCTAAGATCCACATGTCTTGGGAAGTATTTCTTTTGTCTGTCTGCAGTAGTTTGCCCTTGACCAATTCTCCTTTATCTTTTTCCAAGCCAATCTGTTCAGAACCTATGAGGCAGTATTGTTGACTTATGCCCAAGCAGGGTTCATAGCCCAGATATTGGACTGGCGATTCCGTTAACAAACTATTACGCTTCTGGAAAACTTTCTCATTGCCTTCGACACCACAGGGCCCATTTTAATTTCACCACCTCAGTCTTTACTAGCTCACTTAGGCCATCTCTACACTCCTAGACTAGAGCTGAGCTCATTCTGGCCTTACCGATGGCTTTTTCAAACTCAAACTCAAAATGCTTTATTATCAGAAGAAAATTTCTTGTTGACAAAGCTGATAAATGTTAATAAAAAAGAGAGAAAACAGTCATATATAAGAACAACAATGATATCAATAGCAATACACAACATAATAAATAACATAACACGAAAGGCAAGGAGGCATCAAAATTTGTTTAGACAATACAACATCAAGCTCGGTTTTAATAATAAAAATTGCAGCAAAAGAGATCTCCTAAGGCTTTCACATGTTCACGCGTCGTCACGCTTTACATACCTCCGCTTATTTTTTGGAAATTAATAAAAAGTTTATAGTTCTGCTTGTTATCAATGTAATAAAAAAATTGTGATTCTTCATGTTTAGTTGTTTATTTCTATTAATTATCTAAAACAATAGAGCAAACAAGAAAAACTCATAATTTAAATTCAAAAGCATTTATTTATTGCCAAAAAAAAAAAACTACAAAAACATATATTTCTTATCAGCAAGAGAATTTCCTTGTCCTGTCAAATATTTAAAATTGTTGGATTTACCTTATTTGTTTGTGGTGAAATGTGAAGTGCAGAATAATTTAATAATTGAATGGATTTATTAACTGTAAACATTCCATTCCTTTTGTTGTTTGAAACTGGGGAATACCCTTCTCTTATGTATTTGTGTGCAATTCTGTTCTAGCATGTTGAATTTGTACCAGTTTATCCCTATTCTCAATTGTCATTGAATAAGAAGATTTTTTACGTTGATTTGAATATGTATCACGAATTTACCAGTTTTTTCCATTTTATCTTGCTATCTCAGATTCATACCAAAATTGTTCATTCCCATGTGACACTTGATTTGAGGTAAATTGATTAAGTAGTTTTTTAGTAATGTTTTTAACACTTCACTATGTCGCCATATTGGATTTTTGCCCAAAATTTTAAATCAATCGGGTAAGTAGGTTTTAAGCTATGACACGAACTGGTAGACAGACACACCGACAAAGTTGGCATCTAGGTCAACGTGAAGTTATGTAAGACCAAGGAGGGTGATTTTTTCATGAATACAAAAATTTTATTTGACCGCCGTTTTTTTCCGCCATCTTGAATTTGTACCACAATTTTACTATACCACAATTAATTATTGCACAATATTTGAAATCAATATATTAAGTATTTTTTCAGGCTGAACTATTAAATATTCTATTAAGCATCCATTTTATTTGGGACCATCTTGGATTCATACTAAAATTTTGCTAATTCTTACATAATACTTGATTTTTGTACAAAATTTGAGGTAAATTGGTTAAGTAATTTTTGGTAATAATGTTTTAAACATTTCACTAGACTGCCATTTTTTTCGCCATATTGGATTTCTACCAAAATGTTCAAATTCAAATTCAAAATAAACTTTATTGTCAGAAAAAGATACAATTCTCATATACAAAGCATTAAATCTAATAAATACTATTCATAAATTGTTTTTTGACATCTAGAGACCCTGAAAATAAAAATCTTGGAGGATGATTTTCTCACAATTACAACACTTCCCTTTACAAGGGAAGTAACTATTCAACAGATTTTAGCAAATCAGGAAATAAAGGTCCATTTTTAAATGTAGTCCTTAATGATAAAAAACTGAGTAGGATGTGAAGAATGAGTCAAAGTCAGATATTAAGGGAAACTTGTTAAACTAAATGTAACAAAAAAACCTCAAACAAAACAAAAGGTCAAGTTCATGAGGAACATTATGAAAGGACTAATACGGACAGCTTTAGTTTCAGTCCGATTTCCAATACAGATTATAAGGACATGAAAATCTGAGTGGAAATCTCAGTATAGAAGTACTATGATGTCTACTACAATAGCACCTGATACTTATGAAGAGCTGTAGAGGTTTCCAATGGAAATTGTAAAATAACATATTTAATACAATTTTTGAAATTTTTTAGGTGATTGAAAGAAGAAACATTGAACAATTGAATGGGCCAAGGCACTTATCCCTTATATTTAAACAGGACTGATTCATTAATTAATATAAAAACAATGTACACAAATTTTAAATATTAATCTTGATATTTATATTAATTTATTATTATTTTGTTACTGTTACTTTTTACGTTTGTTATTATTATTATGATGTTTTTCTTATATTTTTTAATATTTTTTTTTGTTTATATTAAGCAAAATATTAGCAGATTTATAATTTAATTAATAATATGGGCATAACATAAATTTATAAATTTACTTTTATGGGCGGTATTTAATTATGATATCACATTTGACATCCAGTCAGGAACACCACGCCATAACATTAGAATATTTGGCAGAATACAATGGTTATGATACTGGTGGGTTTAAATATGTACAAGTTCTAACGGATTGCTTATTAGTGGTACAATAGCGGAATTGGTTAGAGCAATGGGCTAGAAATCCAGAGGTGTGGGTACAATTCCTGCTCGTACCATAACTTTTGCTGTTGATTATAAATATTTCTAAAAAAATATTTTGTAGTTTGGAAACTGATAAAATATTTCTATTTAAAATTTGGCTTATATGGACATAACGTAAATTATAAATTTACTAATAAATTATAAATTTACTAATAACAACGAGGTCAGATTTGACGTCCCACAGATGAATATTTGGCAGGATCAACAATGGTTATGATCTGATGGGTTTGATAAAAATTTAAATCTAATCAGTGGTACGATAGCACAACCACAGATGATTCCACTTCTCTGGATAAAAATTTAAATCAAAGTCATTCAATGTTCCTCAAACCCACTGATGAAAATGAAGTAAAACTAGTTATAAACAGACTTAAAAATAAAAAGACTGAAGACATTTATGGTGTAAATGTGTACAGTGTTAAAATGGTTAGTGACTTTCTACTACATCCTTTAGTAAATGTAATTAATACTTGTTTGGCTGCTTTCCAACCCTGTTAAAAATTGCAAAAATTATCCCAATCTATAAAAAGGGAGATAGGGGCCTCCCTCAAAACTACAGACAGATTGCTTCCCTGCCTGTCGTTTCTAAAATTTTCGAGAATATCATCCATAGACAAATTTTGTCCTACCTAGAAATAAATAAAATATTGATACCCCAGCAGTTTGAGTTTAGAAAAGGTGTCACAATTACTGACGCAATTAAAAAATTAACAACCTGTATAAATAAAGCCTTTGAGAACAGAAATAATTATATAGGATTATTCACCGATCTCAGTGCTGCCTTTGATTCTGTTAATCATAAAATCCTACTGGATAAACTTTACTTTTATGGTATAAAGAGCATGGCCCACAAATTGCTTATATCCTACCTATCGGAGAGATATCAAATGGTCAGCTGTGAAAATAAGGAAAGTGATCCTTTATTGACTCAAAGAGGAGTACCACAGGGCTCTGTGCTTGGTCCATTTCTCTTCCTCATATACATAAATGATCTACCAAGAACTTTTACAGATCAGAACGTGACAAGCGTTCTATATGCGGTTGACGCCACATTTGACTTTGCAGCGGACAGAGCAGGATACAGCTGTTATTATTGAAAACATGCTGCGGCATGCTAAAACCTGGTTTGTTTCAAATCAACTTTTTTGAATGAAGGTAAAACCCAAACAATGTTGTTTGAGACCCGAACTGCTAGAATTGTGGCAAATAAGCCCATTACAAAGTTTCTTGGGGTTGTGCTGGATGCACATATGATATGGATTGAACAGGTGAATGTATTGTGTGGCAGGCTAAACAAAGCAATATATGCTATTAGAAAGGTTAGGCAAACAGTAAATTAAAATGCAGCTCTTACAATGTATTATTCTCTGTTTGACACTGTTATGCGATATGGAATACTAACATGGGGGTCGGCTGCAACTGTACACCTTGAAAGAGTCTTTAAAGTTCAAAAATATGCCATAAGATGCATTGCAAATTGAAGTGTGATGAATCCTGTAGACCACATTTCAAATCTTTGAAAGTGATGACTCTTCATACAGTGGTTATATTCACCAAATTACTGCATG
This sequence comes from Kuschelorhynchus macadamiae, assembly GCA_030620095.1. Classification (NCBI taxonomy): domain Eukaryota; kingdom Metazoa; phylum Arthropoda; class Insecta; order Coleoptera; family Curculionidae; genus Kuschelorhynchus; species Kuschelorhynchus macadamiae. The sequence goes on from JAUTXW010004946.1 coordinate 582,236, forward strand.
TCAAGAAAAATATAGAAAGGTATACAGCTGCATCCGAGGTTCATGCATATGGTACAAGACATTGTAGTAAACTGGCCTAGCTTCCTAGAAACAGATTAATAAGAACACAAGATGACGAAATTAGGCTGTTTAATGCATTGCCTCATGAAATAAAACTTTTGAGTCAAAAATCTTTTAAGAATAAGCTAAATAAGGTATTGACTAGTGCATGTATATATAGCCAAGAAGAGTATTATAATGTAATATCTAATATCAATGACCTCCCTTGAAAACTCTTCAACATAGATTATATTTTGTAATTGAAATTGTATTTTTGTATTTTAGTAAGTATTTTTGTTTGCTTTTAAACTATTTTGATGTTTTATGTCTTTTTGAACACTGAGACCTGTCTATAAATACCTTGTATTTTCCAGACCAATAAACATTATTATTATTATTGTTTTTATGACTTTTTGTCTCACAGTATTCCTGTGGTTGTATTTTATACTGACGGGATTATACCAAGTCGGTACAAAAAATAAAAAAAAGGAAATGGAAAAAAAAACAACTATTGTGTATTAAGAAATAATCTAACTATACTACATGTTTTCAAAATGACCGATTTCTGGATGTTCCTGTGAATGTCTGTATTAAGTCCTAATGCAGCCAAATGCGGTGTAAACGTTGTTGGGGTGAGACCTGTTACTGATAAGACGAGAGGAACAATGATGACCCTTTTCTGTTTCCACAGCCTTTTTACTTCCATTGCCAAGTCGGTGTATTTGGTGTATATGTGTGAATGTCAATGTCCCAGTAGAGCTTGTAGTCTTCGTTTTCAAGTATAGATGTTGGTGTATAATGGTAGTAAGGGTCTGTGTTCTCCGTTAGTTTGTATGTTGTGGCTAATGCTTGATGAACGACCTTCGCTGCTGAGTTGTGTCCCCAGTTCCGGCCATTATTCTACATCCACTCATTATGTGATCGATCGTTTCTCTCTGCTGGTGACATCTCCTACACCTCTCGTCTTCAATGGTTGTGTCCTTGATGATGTGCTTTCGGTAGTTTCTGGTTGCTATGACTTTGTCCTGGATAGCAAGCAGGAAGCCTTCTGTTTCAGGGAACAGCTGTCCTTCTTGTAACCACATATATGAAAGCTTTTTATGTATATGGTCTTGCTTTATGTGGTATCTGTGTCTTCCATGAAGTGTTTTTTCACACCAGGTGTTCATCTTTTCTAGTCGTGATTGGATGTGACTGTGTGCATCTGCTGCATGTCTCGTTTGAGACACGTCGAGCAGTGTATAATTCTTGTCTGCCTTTACTATTGCCTTGTGGAGGTTAATTTGTTTGTTGTGGAAGAATTTTCTGAGTTCTTAAATTTGTTTTTTATTTAGCAATTGTATATCTATAATTCCCCTTCCTCCTTCTTTTCTCTCAATGGTGAGTCCTCATGCGTTGGGATGTAACTTCCTGTGTTTAGTGAATTCAGAACGTATGTAGCTTTGTGAGTCTGGTTTTAAATTCCGTCTTGAGCTCTGATTTGATAAAAGTGTGGTTAATTTTGATGCTTTGATGGAAGCCTAGGTATCCGTGTGTGGTCGCCTTTATATAAAACGCGTGTTTATGATTTGTTGTCTTGTTACTACAAGTGAATTTATTGTGCTAGAAACAAATAAAAATAGAAAAAACATCACTGTGACTCATCTTATATATCAAACAAATTTTCAGTAAATAAAAACTCACAAGAACTTAAGAAAAATCAATGATTATTTAAATATTTCAAACATGTCTAACCTTATTGAAGACAATGTCATTTAAAAATCCACAAACTTGGACTTTGACCGGCAGAATAAGGGAGACCCTACACTATAGGTTTTAAGAGTCAAGACATGACAATCGGAAATTAATTAGGCAAAGTATTAAATATAAATGTCAAAACTCAGGAAAAACATATTTTCTATTTCTGAAAAAATCGAAAAACTTTTCTCCTGGAAAGCAGATTTCTGAATTGAGTAAGGGACTGCTTTCTAGGTAAGGGTAACACATTTAAGTTTCTAGATAAATACACACACTGCTTACGTCTTCTGTATAAACTATAATAATTTGAATCTAAATAAAGATGAATGAAAAGCTGTCATTGGGAAAATTTAAATGCTGCAAGAAAGAGATGTCATGCTATTACTGTGTAGCATGCCAAACTATTTTACACAGAAGTTGCACTGATAGAAAAGAAATCTCGGTCATAAAGGAAAATAAGATCTACTGCAGTAATAGATGCGAAAACGCTGCAAACAACTTAGAAGAAAGTGAATCAACAGAACTATTTGAACTTCGGGAGATTATTTTAAAGCAGCAGAATGAAATATATGAGTTAGCGGAACACCTTAAAAGATCAAAGAGAAATTCAATGGCATTTGAAAACGAGGCAGAGGAACAAGAGAAAATTTATAAGAAAGAAATCGATGACTTCAAAGATACCATAAAAAGGTTGAAGAAAGAATAGAAGATACTAGAAGTCTAATGGAAAAGAAAAACTTAGAAATGTCAGTCTCAAATAAGAACCATGAAGAACAACTAAAAGACTACAAACGGCAATCTGACCAATTGAAAAATAAACTAACAGAAGAAACTAAAACAAGGGAAAGAATGCAAAATTTGGTAAAGCAACTTAAAGATGAGAATGATGATATAAAAAAGAAAATGGATGTTATGTCCAAAAAACTAACGAAAATGAATGAACTACAAGATGAAAACCTGCAGCAACAGGCAAAAATATGTGAATGTGAAGAGAAATTATACCAGCTAACCACCACAGCAGCAAGAAAGGAAGAACAAATATCTAAGGACAATAAAAACATAATTGACGAACACAAGGAGGTGATATGTGGCCTAGAAGAGCAAGCAGCGATAAAAGAAAACACAATTAAAGAACTAAAAGAAACATGCCGAAAACAAATAGAGCAAATTGAAACACTGAAAGAAGAATACACAAAAATTGAAAAGGATGTCCTGAAAGAAAGACAAAAAATGCAAGAAACAAATAAATCAATACAGCATCTATGAAATGAAACTAGTCAGCAAAGGCGGAGTTTGGGTACGGCTGGAAACCAAGATGATGCTGAATCGACCAAAGTCGCGCAAGAAAATCAAAAAGCAAGAATCACAAAACCGCAAGCACTTCTACTCAGCGGAAGTACTTCATATAATAATAGAAAAATATTTAAGCAAATTTCAAAGGGTACATTTGACACAAACTGCCAATATAGCAATAACAATCTCTATCAAGATATAATATCTCCCGACAACAAAAAAATTATTCAGAAACTCAACAACAGTGATTTCGCAGTTATATTTACCACCTCAGAAAACGCAAGAGTAGGAAAACCAATAAGAAACAACGACATAAATGAACTGATTTCTACGGGAAAAAACACTAACCTAGTTATAATAGGATCACCATTTATACAAAATAGACTAGCTTTAAACAAACTTATAGAGCAACAAAACATACATGTACAGAACATCGTAAGCTCATTGAAAACCACCAATGTACATTTCATAGACTGCAACAAATTAATACAAGAAGACCAAGTAACAGTAAATGGTGAACTTTCGAACAAAGCCAAGTATGTCATGCTGAACTTTATTTACCAGCATTTGGTTAGAACTAAAACCATCTCAACATCAACAGAAGACCTCCAGGGTTCTAATGAAAATTTAAATTTAAATGAAACTGGAAGAAACAACGAAATAGTGACCGATACATGTTCGCAGTACAGTAAGGAATACCAAACTAAAACCACGCCCCCTCCAGCAGATAATACCACCAAAAACAGATCCGTACCTGCAAATATTCCTCAACCATACAATTTTTTATACCCGCGACTATCACAGATGGAGCTGCAGATATAGAAGCACCAAACAACGTTCTCCATATCAGTCACATCAACATCCAAAACATAGCAAACAAATTAAATGAACTAGAAATATTGTGTCAAGAAACAAGAACCAATGTACTATGCATAACAGAAAGCTGGATTTCTAATGAAGCAGTGTCTAGTTTGTATATTAAGCAGTACAACCTTCGATCATCTTTCTGCAGAAGTCAACACATTCACGGAGGATGCGCTATCTACACAAACGAAGATATAGTAGCCAGACCAATGGAGAAGATATGTGACTTTTCAAGGAAAATGCATATTGAGTGTTGTGGGATTGAACTAAAGTCGAACAATATGAGAATCATAATCATGACAATATACAGACCACCAACTGGGGACATCGATCTATTCTTCTACCAAATATCAGAGCTGCTTTTATTCTGTATATGTATATGCCCAAATCTAATTTTGACTGGCGATTTAAATGTGGATAGTTTAAAGGATAACGACCGCAAATATTGTCAACTGAAGGATATTTTTGAGTCTTTCAACCTTAAAAACTATTGCAATGGCCCAACTAGGATCTTTACTACAACAATTGGAACATCGGAATCAGCTATTGACTACATGGTAACAAATATGAGTGAAGGTTTTATTGAGTGCATCATTAAACAACCGCATCTATCAGATCATCTCCTGCAAGAACTAAAAATAACAATGAATAAGATACCAACAAAGGAAAACATGACCTTAAAAAGAAAGCAGCAAAGAACAATAAAGGAAACAACAAACATGGAACAGTGTTTGTTCTTCGGACATAAATATTGCTCTAGAGGGCTTCCTGCAAGATTTTATCTGGCATTACAAACAAACCTGTCCAATGAGACAAATAAAAGAAACAAATAAGCCAAACTCCTGGTACAACAGCGAATTAAAGAGAACAAAAGACAGTCTACATGACCTATACATACTTGCAAGACAAACAAAAGATCAAAATCTTCTAAATGAGTACAAAGAAAGAAAAAAACAATACAGGAAAGCTATCAAAGAGGCCAAAATAAAATTCAACCAAGACAAAATCGAGAATGCAAATAATCGCCCAAAACAAATATGGGCCATCATAAATGAAGAAATGGGAAGAAAGAAGCAGGCTCCTCTTATAGAACTGAAAATCAAAGATGAACTGATCACTGACAGACGAAGAGTTGCTGATGAGTTTGGCCTATTCTTTTCCACTGTGGCCGAAACAAAAATTAAGGATCATTTTGGTCAGAACAATGCGGCATCACCTACCACTTGTGATCTCCACCCGAACTCAATTTTTCTTGAAGCTGCATCAGAAAAAGAAGTTTTATGTATTATTAGAGACTTAAAAAACAAAAAATCAGTCAGCATAGATGAAATCCCTACTAAGGTAATTAAAGCCGTGGCAGATGAAATAGCTAAACCAATTAAGATATTAATAAACACAGCAATGAACACCGGAACTTTCCCTTCAATCTTGAAAATAGCTAAAGTAGTACCAATATTTAAAAAAGGAGACAAACGCAACTTAGAAAATTATAGACCCGTATCTATTTTGAGCATTTTTTCCAAAGTATTTGAAAAGGTCATTTACAACAGACTTATAAGTTTCCTAAACAAGTACAAGCTAATAAATGACAACCAACATGGATTCAGAATAGAAAGGTCTACTGAAACAGCTGCAGTTGAACTGATTGATTTTATTCATGAAGAACTGGATTCAGGAAAAATAGTCGCAGCAGTGTTCTTTGATCTGTCACGAGCATTTGACACACTTAACCTAGATTTTGTTCAGGAAAAACTATACAACCTAGGAATAACGGGAACACTTGTGATTAGTTTCCTAGAAAATAGAAAGCTTGTGGTGAGCGTGAATGGATGCAATTCTGACCAGCATAATATCGGTATAGGAGCGGCTCAGGGTTCGATCTTGGCACCTTTAGTATTTCTCCTTTTCATTAATGATTTGTCACTTCCAGGAAAAACAATTAAGTTTGCTGATGATATGTCTGTGGGGATATCAGCTAAAAATGAAGATTCACTTTTACAAGACATTTCCACAATATGTGATAAAATGAACCAATGGTGTACAAAAAACCGGCTCATACTTAATAAGGAAAAAACAGTGAAAATTCATTTCTACAAAAACAATGAAAGAGCCAACATTGAGGGAGCTGCTAAATGGACAAAATTTCTGGGTACAAACGTTGATGAAAAAACGAACTGGGATCACCAAATAAACCATGTTTGCTCTGGGCTCAGCAAGGCATACTATGCTCTATTAAAAATGAAACAAACAGTCCCAACGGAAACACTACTTACTATATACTATGCAATGGCTTACCACTACTTGTCATATAACATACTTTTGTGGGGACAGAGCACAAACATTAACAGAGTTTTTGTATCCCAAAAAAGAATTGTGCGTTTGATGTTTGGACTGGGGCCTCTAGAGACCTGCAAAGAGTCCTTTAAGAAAATCAAGATCCTAACTGTTACCTCAATATATATACTGAAATGTGCATTATATGTAGTTAAGAACAAGAAGAAATTTATAAAAAATGACAATGTTCATGATTACCCAACACGAAATGCCTCATCTCTTCTGATCCCAAAACATAGAACTTCCCACTATGAAAAATCTCCACATTATGCTTGTGTAAAGATATACAATAACCTACCAACGGACATAAAAACAATAAGAAATGTGACGACTTTTCGAAAAAATTTGAAAAACCTTTTACTCAACAGTGTGTGCTACAATTTAAACGAGTTTTTCAGTTAAAATAATCCATATATGCATATATTTATTATTAATATTATTGTTTGTTTTGTTATTAGTGTTTTATTGTAATGTTCTGGTTTGTACTATATTGACAGTTTCGTCTTTATTTACATTATTAATGTTCCCTTATGTACTTATATATTTACTTTGGTTTGACTTTTCTGATGTCATGTCATGTGATTTTTATAGCAATAAACGTATTTGTATTTGTATTTATTTGTATCTCTACGTTTCTTCTTTGAGCATGTTATCTATAGTTTCATTGTTGATTTTTTCCCCCGTAAAGTGGTCTTTCCACTGTCCCTTGTTGATATGAAGTAGCTTGCATTTACTTATACCAAATTCCATGTTGATGTCCAAGGTAAACGTTTCTGTGATTTTAAGGAGTTCCTTTAGCTGTGCCTTTGTGCTTGCATATAATTTTATGTCATCCATGTACAAGAGATGGTTTATTTTGTGTAGGTTATTTTTTTGGTGTTTAATTTGAAATCCGAAGTTTGTGTTATTCAATGTGTTTTAGAGTGGATTGAGACAGAGGCAGAACCACAAAGCGCTGAGTGAATCTCCCTGGAACATACCTCGTCTGATGTAGATCTCTTCTGTTTCGATGTGCTCTTTTTGTGTTCTCAAGTGGATTTTAGTTTTCCATGTACTCATGATTTGCGTAAGAAATTGCCTCATATTTTTATTGACTTTATATAATTCTAGTACTCTGTAACTGTGGGGTATCGAATCAAAGGCTTTTTTCTAATCTATGTAACCAGTATGAAGGTTTCTATAATTTTTCCTGGTTTGTTCCATGATGACGCTGTCTATAATGAGCTGCTCCTTGCATTCTCGGCTGTTTTTCCTGCACCCTTTTTGTTCTTCCATTAGAATGTTTTTGTGTGCTAGATGTTGTTCTATTCTCCTGGTAATTGTGGATGTGATGATCTTATATAGGGTTGGAAGGCACATAACAGGTCGGTAATTTGACGGGTCCTTATTGTCTGAATTTTTGGATTTAAGGTATGTTATTCCTTGGGTGAGAAAACTGGGGAGTGTGCTAGGTTTTAAAATAATTTTAGTAATTTGGAGAGTGAGAGCTTCATGTGTGGAAATAAACTGTTTGTACCAGAAGTTATGAGTATTATCTATTCCAGGACATCTCCAGTTATGTGTGTATTTGATTGTTTCTGCAACTTCTTGTGTTGTCATTGCAAAGTCCTCTTGTTCCTTTAAGCACTTGTGTCTGTCTTCTTCCGCTTTAATCCATGAAGCGTTATTATTGTGTAGCTTCAGTTCTGATTATTATAATGATGATTATTATTATTATTATTATTATTATTATTATTATTAATTGGTTAGAGCAATGGGCTAGAGATCCAGAGGTGCAGGTTCGATTCCCGCTCGTACCATAACTTTTGCTGTTGATTATATATATTTTGAAATTATTTGATGTTTGAAGTTGTGGCAAGTCCTTTTATTTCATTGTTCTGTTTAAACAAAGTTTTTAGTGGTTTTATTGATTTGTTAATATAAGTGTTTAGTATGTGTACATCGCAAATTTTTGCAAGTGTATAACAATCGTAATTTTGTGCCATCTTATTTTAAAAAAACCCTATAATTGAATTATAACTATTTTTGAACAAAAGAATATTGTGAGGCCGAAACATAAAAGAACACAACAAAAAATTGATGGCATTTAAAATTTTATCGCCGTAACTTCTTATCTCTCCTTACTTCTGCCTGTGGAGTTTTCGCATGGTCATACACTAAAATACAGTTTTTTCGTCGACCAATTTATTAACTCCAATATTATCTAAATTTTTATAAAAATGCAACGTCAATTCAAATGTTGTAAAAACAAAGAATTTTTGAATTATTTTTTGCATTCAATGCCATTCTGTATTTCACCCCAGTTGCATGGAAAGAATGCCGGAAATGATAAAAATGGGCGGCTATAGGCTTTTATGTTCAACTGATTGTCAGACGACATTCAACACTAACCATGAACAAAGGCAGCTACACGATAGGGAAGTTGATCAATTGAATATAGAATTGAAAGAAAAGGAAAGACATATTGATAGATTCAGAAGAAATAGCCAGGTATTTGAAGACTTAGTCTCAAACTGAAACTGGTCAATTCAAATGTTGTAAAAACAAAGATTTTTTGAATTATTTTTTGCATTCAATGCCATTCTGTATTTCACCCCAGTTGCATGGAAAGAATGCCGGAAATGATAAAAATGGGCGGGTATAGGCTTTTATGTTCAACTGATTGTCAGACGACATTCAAAACTAACCATGAGCAAAGGCAGCTACACGATAGGGAAGTTGATCAATTGAATATAGAATTGAAAGAAAAGGAAAGACATATTGATAGATTCAGAAGAAATAGCCAGGTATTTGAAGACTTAGTCTCAAACTGAAACTGAAGAAGCAGAAAAAAAACTGTCATCAGAGCTGGATGTCTTGAGCAAACGTAATGCTTCTCTAGAGAAAGATCTTAAAATACTTAAAGATAGAGAGTTTGAACTAGTTTCTGAATTGGAATCTTGGCAGGAAACTAGAACAGAGCTAGATGGTAAGATACAATACCTAAGCGAACTTAACAGGAGCATGATTACATCGATCAGTACCTTGGAACAAGACAATGTGGCACATATTAAGGAGGTTGAGGAATTAAAAATGGAAATATGCAAATTAAATTCTAGTCAGCGGTTGTTTAATACCACACATGAGTTGCAACCAAATGGAACAAGTTCTGTTCAAATTCGGAAGAACCAGTAACTCATTATGGGTGGCGAATGTACCAGAGGAACTGCGTTTCTTTACCAAAATGTCCGAGGCCTAAGGACCAAGACTGTGAACTTCTACTATTAACTATGATGTGGTTGATCTTACCGAAACGTGGTTATGCGACGGTATTCTGAGTAGTGAAGTTTTTCCAGACAATTACATTATTTACAAAAAAAGACAGAGATAAAGACACCAGTATATATTCCAGAGGCGGTGGTGTATTGATCGGAGTGAAATCTGACCTGGAATCAATAGCGATTACCATTCCTAAGAAAAACATTGAAGTTCTTTTCGTCGGCGTACGTCAGTCACAGTGGCGCTCATTATATCTTTGGAACAGTATAAATTCTGCCATCTTCCCCGGTGTGTATATATGATCCTTTTGTAGAGTCCATTAACGCTATGATGTACAACATGCCTAATTGTTACTTAATATTGGCAGGCGATTTCAATCTTCATAAATTTAGTCTATGTAGTTATAAGTAGAAATTATCTATAAGCAGTACAAAGCAGAGAGAAAACAGTATAGACGGTTCCTAACAGACTTCAGAAAAAGTAATAACGATAATAAGATTTGTAACTCGAGTAACAAAGTAAAAACTGCGTGGAGTATTTTCAATACCGAATCTAATAAAAAAAGGGCAAAAACGGATATCTCGTTACAATTGCAAACGGATGAGATTACTGAAGATGCAGTAGTCATTGCAGAGTTATTCAGCAAACAGTTTAACTTTTTACCTATCCCAACTAACGATACAGATACTAAGCACCAAAGTAATATACCTACAATTTTTCTTGCACCTGTTGATGAGAGGGAAGTACTCAAAATTATGATGGATTTACCAAATAAGTTCTCCGCAGGACTTGATGAGGTACCCGTTTGCATTCTTAAGTCAGTGGGTAACTGGGTGTGTTCTCCACTTGCTAACCTAATAAATGAATGTTTCTACATGGGGATATTCCCAAACGAACTTAAAAAAGCCAAACTGGTTCCTGTTTTTAAGAAGGGTGATCGCCATGACGTTGGCAACTACAGGCCGGTGTCACTGCTGTCGGCAGTGTCGAAGGTTTTTGAAAGAGCCATTTACACAAGAATAATGAACTTTTTAAATTTCCATAATATCCTAAATCCAAATCAATTTGGTTTCAGGCCTAACATGTCCACGGAATTGGCAATTTTCAAAACAATTTCATATATAATGGAGAAAATAGATAAGGGTGAGCAGGTGGCAGGGCTATATTTTGATCTTTCAAAGGCCTTCGATACCATCAACCACCAGTTAATGATTTCAAAACTGGAAGGGTATGGGACTAGAGGTGTTTGTGCTGCTTTGCTAAAATCGTATCTTACCGAGAGGTATCAATCTGTGTGCGTAGTCAGCAAGGGTAAAAATCACTTTTCAAGCGCTGTTGAAATGAAGCAGGGCATCCCACAGGGCTCAATCTTGGGTCCAATATTGTTTCTGTTGTATGCGAACAGTCTCTGTGATGGAGTAACTACTGGGCTTGTCTGTCAGTACGCTGACGACACATCTGTCATGTTGGCGGGCAGGTCCGTGGAGGCCCTGTCTGAAGGATGTTCGACAGCAGCAGAGAAAATGTACAGATGGTGTCAGAATAACTATTTACAACTTAACACGGGTAAGACAGGACTAATCACATTTGAAAAAAAGCTAAACCAGAGCTATTCCCTTTATGTAAAACTGAATAGCAGGTCAATATCAGTGGTGAATAACATCAAGTTTTTGGGGGTAGTCATAGACTCCAACTTAAGCTGGGAGGACTATATTAATTTACTACAGGGTCGTCTGAACAGTATGTGTGCACTTATACGCAGACTACGGGATTCACTTTTTATAGACAGCATCCGAACTTTCTATTTTGCATGTATCCAATCACTAATAAATTATGGGATCTTGTTTTGGGGCTCTTCAAAACACGCAAACAAAATTCTCAAGACACAAAAACGTATCATCAGATGTATTCTTAAACTAACCCCTCGAACCTCTTGCAACAATCATTTTGGTGACCTGAATTTTCTGACTGTGCCTTGTTTATATTTCTTAGCCTTAGTTATGTTTGTCAAAAAGAACCCACATTTATTTAATGTAAACTCAGATTATTATTCAGACTCAATGACAATGGTAACTAGAAACAGGGCAGGTCTTAGTATCCCCTCACATAATTCAGCTTTTTTTGAGAGAGGTCCTTACTATCGTGCAGTGGGGGCATACAGGTCACTACCAAATAATATAAGGCATATTGAGGGTGTGAATCAGTTTAAAAAGAGTGTTATATTTTACTTGCAGGGTAAGTGCTTTTATTCTTTTAATTTTGATTTTTAGCTACTATTTTAAACTGTTTGTGAATGTACTTAATGTTTGATTATGTTATTAGTGTCTTATTGATTTATTAATTTATTTGTTAATTTTATTTAATATTAAGGTTTTAAAATGTACACACAAAATTTTTAATTATTGTATTTGATATTAAGTGTGCCTATAGCACCATATCATTTGTTTTTTCTTCATTTTTTTTTTCCTTGACGTTGCTTTGTCTTGTACTGAGATTTCGTTGGCAATAAAAGATATTATTATTATTATTATTATTATTATTATTATAGTAAAGTTATGGTTTCTTGTGATAAAGCATTGTGTTATGATCCTTCTCAGCAATATATCTCGTTATGTAATGATAATAGTAACTCGGTATTTATTTCAAATAATGACTGTGAAAAGACTATATTTGACTGCGCTTGTTTTTACGATCTTTCTCAGCTAAATACTTGTCCTAATGAAAGGTGACTTCTTTCCAGGGAAAAGTATCGGAGGAGAGAGTCATGAGGCACGGAGTCCCGCAGGGTTCAATCCTTGGCCCCTTACTATATCTTATATATGTCAATGATCTGCCATCCTCATTGCAGACTGGTGAGGTCACCTTGTACGCAGACAATACCAGCTTCCTGTCGCGGTGTAAGGACTGTGAGGTTTTGAGAGAACAGATGAACAACTGTATCGATGGGGTCAATGACTGGTTCACATCTAACCGACTAAGTCTTAATCTGCCAAAAACAGAGCAAGTCAACAAGTCAGGTTTCTTGGAGTCACTCTAGATCCTAAGCTCACTTTTGAAAGTCATGTCGACATCATTTCCAGGAAGATAGCCTCTGGAATTTTTATGCTGCGGAACCTGTCAAGGTTTGCCCACCAAAGTGTATGTCTTACAGCTTATCATGCTCTTATGGGCTACTTGCCTGGGGACACTCGGCTCATGCTGTGAGAGTCTTCTCCCTGCAGCAGAGAGCAGTCAGAGTTGTGGCTCAGGTTGGATATCGAGATGACGCCAGGCCGCATTTTAGAAACTTAAATAATCAAGATAAATTTGGTAGAGTAGATAATCAACATCATTATGAGACAAGATCACATAATGACTTATGTATACGGTTTCTGAGACTTGGAAGGTCATGGAATGCGACTCTGCACTTTGTGCCTGCCTTCTTTAATAAATTGCCTGCTGGGATCAAGAGATTGCCAATAAAAAAGTTTAAATCTGTGATAAAGAAGTATTTATTGGGGAAGGTATTTTATAGTTTTAAGGATTTTTTAAACTGTAATGTGACTGAGGCTGACTTTTCACTGTATTAAAAGAGTGGTTGTGTAGTTTAGTGTAGGTACCTATGTTACTAGTTTTATAGATGTCTGCTTGTTTTAGTATTAAATTTTAATCTATATTAATGTTTTTCTGGTACTGTAGGACTGACTTTTGTAAAAAACTTTTGTTTTGACAGTAAAAAACTATTATATTCTATTCTATAATGGCGTTATCTTAGATTTAGTTCTCTCTAACTGCCCAGAGGTATCTGTCGTCTGTCTGTCTATTAAATTCTGAAGTAATATCTTTAAACTTTTATAAGGCAAATTATGACTTACTAAATGATTATTTTTCCAACATTAATTGGGAATCTATTAATTGCACTAAATGTATCGATACTGCGATAGATGCCTTTTATGCGATAATTTATGCTGCGGTGGACATGTTTGTTCCACTTAAGTATTGTTGCTCTTTAAAATATCCCTCATATTTTTCCTTTACAACAATCAACATGGTAAAAAGAAAGAATGAAGCTTATAATAAATTTACAAAATGTAGATCATCAGAAAATGAGCCGGCCTATAAAATTTTAAGATCAGAGTCTAAACTTGCTATTAAAAGGGATCATGATGCTTTTCTAACTACAACCCAACATAATATATTAAAAAATGTAAAAAATATTTGGAATTTTGTAAAGTCAAGGCGAAATACGGGTGGATTTCCAAAAGAAATGTTTTTTAATGACACAAAATCAAATGAAGCTCAGAAAATTGCGAACCACTTTGCGGAATTTTTCCAATCTGTCTACTGTGAACCCCAACCACTCAGTACTCAAGCCACATGTAATTCCTGCTTTAATCCAAATATAAATCTTAATTATATACCTATATCTTCTGATACAATGTTCCATAAACTTGCCTTTATTCTTTATCGCTGAATTCTGGCCCATTTCCAAAACTGTGGAAACAAGCCGTTATAATAATAATAATAATGTATACATTACAATAATATAGAGCCTATAGATAAATAAGCATAATACAATAAATATTAGGCATAGTTGCATGTAATTATAATTTAAGGTGTTAATAAAAATTATAATAGCACATGTATACATAACTTAAAATTAAAAATTTTTACCAATAAATCAAAAATTCATACAAGAATATTTAAAATTTATATATATATTTATTTATTGTCTATGGACATTAAGCCCAATATTAATACATAATATAATATAATTTTCATTATTATTCTTAAATAATAAATTTATATAACAAAAACATTCGATAAACTCCAAGTTCTTAAAAATAAAAGAAAAAAAAAAAAAAAAACTATAATATTGCATACAAATAATAAGGGAAAAAAGGAAAACAAAATCAGTCTTTTCGGGCATTAAAGTGGGAAAAATTTCACCCGTTAACCACAGTCAACAACATCATAAACAATTTTTGAGCTGTCTCATAAAAGCAACACGATGAGCAAAACAGTCCAAATCATTAGGGTGTCTATTCGCGAGCCTGGCGGTGCGAGAAAGAAACGAGTGGAAGCCATAATTTGTTCTATGAGGTGGGACATGAAAGGATGAACTTTGTCTAGTTTGCCTATGTTGCACATGAAGTCCAATCTTATCAAGGAGAGTAGGGCAAAAACTATTACCGTGAAGAATATCGTAAAAAACCCTCAGATCCTTTTGCAGCCAACGAATTTGGAGAGTAGATAAATTCAGATCTGATTCTAATTGAATGTAATTAAGGTCATTTTGACGGTTTTGTTTAAATGATATATATCTTAAAAATTTATGTTGTACTCTCTCAATAGCCCGGATATAAACATCATAATGAGGTGACCAAACACAAGAACTATAGTCGAGATGTGGCCGTACTAATGCGCAATATAAGAGCCGAATGGAAGATATATTCTGAAAGTCACTTGAGCAACGCTTTATAAAGCCCAACATTTGCAAGGATTTAGAAACAATTGATGAGATATGGGGAGCCAAAAATATAAAACAATAAAAACACACCTTTTAACAACAGACCTAGGTAAAATTGAAAGAATAGAAACATTTTTCTTTGGCGTAAGTTATAACTGATTTTTTAAAATAATGGAGATCTTGTATGGACTTAATATCATTGGGTAGCGATCGATAGGCCTTTATAGCCATGTAATACGAGCTTTTCTCATAAAAAGTCGAGACATGGGCAGGAATCGCCAACTCATTTCTGTTTCGTATGGTTATGCGCATATCAGCACCATAATTTTCAAAGTTATGTTGGAAATCATTAGGGTTACGTCTAACCAGCATTACCAAAGACACAAATTTCAAAGATGGAACAGTCACGATGTTCAGATTAGATAAATGTTGTCTACAGGAATCCCTATAACCAAGTCCCAAAATACATCTTATTATTCTTTTTTGTATTTTAAAAATCTGTGTTGCTTCCCTTGAGGATCCCCAGAAAGCAATACCATAGCTCATAACAGATTGAATATACCCAAAATAGTATGCACGCAGACAGTACAGAGATATGCAATGTCTCAGTCTCCTTATCACGGCACATGCACTGTTCAGCCTTTTCTGTAGCTCCCTTATGTGGGTTTCCCAGTTCAAGCAAGACTCCAAACCCACTCCCAAAAACTTAATAAAGTCAACTGTAGGAATCGATCTATGATTCAGCCTTACCAGAAGGGATGTTTGGTCAGCCTCAGATTTCGAAAAAGTTATTATGCCTGTTTTATCCACGTTTAGCTGTAGGAAGTTGCCGTGATACCACTGTGACATATCGCTTGCCACTTGACTGCATTCCAGAGACAATTCGAATTTGGACTTGCCAGCAATTATCACCGAAGTGTCATCAGCATACTTACACATTATGCCCTTCTGAGATCTGATCTTTAAATCATTTACATATACAACAAAAAGAAGTGGCTCGAGGATTGAACCCTGCGGCACTCCCTGTGTGCTAGACGTCTGTTCAGAAAAATACTGTTTTCCACCCTTAACAATACCCACCACATTAGCTCTATTTTCCAGAAATGACTCCAACAAGCTTCCACACATGCCCCTCAGTCCATAACTGTGACATTTGCGAATCAATCGAGCATGCCAAAGGCCTTTGACAAGTCAAAATAAAGACCGGCCACCTGCTGCTTTCTATCTAAATTTTCATAGATAAACTTCAAGGTATACGATTGTCTAAATCCAAATTGCTGTTTATTTAATATATTGTGTCTATTTAAGAAGTTTATTATTCGGGTATAGGTATATTGCTTTCTCAAAGACCTTTGACACTGCAGGTAGCAGAGATATAGGCCTATAGTTTGCACAGTCCTGTCTATCACCTTTCTTGTATATAGGAACAATTTTTGTTTTCTTCAGGCCACTCGGAAAGGTACCTATTAAAAAGCTTTCATTAATGATATGATTCAGTGGCACACAAACAAATTCACCCACAGACCTTAATACATTTACAGGTATCTCATCCAGCCCTGACGAATATTTATTGGGAAGATTACAGATGATTTTATAAACCTCATTCTCATCCACAGGATGAAGAGACATGGTAGGAAAAGTACGATTTGGCATATACTCGGGAACTCCATGAGTCGGCACTGATGGGGTTGATTTAACGATGATTGACATTTGTAACACTATTTGGGCGCTACCTGTCATGTGTATTGTTCATAAATAAATATAATAAATATAATTTCTAGATTGTAAATTTGTTTGCTCATTATTTCTCAACTATATACTGTGACAAATGTACTAAATATAATCAGTTTATCTATATCCATATCAGAAATTTATGATAGGCTGTCACGTCTGGATGTGAGAAAGGGTCCCGGACCAGATGGAATACCCCCAGTTCTGTTGAAGCACTGTGCCTTTATAAGTGCAGTGCATGTGCCGTCATAAGGAGACTGAGACATTGCATATCTCTGTACTGTCTGTGTGCATACTATTTTGGGTATATTCAATCTGTTATGAGCTGTGGTATTGCTTTCTGGGGATCCTCAAGGAAAGCAACAAAGATTTTTAAAACACAAAAAAGAGTAATAAGATGTATTTTGGGGCTTGGTTATAGGGATTCCTGTAGACAACATTCCTGTTCCATCTTTGTATTTTGTGTCTTTGGTAATGCTGGTTAGACATAATGATTTCCAACATAACTTTGAAAATTATGGTGCTGATATGCGCATAACCACACGAAACAGAAATGAGTTGGCGATTCCTGCCCATGTCTCGACTTTTTTTGAGAAAGGCTCTTATTACATGGCTATAAAGGCCTATCGATCGCTACCCAATGATATTAAGTCCATACAAGATCTCCATTATTTTAAAAAATCAGTTATAACTTATGCCAAAGAAAAATGTTTCTATTCTTTCAATTTTCCCTAGGTCTGTTCTTAAAAGGTGTGTTTTTATTGTTTTATATATGTATATGTGAAATTTTAAATATTCTTGTATGAATTTTTGATTTATTGGTAAAAATTTTTAATTTTTAATATTTAATTTTAAGTTATATATACATGTGCTGTTATAATTTTTATTAACACCTTAAATTATGATTACATGCAACTATGCCTAATATTTATTGTATTATGCTTATTTATCTATAGGATCTATATTATTGTAATGTATACTCTCCCCTGACGTTGCTTTGTCACCCATTTGTGATTTTGTTGGCAATAAAGAAGATTATTATTATTATTATTATCTTAGCAAGACCTTTGCATATTATTTTCAATTTGTCCTTAACCACTGGTAGGTATATTTCCAGATTTTTGGAAAGAGAGCTTTATTACCCCAATCTTTAAATCAGGTGATAGAGCTAACATCCTAAATTATCGACCCATAAGTATATTGAGTACCATTTCAAAGCTTTTTGAAAGTTTTGTTTCTGACTTTGACAAGCTATTTGGCTGGTGTACAGAGAACACCATAGAACTCAATCCAACTAAGTGTTTTTCAATGATCTTCAGCTGTAGTCACGAAAAACACATATCATATTAACAATATCCCAATTAAAAACACATCCGAGGCGCGTGATCTGGGAAACATATTTGAGGGCTCTCTCAGTTTTTCCGAGCACATTACCAGAATGATTGCAAAGGGACTTCAGATGTTGGGTTTCATTAAAAGGGTTTCTAAGGATTTCTATGATATAAATTCGATAAAACTATTATACTGCTCTTTGGTCAGACCCCACCTAGAATACGCTTCTAGTGTGTGGTCTCCACTATGACATCCACAAATGCAGGGTTGAGCAAGTCCAGCACAAGTTTCTTCACTATATTTCATATAGGTCAGCTCAGTTTGCCCAACTTAGCTATCACGATATTGAGTCTAGTCTTGGTTTAAAAACACTTCAAACCCGACAGATCCAGAAAGACCTAAAACTTTTCTACAACATACTTCACGGTACCCTAAATTGCCCGAATCTACCCTGGTATCACTTCATACTCAGCCTAGAAACACACGACTTGTACAACCATTTCATGCACCAATTCATAGGACAAATTATGGCTTTTACAGTTTTATTCCTCGTACATCCAGACTGGCCAATGAGTACTGCGAGTGAATTGACTTTTTTGGAAACGGAGATAAATTTCTGCACCAATTATTGAATCTGTCTATTGTCTAGTTCCTAATTAACAACTATACTTAATGTGTAGGTAGCGTGATAGTCAAACTTGTTATACTATACAATTATGCCATTGTTTTGTTTTATTACTTTGTTTCAATTTTAATTATTAATATTGTGGTTGTTATAGGTGTTAAGCACTTCACTTTCATTGGCTTTTTTTGATCGTAACAAAAATATGCAAAAAAGTAATTGTCAACTAAATTGGTATACATACCCACAAAAAAAAAGTAACAGCAAAGAAAATTGCATTGCAGTTTTTTCGTTTGTTAATAATACATATTGACAAAAAGCCATAGAAAACTCCATACATTTTTTATTATTTACCTGTTCATGAGTTAATCTCTGTTCATGATGTTTTGAAGAAGAGCTGTGTCCACTACTAGATATTGATGGGTGTCCACCTGGATGGGTACTGGAAGGATTAATGCCATTTTTTAAATTTTGATTTAGGTCAGGTCTTGTATGAGGTGAAAGGCTTGGATGTGTACTCTGTGCTGGATGTGGATGCAATGTAGGATGACTTCCTAATGAAGAATGTGGCACAGAGGGAACTGTGGAGGCCACAGAACCAACCGGAGATATTTGTGGATGATCTGGCCCTCTTGGAGGATAAACTACATTGCTTGAGGGTATCAGATGATCTGTCATATTCCCATTCATAATATGCTGATTTGCATAAGCATTTTGTATTTCATGATTACTCAAAGATCTTTCGGCTGGAGAGCTTTCTCTAACCTGGGGCTTACTAATACTTGGATCTCTTCTCATTGAAGGGTACTGCAAAATTTGTTCTTCAGGAACTGCTGGCGGAACATTAGCATTATTTCGATGTTCTCGTCTCAATCTTGGTGGACTGGAAGATCTTAGAGAATTGGACCGTGCAACATTGGAAGTTTTCGGAAGCATAATCCCATTAAGTGGTGGTTTCTGTTGAGAACTTAACCTATTCTCAGATTTATGATCTCCGCGAACAATAGTTTTTAGATCCAAAATTTCTGTTGGAGTGATTTCAGAAGGATCAACAAGAGGTAAAGGTCTGTTTGTAGACTTAAGAATTTGGTTGTTTCCTACAATAGAAGCCCACTGAAGTGGAAGGCCTACATACTTGCCTTCTCTCTTATCAAATCCTGTATGCACTCTATGCTCAAAATTAATGGGAGGTGATATCTGAGGTTTCTTCTTTTTCTTTGAAAACATTATAAAATTTCTATATTTTGATTAATTTCAGAAAACCAATGAACCGTTACAAATTCCTAAAAACGTCAACATACATTCTACAACATAACCTTGTTTCTTAACTGTACTTTTCTCTTATTTCTACGCCTTAACCTTTATGTCAATAGGGCACTCCAACGATCTGTCAGTTGAACGTCACCGATCAGCTGTTTTTGACGGCCGTAGGACAAACAAATCGAATTTTTACACAGGAGTATATAGTATTTTTGTTGTTTTTTTACCTTAAAATACCTTTTTTTTGTTGTATTGCAAATTGTGAAAGTAGAGGGATAAGAGATAATGTTACTTTCACCCCCGGTTGCACAAAACTTAATTGCTGTTTAGAATATTCTTCTTTCTTTCTTTTTCAAAATGGAGTCGGCTGCCACTTTTTTGCTTTCAGCGCCATTCTCCAGCCCAATAGGTAGAATGTCCGGATGGCGAGCTCTTAGCTCCCGAACACCCCGAGTCTTTCAAATAACTTTTTAATTTTTAAAATGCATCTTGGCTTCCACTAGATGCCCCTTGAGAGTACTCTGCCGTCCGAAGCAAAAAGGCGGCAAGTGACAGAATCATATTTTCGAGAAAAAAGCCGAAAACTTTTGCGCATTGTCCCGCTTTACCAATAAAAATTTTATTTATTTTTTTGATGGAGGATGTTATAGTAAAAATAACTTTATTTATTTATATATAAATTTAGCATATATTTAACATTTTTATGGAAAAAATGTCGGTTAATTCCTTTTTGCTTCATATTCTTATCATACTACGAATATAAGTGGAAATTAAAAGGCGGTAAGTAACATGCATGCCGCCTGTTTATTTAAAGTCTTTTGATATGCCGCTATATCCCGTTAATGTATCGTGGTTTTTTTTAACCAGTATTAAAATTGTATTCTACAAGTATATTTAGGTACAAATTTTATTTTTTTTATAAGGAAAGATCATATTTATTAATTCTATTTAGTTTTATAAAAAACAAATGTTAATTTTTATTTTATTAGTAATTTAAAGTATGCATGTCGACCCCTTAATTTTGCCCTAATATTATTATTGCAACTTATTAAATTATTGCTTTACTACAATATTATTTGTATTATATATAATAAAAAATATAGAAAAAAAAAATAAAAATACGTTATATTTCATATTATTTATTAAAAATAAAGCTATACAAAACGTAAGATTGGCTAATATTATTGCAACTTAATTAATACATTATTGCGTTATAAGAATAATATTTAAATCACTCTTAAAAACGAAAAATAAATAATTATATATTGCATTACAAAATCTTTTAAAAAACAGTTATAACCACAAAACTTAAAGTATTAATTATTTGTATATTTATTTAAAAAATACAATAAATAATAATAAATAAATTAAAAAAATAAGGTAATGATAAAAAAATAATTTAATAAAATCTAATCAAAAGATTGATCCAGATCATTTACGGGCCGTTCATTAAGATTCATCCAGAATAATTGGCGAGTTTCGTCCATTAAGGGACACAAATTTTTAATAATTGCCTGTTTTTTCTGAGGCGATATACCTCTTGCCTCCTTATATTGCTGCGGCAGAGGAATACCATTTTTAATTGAATTAACTTTTAAAAAATCTAGTTCATAGGCAGTTTCAACTTTAAAGTCTGTCCAATATTTTAAATTATATGAGCCTCTGATAGCAGTTACTTTTACCATATTATTTAAATAAGGTCTAGGCACAATTTTTTTAATTTTTGCTTGAGAACTAAGATCTTGCCAAAAGTAAAAATCGCTTGTACTAAGTTGATTAACAACAACATTTCCAGAATTGGCTGCCATCACAGATTTTGTAAAATCATCAAAATCAGCGATTTTTTTGTGCTTCATAGATAGCTCCACCTGGTGGTGGAAGCTATCTGCACTCATAAATGTGTGACCCGGTTCAAAATACTTTATAGTAATTTCTTCGCATTTTACTTCTGGCGAGTTCACTATATATACTAAAAATGAAAACAAACACCAGTTCTTGTTTTGTGACGAGCAGTTGTCAAGCCACAAAGTTACGATCCTCGTATCTCTATTTGTTAAAAAAAACTATAAAATGAGCTGACTATTTCTTCTTTTTTTCTGCCGGCTACACCCTGGTGCCACAGTGCAGCAAGTGGCTTACGTTGAGATGTCGTTTGTCCAACCGGAACGAAACTTTCGTTAAAAGCTATAATTCTAGGTGTGAACAAGACAATTTTAAATTCTTCCATTCTAGGAAGCATAATAACTTTTTGAAGATCTGCTGAATAACATAGTTCATCATCATCTCTTGAGGAATTAGCATCAATCTTATACATTTCCCTGGAAATGTTATATTTATATTTGTGGCTTGTATATTGTTGGCATACTTGACATTAATCACAAATATTCTCCTCTGAGTGACCATGGTTTTGAAATTTAGCACATTCTTCATGACCTAACCTAGTAAAACATATATTCATTTCTATAAGTACTCTTCTATAGAGATCGCTAGATAATTGATGGTCGGGATTTTTTCCTTAAAATCTTGGAACATGGCAATGACAAAAATGTCACTTGGTAAGTATAGACGGTTGGGTGCGTGTTCCCTCCGGTAATGGGAAATAGATGGCCTGAATGCTTGAATATATTTTTTTATAATATTTCTATCAATTTTGCGAGTTGATGGGTGGCGTCCTGAAACAAATAAAAACGAAAATTTAATTTTTTAATAAATGATGCCTTTTTTACCAAAATGTTTAGTACGAAAATTATAATAAACTTTAATTTGAAAGTATGAAAGTATCTATCACATTTTTGTTAGTTTTTAGCTGCAAATTAAATGTTTACCTCTTTTATCAACTTGGACCATCGTATATTCGCCACCAGTGTAGTTAACAGCAGCCGATAAAGTATTATGTAACATTTTATCATTTCCAGGCAAATATCCCAAAGTGCCAAGAAAAAATACTTTGCACACTTGGACCTTCATTCCATTTGTGTTTGGCAAAAAGTATTTGTATGTAACATTTCGAGAAGAGTCTTGCTTTTTTCTTCCAACTGCTACTTTCTCTGCATTATTTAAAACGAATACTCTTTGTGATTGCCAAGACAGAGACTAAAATTGTTCATTTATGGATCGCCTTTGGATTCTTGAATCAAATCTACACATTTTCTTTTGCACTTACATGGGCTTTTACTTCAAACTTTGTTTTCTTTTCTTCAATTTTTTTCTTTTTTCTTTCAGACAATGGAAGCTCATATGATTTTCTTTTTCTGTCTTTTCCTTTTTTTGTGACGTTTTCCAAAACTGATTCTTTTTCTGGCAGAACAACTTCATCTTTATTACTTATTGAACGTTATGGATAATATATTGTTTTCACCAGGGTCTTCGATCACACACGATGCGTATTTTCCTATTTGGGTTACATTTTCCATAACTAATTCTTTTTCTGGCCAAACAACTTCATCTTTATTATTTGACACTATAGATAAAATGCTGTTTATCTCTTTATCAATGTCCATGATACCACCTCATTGATTCGTCTTTTCCATTTTTTTGTGACATTTTCAACATCTAATTCTTTTTCTCGTAAAACAAAATTTTCTTCGTTATTTGAATTTTTGGATGAAATATTGTTTTCATCAGTGTCCAGGATAACACCACTAAACGACGCGTCTTACTTAGGTCCTTGGCATATTCGTCAAGGAAAACAAAATCAGTAATATTCTCAATATCTACTTTTTCGTTTGTAGAAGTGCAGTTTTTTTCCATTGATGTGTTCAGTGAAAGGTTAAGGTCCACATTTTCTTTATTCTGATGTTCCAATTGACCATTTAGCTCTAAAAGAGGAAACATGTTTTTATTTCCATTAAGTTAGAGATTGGCGTATGTTACTAGAAAGCTTATAGAAAATTATGATAAAAAACTAAAAAGGTTTTTTAAAATGGTCTACAAAGAAATCTTGAACATTTGTGTTTGGTTTTTTTTTGGGGGGGGCGGCTTTAATCAGGGTCTTCTATTATACTGAAGTAAGCAAGCCATGCTTTCGGGGAATGATGAGCGATGCCGCAATATTAATTTTGATATAGCACAATATGGGTCGGAAATATCATTTTATTTTTACCCGATGCATATCATATCTACGCCACTGGTTGAAACTAACACCTCTTCTTTTTACATTTCTTAAAATGACTCTGTTAGGTACACACCTATAATAACATTTCGTAACAATACCTTCAGTTGTTAAAAAAGTATGAAATAATATTTTTAAAATATTTTAACACCCTGTATCTTGCGTAAGAGGCATTGCCCACTCATCATCGTGTGCTATATCAAAATTAATATTTCGTTGGGTTGGTTCATTCATAACAAAACCTATAACAGTTACATACCATTTATGGGTAGAGATCCCCTCTCCTCCTCTCTCCTTTTTTTTATAGCTTCTGAAACCATCCTTTTCGCTCGCGCCGACATTTTCTAACAAAACAATTGAATTTAGATTTAATAGGACATTATTATTATAATAACTATATTAAATATTATGTATTTTTGAAAAAGGGGGGATTTTTTTAATTTACGTTATTTTTAAAATTGGTGTAAACTTTTTCTCTAGAATTTCACTGTGCAATCAGATTTTGACACCGACGTTTCAGTTTCTATCAGCCGGTCCACTTTTTTAAATACGGACCTAGAATTTTTATTTAATTTTTTTAAAGACTATGACTGCCAAAATCTAATGATGTATCACTATTAAACGCCTTGTATAATTTTTTAAAAAATATTAAAATATGCAAAAAAAGCGTTTTCTGAAAAACTATAGGTATCTTGTTGTATTGGTTTTTTTTAAATAAAATATGTAATAATGATCCAATGAACATAATTCATTAGTGACGGATGAGCTATATGAAACACCTTGTACGTATACTAACGGACCGAGCGTGCAATGTTTTTTCAACAACCAAAATATTTAATGTAAATATGATATAAATAATAATTTAATTTAATTTTGTTTTAAATTTATTTCACCACATCATATTATTTTACTTTTTGCTATATGATAATAAACTTACCTGCATAGAAATATTATCACACAGTGTTAAAAAATCACTAAAATCAAATAAGAATACTAGCACAGCACTGAATTACTTTACTAGCAATCACGACATGCGTAAAGACTTCCATGCAAATGAAATATCCGTTAAAATCTTGACAAGATTTCCTGTCAATGCGCATACCGTCTTTTTACTTCAATTTATATTACGTTGCATCTAATGCTCTCGTGGTTAGACAGACGCATGCGATGCTTGGCGCCTTTTAACTTAAAGTTGCATGACGTACGAAACCGTTATATTTAAAATATGAAGATACATAAAATGTTGCCGCCTTTTAGCTTCAATTTTCATGACGTGGTTGGTAATATTAAGTAGTAAAATGGAGGTATGAGCTTTTGCGGCTGTTTAACTTCAAAATGCGTGACGTATCTTTTCCAAGAGTTTAGTTAATAATGAAATAAGTTACAACTTGCCGCCTTTTTACTTAAAAACGTGCAGTTACCACCTTTTAACTTCTAAAATAAGGGATATTTGTTAAAAATATCTAAGAATAAAAGCTGTATTCACCAAAATGCCCCCTTTTAATTTAAACATTGCATAATAACGCCTTTTAATCTCAAAAATGGTGTTGTTTTGCACTTGCCGCTATTATAAAAAACAAATTTCTCGTACAAAAAAAAATTTTTTACTAATGGGGTATTTTTTTTTAGATAGAGGACACCTTAAATAGTCTAAAAATTCAAAAAACTCAATTTTGCCAAAAATGTCACTTGCCGCCTTTTTGCTTCGGACGGCAGTACTGGTCTCACGAGATGACCTTTTCTTTCAAGCTATCCCCTTACCCCTCCCATTCCCGCCACAAGTTTAGAATACTTAACCGAGCTTTCAGATTTGACAAGCTGTCAAATTTGACATTCTAAACTTTAATTGAGCTTTCTGCAACCGGCCCTTACTCATATTCAAAAATTTTCAATTTTAGATATAAAAAATGAACTTTCGTCGATGAGGCTGAGGTGGATTACTGCAATATGGAGAGGATTTACGTACTACTAAATTAATTTAGGCCCAAGCCTGTACAAAACATTTCATATTCATTATTTATTAAAAAACTAAAATTAATCTAATCTAATTAACAAAGGGTCTTAAATAATTAGCAGTATTTGTATGTACCATCTTGAAAGAGATTTTTTAAATAATTTTTACCTTTATGCACGCTGTTATATTTTTTTTTTCGTTTGGAAAACCGAGGTAATCCTACTTAAAAAACTCATAGTTCTTAAATCCATTATACAAGTAATACATATTTTCTTTAGATTCTATAAACTTACGAATTCATGGTAGGTATGTGGAATTTTATTACATACTTTAGGAGATAAATAATGTACGCCTTTTATATTGATATTATCCTAGAACGAGTGTGCTACCTGTGGTCTATAGTTTTTACAGATTGTTTTTATGTATAAATGAAGATACGATAATCATATTCCGGGGTATTACTTACTTAAAACTAAGATTTACCAAAAGTGTCTCTCGGCAAGACCTATGACCGGATGAAGAAAGATCTTCTTATGCGTTCAGGATAGAAGTTCATTAAGTTATTAACTTATGAGAGGTGGGAATTCCAAATTAAGGCATTGACTTTCTTGTCAAAATTTGAGTTTCTCGATATCTTCTCTTCGAAAATGGGAGGGGAATAAAATGTAACTAGGTACTTTTTTTTTCAGGGGCTAAATGGTATAATCCTGTCCTAGAGTGCAAGTATATAATTAAATTTTTCCTAGACATAAGTAAATAAGTAAGTTTTAGTCTAGTAAAGAGTAAAGGTTTCATTACATTGAGTTCCTTTACACTCGTCATCAAATTTATCGTAAACATATAACTTTTTATTCTTATTATATTCACGAAAATATATATATATATATATATATATATATATATATATATATATATATATATATATATATATATATATATATATATATATATATATATATATATATATATATATATATATATATATATATATATTTTACTCCGACATGCATGACAATTTATTTAAATAAAAACATGTTTGTTTTATTATTAAACAATGTTTGTCCTACGCCAGCCATATTGACAGCAGTCAGCTGTTTTGTTGGATCACCTAATTTGATTTGAGGGTCAATTAACAGTACCAATACATAGAAAACTGTTTGTCTTGCCAGTACAAACAAAGATTCTAGGCCTTGTCTATAGACATATTTTCGGGCCCGGTAAACTATCCTTATAGACGATTTTTGCATATTTTATTTTTTTTTTTTCAAAAAGTACCCATTTGTAATATAACATTTCAGAAATAAAAATTGCGGAATATGCAAGAGTTTTCCTAAAAAAATTAATTAAAAATCGCACTCGGTCACAATTTGAGAGCCTTAAAACGAAAAATTTAACAATGTTGCCAGATTTTAGATTTACCAATTTGCTAAAGGAAATGAAATGACCAATTGAAAATTATTTGGACAACAGAATTATTGTAAAATTTGTTGTTATTATTATAGTTTTATTGAAGGTTTTATTGACAAACCCGGGCTAACCTAACGTTAACGGGACAGATTCACCTAACAATATACTTTTTGTTACAGAAACATCCTCCTTTCAATATAGACTCGGAATTCAGTTGGCGCGCTACCGCGCGCTTTCTTTACAGGAAACTTAACCAATCCTAACCTAACCCAATCCGCATTTTTATTATTTATAAGTTTTGTTATAAAAAAATTTGGTTTTCCGTGTATCATAACTTATAGGTATTTCTTTAATTATGATATGGCAACATTGCACATCAAATTAAAAACAAGCATGGCGATGGGAACAGTCGGAAAAATGTTTGAATTCAAAATTACCTTTAATTTGTATAATAATCACATCTAAAATAATTTTTGAGTGCTGATGAGAGTTTTCCACACATTTTCTCAATTTGGACTGCTAGAATGGTGGATAAAAATAAATAGAAACAAAAATAAACGAGATTGAAGAGCGTCAACATAGTTTACCGAAAACATATTTTCTCGTATAAAGTCCCTGTACAAATATTTGGTCAACCGTGGCCTTCGAGAGGTTCAGACATCAGTCTAACTTGACAGTTACAGGTTTAAGATGACATGGCAACATTGCTAAATTTTTCGTTTTAAGGCTCTCAAATTGTGACCGAGTATGACTTTTAATTAATTTTTTTAGAAAAACTCTTACATATCCCGCAATTTTTATTTTCGAAATGTAATATTGCAAATGGCTACTTTCTGGAAAAAAATAAAATATGCAAAAATCGTCTGTCAGGATAGTTTACGGGACCCTAAAATCTTTAATTCGAATTAATTTAAAACAGATATTAAGAAGGTGGGAAATTTGAGTGTTATATATATTTTATGATTTCTGAAAACATTTATAACTTGGCAGCAATCACACCTTAAAAACTGAGTTTTTAAGATAATAATGAAATTATATCTATTCTATAGTCAAAAGCAGTGTTATCGTGCGGGTCATACGATATACCAACGATAAACTTTTTAAGTTTGTTTTTCTTTGATTACGTGTAATCATATCCTCCGCATAAAATCCGGAAGATGAATTAGATAGACCTATATTTTCATATGAAAAAAGAGGATAAACCAGCAGTTGCAAAAATCTTTGAGCGATGTCACTTCAAAGTCAGATTGACAAGTGTAAGACTTATCGGTAATTAAACTAGCTTTTCTTAAAAACAGTAATTTAATGTAAAATATAAAACGTGACAAAATACAGAAAATGGTTCGTAACGAATGAAGTCGGTCTATTGACTGGCCTCCTTTTCAGCTAGCCAGTCTATCTAAAGTCTTAACATAAACAAAATAATCAAAATAATCTACAGCGAACTAGAAAAGACTTACCAAGCTGTTATCACCCGGTCGTTAAGAGTTAAGATCCGTCGATCTTTCGTGGTAAAGATCCGTTGATCTTTCGTTGTAGAGACGTTAAGATCCGTCGATCTTTCGTAATAAAGATCCGTTGATCTTCCGTTGTAAAGGAGTTAAGATCCGTCGATCTTTCGTAATAAAGATCCGTTGATCTTTCGTTGCAAAGGAGTTAAGATCCGTCGATCTTTCGTAATAAAGATCCGTTGATCTTTCGTTGTAAAGATCTGCCGATCCTTAGTACTAAAGATCCGTCGACCTTTCGTGGTAAAGATCCGCCGATCTCTCGTGGTAAAGATCCGTTGGTCTTTCGTTGTAAGGAGTTAAGATCCGTCGATCTTTCGTGATAAAGATCCGTTGATCTTTCGTATTAATACTTATTAAAACTCACCTATCATCTTGATAGATTAGCCAGCGTTTAATGTTGTCTGCTGCTGCAACCGTACGTGCAGATTTTCGATGATCTCGTAGATCTTCTACTTCTACCGTATCGTTCTTTTTGTTTTCTCTGATCTTCAGTAATATGATCAGAAATTTTATTGCGTAATTCCTTTAAATCATATCTATGTAGATCTTGTTGAATTTCGTTAACTATACGTGAATCTGCTGCATGTTTCGTGTTAAATCCTATTAATGCTTCCATTGGTGTAGCATTAATAGATTTGTTGTGAGTCGTGTTAATGGCACTTTGCACTTGTTTGACATAGCGGTCCCATTGGTTAACTTCTTTGCCAGCACATGTTCTCGCTAGTGAGCTAAGGATGGTTTTATTGTACCGTTCACACTGTCCGTTTGCTCGTGGTGTTGCAAGAGCATTTAAAACGTGTTTTATGCCGTAACAGTCACAAAAAACCTTAAATGCATTTGACGTAAATGCTGATCCCCGATCACTAATTATTCGACTCGGAACACCAAATAGATATACCAAATTTGTTAATATGTTCGTGACGTATTTTGTTCTCCGGTTCTTAACTGGCTCTATCAAACAAAATTTCGTGAATGCATCTACTATTACAAATAAAAATTTGTGTTTTTTCGTGCTTGTTTCAAAAGGTCCCATGTGATCTATGTGAATTGTATGGAAAGGAACTGGATGTTTTTCAATAGGATTTAATTTGCACTGTCTTTTACTTGGTCCAGTATGTTTGTAATATGCACAGTTTAAACAAGCATTAACATATTTCTTCACAAATGTTTTCATGTTCGCGAACCAATAGTTGTGCTGAATGCGTTGTAGCGTTTTTTCAATGCTCAAATGACCTGCATCGTCGTGACATAGGCGACATATTTGCATTGGGGCTGCTTTCGGTACGACCCAAGGTTTTGTGCCATTTTTCAATTTTCGGTATACCTTCTCATTTTTGAGCTCATATTCTTTAAAGTACTGTTTCGTTTCGTTATTTACGGTTCGTGCTTCGAGTATTTGTTTTATTATTCTTAATTGTTCGTCTTGTAATTGTGCTCCTACTATCCATTCGCTCTCAGTTATGTCTATTGTGAATGTTTCGTGTTCATTTATTGGATTTCTGCTTAATGCGTCTACATGTAACATCTGTGTTCCAGGTCTGTATTCAATTTCAAATGTGAATTCTTGAATTTCCAGCCACCACCGTCCAATTCTAGGTAATAGATCTTTTTTTGAAAGTGTTGTTTTGAGTGCATTGCAATCCGTGACTACTAAAAATTAAACCCAATAAATAAACTCGAAAATATCGCAAAGCTAATACAACTGCCATGGTTTCTAACTCATAAGCGTGGTATTGTCTCTGGTCGTTAGTTGTTTGTTTGCTAAAATATGATACTACAGATCGGTTCCCTTTGGTGTCGAATTGAAATAATATTCCACCTACGCCTATGGAAGAGGCATCCGTGTGTAGCTCCGTCTTTGATTTAGGGTTAAATATTGTAAGTATAGGTTCCTCGGTGAGTATATTTTTAATGTCTGCCATTGCACGTTCTTGATTAGGTCCCCATACCCACTTAACATCTTTTCTTGTAAGGCGCGTAAGTGGTTCTACTATAGTAGCATAATTCTTAATAAATCTTCTAAAATATCCTGACAATCCTAACAATTGCCTTATTTGTTTAACATTTGTGGGTCTTGGTATTTTAAGAACTGCATCTAATTTTTGTTTTCCAGGTTTTACACCTGCAGAGCTTATTTCTCTTCCTAAGTAACTAATCTCTGTCTTAAAAAGTTCACATTTACTTATTTTTAATGTAAGTTTATGCTCTCGCAATTTAGTCAGAACTTGTTTAAGTCTATCTAACCCTTCTTCAATGGTTACGGCCGGAATTATAATGTCGTCAATATACGGAAAAGCTATTGTATTTTTTAATTTTCCCAATACCGTGTTTATTAATTGCTGAAAAACAGCGGGTCCATTGGTCAGCCCGAACGGCATCCTCAAAAATTCAGTCACAACAAATGCCGTTTTCTCAATAGAGTTTTCTGACATGGGTACTTGATAAAACCCATTGGCAAGATCTAAAGTAATAAAAAAATTATATCCTCCAAGGCGATCTATTTGTTCTTCAATTATAAGCAGGACACTTCGTTTTTTTATCGTTATCGCATTTAATCGTCTGTAGTCCACGCATGCGCGGTAGTCACCTGTCTTCTTTTTTATTAAAATTACTGGACTTGCATAAGGCGAATTTGATTCCCTAATGATGTTATTTTTCAACAGATCAGCCATTATATCTCGCAAAATACCCTTTTCCACCTCAGGAAGACGATAAGGGTGATAAACTATAGGAATATCGGTGGTTGTTTTTATTTCCATTGATACTGTATTAGTTTTTCCTAAGCATTTTAACGAAAAAGAGACACAATCTAAAAAATCGTTAAATAAATCTAGGCATTTTTGTTTATCACTTTCTTTAATGTTTATTAAATTATCAATAACATTAACTGAAATTTCGTTCCAATTAGGGAGATTCCTGAAAGTAACGCCACTGTCTTTTTTTATCATTAAAATATGTGATTGTTCTATAAAATCTCTGCCAATTAATAACTCATGAGATAAATATTTATCATCAACAATTATTGCGTCGACAACACCTATCGCTTCAGTAATCCTTATCGAAATTCGAGCTTGTTGATTACATATTAGCGTATTGCCTGTGAACCCACGGACAATGTTATTCTTAAGATCGTTAGTCACTAGTCTAAATCTTTTTACTGTCGATGTTTTTATAAGGGTCTTCGCACTACCCGTGTCAACAAAACAAGAAGATTTATGACCATTTATAAATGCGGTTTTTATAAACATGTAGTCCGATTCCTTAGAGTCGATTTTTGTTACGATGTTTACGTTTGACATTTTCAATGGGCATTTATCATACAAATGTCCTAATTTCTTACAACTTGTACATTCCAGACGAGGTTTTCGACATTCCCTTGCTAAATGACCAGAAAGCCCACAGTTATAACATGAAAAAGTACTTTCTTTACGTTTTAACATGTTTGTGCTAACGTTTGTGGTATTGAATGTTTTTAAATTTGACGACTTGGTAAAACGATTTGAAGCAGAAACAAACTTTAAACTTTCGTTTTGAGCGGACAGTGTGGTGAACGTTGGTGTTGATGCAAGCCAAGCACTTCATCGTCAGCGAATCTTCGGCGGCGGATGCTTACACAAGTCAGTGACAAAATGAGTAATAGAAAACAATTTTCGGGTCTTTTGCATCCACGAGCGAAAAAAATGGTATTAATTCTAATAAAATATTACGAAAAAGAAAATTCACCGGCCAATATCCAGGAGACAGTAGCAAAAACTCTGGGAATCGGTATAAGGATTGTGCAGAAAATTGTGCATGAAAAAAGCATAATTTACTACCGAAGAAGATTAAGAAATATACACGAAAAAAGCCAGACAGAAGACTTAAGTGACAATGTGAAAATGGATGTTAGTAATGCAATTTACGATTTATACACATCCAAAACTTCAAGTTTTAAAAGAAGCTTTAAAAAATCGAGACATATTGGAAATTGGACTAATTGTTGTCAAAATTAATAAAAAAGTTGGGTTTTCGATATAAAAAGGACTGTAATCGAAGATTTTTATGCGAGTTGCCACATATAGCAAGTCAGCGTATCCAGTTTTTAAAGAAATACACGGAAAATGTTAATTCAAAATTTAGAAAAGTGGTATTTTTAGACGAGACTTGGATACTTTCTAATGGAAGTGGTTCGAAATCTTGGCAGGACGAGTCTGTAAAAAGTGTCAAGAGAAAAAAGGGATGTGGGACGGGAAAACGGTTCATCATTTTGCAGGCAGGTTCTTCAACAGGATTTCTCCCAGGTGCAAGTTTATTGTTTTCTTCAACATCCAAAAGTATGGACTACCATGATAATATGAACTGTGAACTTTTTGAAAAATGGTTAAAAGAACAACTGATTCCAAATTTAGATGCTCCATCTTTAATCATAATTTTTTATTAGATTTGTCACTATGTTTTTGCTTACTTTTTTAATACATTTGTAATTTTGTAAGCAATAAATAAATAATTATAAAATACTTATTACAATTTTAAAGCGTGATTAAAATAAGTAAATTTTTTTATTAATTATAAGACAAAATTTGATATATAAAAATCGGTAAAACCGCTTGGGCTTGGGGCTAACGAAAAATACAGGCTATGTATATACATATACGTATATATATATATATATATATATATATATATATATATATATATATATATATATATATATATATATATATATATATATATATATATATATATATAAATAGTATCTGCCAAAGAGCATATAGTTAACTAAAATCCATTTATGAATTAAAAATCTCCTTCAAACAAACATTAAAAGAATTCTTGCTGAAAGTTTGATTCTCTCAATACCAGGATACCTTGATATTGTGTATGGTCCATTTTTGACAAATTTTAACAAATATCGAGTGCAAAAAATCCAAAACTTGTGTGTAAGGTATGTTGTTAACCTGACGCGTAGAGACCACGTTAGTCAACATGTTATTGATCATTTTGGTCATAACATGGGCCAGAGAGGCGATATGTTCACATGGGCTGCCTAGTACACAAAATAATAGAAAACGGAGAACCTCAATATTTGGGAGATTCTATTGTGTAAAGGGGTAGCACCCATACTGTTAATGTTCGGTTTAGGGATGCTATCAATATCCCATTCCATAGAAATGAATTCTTTAAATACTGCTTTCTGTACCTTGCAGCACATGTTTATAACTCTTTACCTCATGATATTAAGTTAATGAGTGTACCTGTTTTTAAATGTAAGGTAAAAAACATGGTCTCCGACAGATCACTGTTGTTGTAGGCTGTACTTTCAGTCTCTCTCTTTGTGTCTTACTAATTAAGATGCTTTTATATGTATATATATTGTATTAAAATATTTCATTTTATAGGTGGTTATTAAAATACGCCCGGCGGTACTTTCCACCTTTGTATGTTCTGTTTGTTTTTGCAAACAATAAAGATTATTTTATTTTATTTTTATTTTTTTATTTACTCAGACATGTGGCTCACATGGAAGAAACAATAATATCTACCTAAATGAAGATATATAAAAATCGGTAAAATCGCTTTATCAGAAACTCGGGGGCTAACGAAAAATACAGGCTATGTATATACATATACGTATATATATATATATATATATATATATATATATATATATATATATATATATATATATATATATATATATATATATATATATATATATATATATATATATATATATATATATATATATATATATATATATATATATATATATATATATATATATATATATATATATATATATATATATATATATATATTTTTTTTTTTTTTTCACTGCTGAGTGTTGCTAAAGATTTCAGTGGTTAAAGTGCACAGAAAATTTTGATTTTTTTGCACAGTGATGGGTTTCATAATTGCCTGTTTCATTAGTAAAATTTCAAACCAATAAGTTCAGTGCATAATTGTGAAAACGCATTAAAGAATCAAACAATAATAATTTCCAACAACAAAAAAATTGTTTTTGATACATTCCTCTCTGGCAAACAAATTATTTTTTTTTCTTTTTTTGCCGGGTCGAAAGTGAAATAGTCGTGGAATCCGAGGAATGTATGAACGATAAACAAACAAAAATAGACAAATCAATATGGAGGGCAATGAACTTTGTGTAAAATGTAAACAAACGTGTTCAGAGGACGAATATAAATGCCACTCATGTTTAAACAGAATTCACAAAAAATGTGCAAATGTAACTCCATCGGAAGTGAAATGTATGCCTCTCCAAAAGAGGGTATTACTAGTAATATGTGAGGAATGTAAAATGCTCATCGCAAGAATGCCTTGTATGATCAAAATGATGGAAGAAATGAAAAGGGATTTAGAAACAATTAAAACATCTTTACAAAAGGATAACACTTATGCTAATGTGCTGCAAAATAACCTTAACAACAAAGTGGAACTTAAAACTAATTTTCCAACAATACTAATTAAACCTAAGGTGACACAAAATGCACAGGTGACAAAGAAAGAAATACAGAGATCAATAAATCCTGCAAAAATAAGTGTGGGAATTAGAAACATGAAGGAGACAAAACAGGGAAACATAGTTGTGCGATGTGACACAATACAGGACATGAAACGATTTAAGGAAGAAGCGGAAATTAAACTTAAACAAAAGTATGAAATCGAACAACCGAAGAAAATTTTGCCAAGACTAAAAATAGCCGGGTATATTGGCGAGGAATCAGCTGATGTTTTAGAGGAGAAAATCCGTAAACAAAATAACTGGATTAATGCAACTGAACATCTGAAAATTACATATATTAGGAGAACCAAAAATAAACGAAATGCTTCAACAATACTAGCTGAATGTTCGGGAAGTTTATATGTCAAAATACTAAGACATGGAAAGATATATCTAGATTGGGAGCGCCTACCTGTATACGAAGACCTAACGGTGTCTCGCTGTTATCAGTGTCAAGGTTTTAATCATAAAAATAATAAATGTACGAAGGAACAAGTATGTGGAAATTGTGCGGGAGTTCATAGTACCCTTGAATGTGCAAGTGAAAATAAAAAATGCATTAACTGTTTGACGGCCAATAAAATCTATAAACTAAACAACAACACAAATCACTCTGCATTTGATTCAGAATGTCCATCCATAAAATACCATGTTGGAATTTTGAAAAATAAAATTGACTATAACTCTTAAACAATGGTTCACAACGATCAGGATGACATACTAGACAATATAAATTTAGGAAACAGCGATCAAGGTAACAATAGACAATAAATTCTATTGTTAAAAATAATGAACAAGAGTGCATTTTAAAATTAATACATTTTAATATCAGAAATTTAAATAAAAACATTGATAACTTACTTCTTTTTATAGAAACATATAAACTGCACTACTTGGATATTATAGTACTTAGTGAAACTTTTCAAATTAAATCTTTAAAAAATTGTAATATACCAAATTTTGAAATATTCTATAATGAAGCAGACTATAATAAGAATGATGGTACAATAATTTTAGTAAAAAAATATAAATGTTGAAATTTCTTTTACTCGATTACCCAGCTCAAGGGCAACTGTGAGTAGGCTAGTTTTTGAGGTAAACAACATAACTTTTGGTTTAACAGGAATATATAAGCCCCCACCTATCTCAAAAAAAGACTTTATTAATGACATACAAACTTATCTAGAAACGCTGACTATATCCAATAGTGAAATATTTGTAGGAGATACTAATATAAATATTTTAGATAACAATGACAATAATGTCGCTAATTATCTTGCTATGATAAATGCTCTGGGTTTTGAGTCGTATATCAACTCGGTCACAAGACCTCTTTCAAAAACATGCCTCGACCACATTTTTGTTAAAAAAAAATTAAAGTTAAACAATTTGTATTTCAGTTCTTTTATTGTGAATAAAGATATAACAGATCATAGACCAGTGATGCTTTTTGTTAATAAGAATAAAATTTCTGAGGGAAATGCAATAGGTAGTCAAGAAATTATAAAAAAATCAAATCTAAATATCCTTAAATTGAAACAACTATTGAGCGAAGCTGATTGGTCTATTGAACGTTATAAATGAAAAAAACCCTGAAATTGCAACAAATATATTTTTAACAATGTATAATGAATTTTTATCTAGTGCAACAGACGCATCCACAATTAAATTCAAAAAACACAAAAAAATTAAAAGCTGGATTACAGATGGAATTATAACATCAATTAAAAGGAGAGGTAAGATGAAAAGGAAACTTAAATAATTATAGTACACAACTGGAAAAGGATTACAAAGAATATCGCAATATTTTAAATAAATTAATACATAAGCAAAAAAATAATTACTATAAGAATCGAATAGAAGATAATAAAAATAACATGAAAAAACTCTATCAAATAATTAAGGATGCCACCTATGAAAGCAGTAAAAATATTTCTAATTTAATAAATGTAAAAAAAAATGATGGTGTGAATTTCACTGATTCTTTTGAAATGGCTAATTTCTGCAATGAATATTATATAAATATTGGAATTGAAATGGAAAAAGCTATACCCCTGCCACAAATAGAACATCATTTAAACCCACCTATGGTTAATTCTATATACTTGAAGCCTGTAACAAGGAATGAATTAATATCATTTGTTGCTGCATTAAAAAATAACAGCACACCGGGATGTGATGGTATAAGAGCAAAAACTATAAAGCAGATACATCCAGAAATTATCAGCCCCCTCTTACACATAATAAACTTAATATTTGAAAGTGGAATTGTTCCTTCTGCATTTAAAACCTCAATAATTACACCCATTCATAAATCGGGTACTAAAACTTCTATCCATAACTATCGACCAGTAAGTTTAATTACTAATTTTGCCAAACTCTTTGAAAAATGTGTAAAAAATAGACTAATTGAATTTTTCAAAATTAATGATATTTTGTCAAAAAATCAGTTTGGGTTTCTTGAGGGGAGCAGTACAGAGGACGCTATGCATAAATTAATAACAGAAGTGGTTAATAATCTGAATTCAAGCAAAAAATGTTTAGGTATATTTCTAGATCTTGCAAAGGCGTTTGACACTGTCCCTCACAAGGAACTTCTAAATGTTCTTCATAATTATGGTATAAGAGGAACGGCCTATAAATTGTTTGACAATTACTTATCACAACGTTATCAAATGGTCAGATTAAATAATACTCTAAGCAATAAAGAAAAAAATCATCATTGGCGTTCCTCAAGGAACAGTCTTGGGACCAATACTTTTCATTGCCTATATAAACTCAATATTAACATTGAGAATTGATGGCTTAACCATCTCTTATGCAGATGATACAGCAATTATTATATCAGGGGATACATGGGAATTTGTAAAAAAAAAAATAAATAAATAGTCTTACTACAATAAAGAACTGGCTTCAAACTGGCTTTCTCCCTCACTAGTACAAACAGACCATTATATACCAGCATTAACATTGGTAATGACTGTATTATGGAGACATCTTCAACAAAATACCTAGGTATTATTATTGATAAATTTCTTAAATGGCAACCTCACATCCTTTATCTTTCAAACAGAATTCGTAAACTCATTCATAAATTTTATTAATTAAGAGAATTTTTAAATAAAAAAATCTTAATCACAATCTATAAGGCATTTGTTGAATCGATCTTAAGATATGGAATTCTGGTATGGGGGGGTCTATATAATAATAGTCTATATAAATTAAATATAATACAAAAGTACATTTTAAAAATTATGTTTAAAAAAAATATATTATTTCCAACACAATTACTTTTTAATAAAGATATTCTTAACATTAGATTAATATACCTATTAGTAATTTGCTCATATTTCCACATCCATCCAAATTTGCAAAATATAGTAAATCATAGCTATAACACACGAACCAGACATGACAGACAAATGCAACTACCCATAAGTCACAATAACCTTAACTTAAGATACATAAATTATATTGGACCAAAAGCATATAACTTACTACCGGGTGATGTAAGAGAGTGTAAAAATCAAAATCGGTTTAAAATTCTCTGTAAAAATGTAATATACAACAATTATTGCCAATTTGAAAAATTTTTTGATTTTTTTCTTCTGCTAGTCTTATCTGTTTAAATTTCATGTACATTTAGTTTAGGAATATTGTGTGATAAAAATATAAATACTTTTTAATTATATAATTTAGGTTAATATGAACTCAGCGAATACAGATGTTTCAACATCTAGGTGCTGATATTTAAAAAATATATTTTTATAACTATTAATTATAAGCAAATGTAACAATGTAAAATTGTTCTGTAATCTAATCTAAACTTATTGTAAAAAAATAAATAAAAATTAAAAAAAAAAAAAAAATATATATATATATATATATATATATATATATATATATATATATATATATATATATATATATATATATATATATATATATATATATATATATATATATATATATATATATATATATATATATATATATATATATATATATATATATATATATA
This sequence comes from Kuschelorhynchus macadamiae, assembly GCA_030620095.1. Taxonomy (NCBI): domain Eukaryota; kingdom Metazoa; phylum Arthropoda; class Insecta; order Coleoptera; family Curculionidae; genus Kuschelorhynchus; species Kuschelorhynchus macadamiae. The sequence goes on from JAUTXW010004946.1 coordinate 621,661, forward strand.
TATATATATATATATATATATATATATATATATATATATATATATATATATATATATATATATATATATATATTCGCATGCATGGCCCTTAATTTTAGACTGAAATTTGAAAATGTCGTAGTTTTTTAGCTATGCCGCCAACAGACAGACTGACGGACAGACATACCTACAGACCGACGGAATTGAGAAAACGTGTTTTCCGGCATCTAGAGACCCTTAAACGTAAAGATCTGAAAAAATCTCACGAGGGAAGTAATAATTAATTATCTTGTGTTTTTAACAAAAGTGTATAATATTTTTGCAAAATAAAATTTTTTTGTTACCACAATTTCATTAAGTGGCTGTATAAACAGAACATATTATCCTGATTGTTCCACTGATTCGAAACGCCTTCCGACTTTATTAAGGCGCTTGCCAATTTGTGTATTTTTGTTTTTGCCAACCAAAAAATTTTAACCAAATACATATTTAGTGAATTTTCTTATTTAGGCCCTCGGCATTTAATATATAAAATAATATTAAGTGGCTATCTTAATAATATTGCGTAATATAATAATGCCGCATCACCGCAATCGACTATATACAAGTAAAATTTGGTTTAGTTTGGAGTACCTATCCAGGAAAAATAAAATGAATAACTCATATTCAACATCAGCGTAAGGTGAAATAAAATTAGCTCCTGGGGCCACAATTTGAAAATGATTAAAAATTACCCACTTTATTTATTATTAGTGGATTGCTACATAATTAACAGAGATATTGATCTAATACTTAATATGTACTGTACAATTTTACAACTAGGGCTAAATTCATACCAACGGTTTAAAATAAAATTTAATAGGTGTTTTTAAACATAACTGATCACGTTTTCATGACACTAATATCTTAAACAATTAAACAGTGGCGGAGATATCGGCATATCTCTTATTTAACTTTTATAAATAGATGTTAGACACTATTTATTATTTTTTAAAATTTCGTTCAATATGTAATAAAAAAAAATGTATTTTAAACTTAAAATTTTTGGGTAACGCAATAATACAAATAAAAATTTTTTTTTTACAGAAATATTTACTTACCTCGTAAAAGGGAATTATTGTAATTTTGAAAAAATAACCCACCGAAATTTTTTCAGAATTTTACGTTTCGGGGTCCTTAGATGCCGAAAAACATGTTTTCTCAACTCTGTCAAAAGTCATATGGGGATGATCTGATAACATTTTGGTAAAATTCCAATATGGCAAAAGAAAATGGCGGCCTAGTGAAATGTTAAAAAAAATATTGCTAACAAACTACTTATCCAATTTGTCCCAAATTTCGGTAAAAATCCAAGATGGCGGCTTAATGAAATATTTAAAAATTCAGCTTGAAAAACCTATTTAATGGACTGATTTTAAATTGTGTGCCATAACTAATTGTGGTACAAAGATGAACTAGTAAAACTGCGGTATTAATTCAAGATGGCGGACAAATAAAACGTTTGTAATCGGGAAAAAATCACCCTTTCAGGTTTTATATATCTTCACGTTTTAGCCTAGATGCCAAAAAATACGTTTTTATCAATTCCGCCGGTCCATTTGTCGGATTATCTGTTTGTCTATCAGTTCGCGGCATAACTTAAAAACTACTTATCAGAATGACTTCAAATTTTAGTAAAAAATTAAAGGTCATATGTGGATGACCTGGTAATATTTCGGTAAAAATCAAATATGCCTGTACAAAATGCCGACCTAGTGAAAAATTAATAAAAATATTACTAATAAACGAATTATCCATTTTACCTCAAATTTTGCACAAAAATCAAGTGTTATATAGAAATGAAATGGAAATACTTTGGTACGTCTATAAAATAGACGTCATAAAACAAAATGGCGGCATGAAAAAATTACTTATTAGATTAATTTCAAATTCTGTGCAATCGTTAAGTGTGAAATAAAGAAAATCTGGTACAGTTGTGGTTTTGTGGTGATTTTTAAAAAATCAACGCAAAAAAAAAATATCTTTTTACATTTCTCGTAATCGTGAAAAATCACCCTCCGAAATTTTTTTCAGATCTTTACGTTTCATGGTCTCTAGATGCCGAAAAACATATTCTCTGAATTCCGTCGGTCTCTCGGTTCGTGGCATTGCTAAAAAAGTGCTAATCAGATCCTATATGGCTAAACAAATCGGCGGCTAGTGAAATGTTAAAAAAATTATTACTCAAAAACTATTTATCTAATTTGACTCAAATTTCGTACAAAAATCAAGTCTTATGAGAAAATCAACTCGTAAACTTTTAGTATGAATCCAAGATGGAGAAACAAAATGGCAGCCTAATAAAATTTTTAAAAAGTCAGCCTGAAAAAACTACTTAATAGATTAATTTCAAATTTTGTGCAATTATTAATTATGGTATAGAGATGAACTGGAAAAATTGTGGTACGAATTCAAGGAACAAAATGGCGGTTAAATAAAACGTTTTTAATCATGAAAAAATCACCAGGTTTTACATATCGTCCCTAGATGCCAAATGTTTTATTAATTCCGTCGGTCTATCTATCAGTGTGTCTGTCTCTTGATCGATCTGTCAGTTCGCGGTATAAATTAAAGACTACTTACCTGATTCACTTCAAATTTGGGTCAAACATTAAGGGCTATAAGACCTTCAAAATAATACTAGAAAACTGATTTTCCAATTTATCTCAAATTTTGCACAAAAACAAGTGTTCATAGCAATAAACTGCTAACATTTTGGTATGAATCCAAGAGGGCAAAACAAAACAGCGACCTAATAAATTATTTAAAGGGTCTGAAAAAATTATCCGTTAAAATATTGGTGGGATTCCAATATGTTGGAACGAAATGTTGCTCAATATAAATGTTTGAAAAGACAGTATATATATGTTATTAAATGATTATATACCTAAATTGGTCACCCCTTACTGTTCCCAATAAAAGGAAATATTCATAATGAGAGAAGGTCCCGGTTTTCTCATAAAGCGGCAAAATCAAATTTTCAGAAAATACCTAGTAAAACTGGAAGTAGTATTTAATTGTTTTTGTTTTCATCAAAAAATGAGTTTTTTGGCAGTCCTTGTTTTAATATAAATACACATCTTGATACGGTTAAAGTACCTAACCAGGGCTAACCTAAACGCAATCCATTTTTTAAAACACAGTTTTTTTGTGCCAACAATAAAGTCTTGGTTCAGACTCGGCAAGCTGCGGGGCTCGTGCAGATATTTAAGAATAAAAAAATGCACACGGTTCCTGAAAATAACTCAAAAAAGTCACAAGAAGAACGACCCAAGAATTTTGAGAAGCTAAACCCTGCTGTAAAAACAAACAATCCACCGTGTTTTTTACCAATCACACCACTTTACTATGCGCACGTATTTCAGGTCTGATTTCCGATAATTTGTGGATTTTATGGGTTTAATGATGGTTTTTATCGACGAACGTATGTTTACCTAACGTTAATGGGACAGACCTAACCTAACATTATGGGCACAGATTACCACTACAAATGTGCTAGTCAGATAGAGAAACAAAAATTGAATGTGAGATACATGATACATACCCCATACTTAATAAGCGTTAAGGAGCAATCTGCTCATGCTCTGTAAGACGTGTTTCTCGAATGACAGACTGGCATGTCATTTTTTTACTTGTGTAAACTAGGAATTCAACTTCGTTACACAGCACAGTGGTTTGAAACGTTATTGTATAGTACAAAAAAAGCCAAACCAGTAAAATAATAAACCACCTTTAGAAAATTATGTCAAATAACTAACTAAACAATATATTATATTTTTGATTTTAGATTTGATAATTTTGAATATACAAATATTTGAATAAAAGATAAACATTATGCTAACAAAATGTGCTTTAGAGAGTAGATAAATTATAAAAGGATTATTTATTAATTGATACATATTTCAAGATATTTTTAGGTATTTATTTTTAATGTTACGTTTGGAGAATTGAGAATATTCCGCAAAAAAATACTAATTAAAATAAACGCAACGTAGATCATGTTTTAGATTCTCAGATATAAAATATTTGTAAAATACATACACGCACTGTGCGTTATAAACAAACTTGTGGTTTGTAAGTAGTTAATTTGGAAATATATTCCTTTTTGACGGTAGTTAAGGTAGTTTTGATAAGAATGCTTCTTCGGGTATAGGAAAAAGATTTGGTTGGAAATTTCTATCCTTGAAACTAATATTTTTATGACCTGTTAATAATTTTTTAACTATAGTTTAAAACACATTGACTCATGCAACGTCCCGGTAGTTAGCGTAAGATATTTAGCCGGAAAGGTAAAAAAAATCTGGTTTGTTGATACTTAGATCATTGACTATATCAATTTTACCTACTACATTCATTATGCATTTGAAATTTCGTTTTATACTACTGGGTTTTCTGTGCGAAATTTTAGCATCAAAATACTGAAACTTGTGAAAATAGGAACCTATAAATACTTCCTTTAAGCTATGTTTGCTTCGATGTTTTTATTAGTTTTTAAATAATTTAGAAGTTAAATTATCTATTAAGTTTAGTCGGTATTTAAATTTATTACATTAGTAATATATTATAAATACCCACCTAAGAATAGAAATGTTTAAATATTTTTGATCGTCACTAATCGAAATATTGTAGCTAAATCAAATTATATAAGACAAATCAGTATAATAGAGTCAATAGCATACCCTTGCATTCATGCCCACTTAACTGTTTGATGACGTCGTCATCAAATTATTACAGATATTTTAGGGCAATAATACAATTTGAATTAAATAGTAAACAATACGGTGTTCTGTACTTCTTTAAAATTTATACCTATTATTTTTTTTTCGAAAACTAAAATCGTTCAAAGCAGGCCTCAGTGAATTGTGTTAAATTAGTTGTTTGGGGTGAACGCTGAGTTTAACTTTTTGGGTGGTTTGAGTTTATATATAATTCTGCCTGTAGTGTTCTTATAACTATAAAAAATAAGCAAACTGGTGCTCCTAAAATTTTTGGTGGTAAAAATAATCATTATAATAATGTAGGTAACATATTCAAATTGTTTGGGATGACACCAGGTAAATCAGAAGTAACTAGATACCAGCCCCAAAAAAGTAAATTAAACCATGCTTTTAGATTTTGACACTCAAAATAAACTACAAACCTGTACAATTTTCTATTTGCCTGATAAATAAATTTGTGTTTCCTTTGTGTCCTGCTAGTTCTTTCTTTCAAACCACTGTGCTCTAATCGCCGGCCGTGCTGTCTTAAACAGTGCTGCCAATGTGCGGGTAATTACCCGTTTTGCCGGTAATTGGCTCACCTCTGCGGGTAAGCATTTCCGTGCGAGTAAAAGCGGGTAATTCAGGAAAAATCCCAGGTTTTAATTTTGTGGAGCCAGATTCTGTTTTCAGATTCTCATGGCAACGTCGAAATGCACTGTTGTCGGTTGTACTCATCGACGTAAATCTCTAAACTGCTAGAAGAGGCCACTTTCTGCTTCTGTTACGTGTGTTAGTGTCTAATGCCTCTTCCATTTCCATCTATTTCTACAGCCAAAACATGCGCTTGTGCGGCATAGGTAACTAGGTAAGACTCTAATCATTCTAGAAATGTATGCTATTGTTGTACTTGAACTTCTATCTCGTCATTAGTCGTTCTCGTTCATTCTCCCGATTTTTATTAAACGTTAAAAATATTAATTTGATTCGAAGGCTGATTTCTTTTCTTTATTAATACCTACTATTGTTGAAACAAAGTGTGTGTGGTGTAAGCATTTCGTGATATCGTGTATATAAGTCCTACTCATATTTGATTATTTTATATAATGTATTCATCACGTTGTTTATATTGTAGTTTGTGATAATGTTAGTAATCATGGATAAACGGTTAATAAAAGTATTAAGTCCTTAATCATACTTAGGTATTTAGGTACTTATATGGTTTATTTTAATTCTTGATAAGCTATTTGTATTTGCACTATGTACCTACTTTAGCTACGTAAAAAAATATATTTTTAAGTATATAAAACTTTTTATTAAAATAAAAGTTTCATTTTAAATGTACAATTATTGAGATACACAAAATAGGTTTATGCTATCATATTCATGTTCTTTGGTATGGTATACCATTATCCCAATGAAAATGTTGGCAACGTTAATGTTGTCCATGCAAATTAACCTTTCGTTCGTCCTATGGGTTGATTATTGACAATGAATTAATAAAATTTTATAATTTCATCAATTCCATACTTTAAAATCTAATTTCATTCAAGTGGGTAAAATTGCGAGTAATTAACAAGCACAGCACGTACAATCCGAAATTTGAGATTGGCAGCACTGGTCTTAAAGCCTACTTCGACTTAAACTCATTGTAAAAAAGTGATAGTAAGCAATCCAGAGTGCACATTTTTGGTAATGTGCCGTTATGCGACTGGATATTTGGCTGCTAAAAATTCAAATTATTGTCTCTGATAAGTATTATACGTAGTGTTTACAGTGTTCTTTTCTTTTTTGATGCAATATGTATGTATCTTAGTGAGTGTCATGTTCTTAAACGTATTAAACATAACAAAAGCTGGGTGTAGAAACCTGTTATAAATTTGCATCGTAAATGTGTCAAGTCAAGTAGTTTTTAATCTAGATAGTTTACCGATTGTTTAATCTCTTATGTATTAAAAATGTGTTATTTTTACCAGTAAAATACAATACATTAGGAGTATTAGTATAGCTTCAATGCTGTGATATTCGCTATCCCTGGCTAATTAGCTAAAATTGCTAGCCAAAATAACAATTCTCTTACAGAATAAAGACGGAAATATGGCTAAAGTGGGAATAATAATTTGGCCATAATGGGGTAAAAATGGCCAATTGGCAATTATACGACCCTGTCTTTTGATTTTATGGGTTTATTAGCTACTTTTTGACATTAAAATCGAGCTCTTTTAACTGAATTCTGACTTGTTTTTTAGCCGAAATTTGAGTAACATTTTTTTCCGAAATTTACCTAAATAATTTCCTATTTTTTGCCTTTTCTTCATTTATACTATAAATCATCAATGGTTTCAAATTATGTAGAAATAGCATTAACATAGCCAATCAGTGTAAGAATTTATGAGACAAGAGGAAATGTAAAGATGTTGGTAGGGACAAAAAACACTTTCGCAGGAACTTTTACTGTTAAAAGAATCTAAGTTAGGCATGTTAAACACACGCCTTTTCTTGAAACTAAAAACTTCGATTTCTACAATTTTTTTTTTTAGTTTAAAAATGTATTTTACTAAGAAAATTGATTAAAGGGTTCATAACGGAAAAAAAAACATGCATAAAAATACTTATGTATAGGTAGAAAGAATATGTTTGTTTAAAGTGGTCAACTAATGGCTACTAGGAAATTAGTTTAATTTTAATTTCAATCATGGCCGAGCTTTGAGCTATTTTTTAAGCAAATTTTCCTTGAAATCGGCCACTTTGTAAGCAAATATTTATCAAATGGCAATAATTTTCAAATGTAGCCAAAATGTAGCAACATTTTCTAAAATTTTGCCAATAAACATGCATACTTGGTTTGCCTTTAGTAATCGCCAAAAAATGGCTAATTTAAGACCCAGGAGCCATCGTAACAAAATTAAACGACGATTACCCCAATTTCGTTTTTCTATAATAAGTGGTGGAATATTTAATCTCTTTATTCGACATTTTGTATGGTAAATAATGTATATTTCGTTTTTTTAAATATATCTTCAGTTTGGTTAAGTATAGTTTTATAGGTTATAACCGTAATTTTGAAAATGTGGCATATTTTGGTAATATTACAGCAAAAATAAGCGAAATTACCCAATTTTAGTTTAATTTTGAAACAAAAATATCATAATAAAAGCCATATTTTTTCCTCTCAATTTTTGTTGTCTTAAAATGTCATAATTTGGCATTCTTATATAGTTATTATTACTATAATTAAACTTAAATACTTGCTAAAATATGTTTGGTTGAAATTTAGGAAAAATGCCTATTTATTGATTATATTCTGACCTCAATTTCTTTGATTAAAAATGCCATATTCTGGCATTTTAAACAGCTATGCTTACTATAATTTAACTTCAATTCTTTCTTTCTCTTCAGTTTAATGACCTTGAGCTGCCTGGGCTATAAGGCCGATGTGGTTGCTATATTTTCAATTTTCAATTTTGTTTGTTTTCTTTGGTACTATCTTTCAATGTCTTTTTAATGCTTCTTGGCTTTTATTAGATGCCCCTTGAGAGTACTACTGGTCTCACGAGATGACCTTTTCTTTCAAGCTATCCCCTTACTCCTCCCACTCCCACCATATAGCGGCCATTACGCTAATATTCTATGTAGAACTGCGGCAGACGAACGGGATGGAATGCAGGAACTCACACGTTCACAGCGTCTGCTCCCTTTCTAGCGGGGTCGTTAGTTTCCACTCTGAGCGGTTGAGTCTCCCGCTTCCAACCCAAAATAAAGCAGCAAAACCGAACACGTGGAACCACTTATGTTAATAACACAGAGGTCTGCCTTAACTTCAATACTTACTAGTATATATCTGGTTAAGTTGTGGCAACAAAATTGACAGATATTTCTACTTTTTGGCCATCCAATATTAAAAAAAAAAGTTGGAGGTTTAATTACCTCATAAAAGATATTTTTTGGCCAAGTAATTGTGCTATAGCCTATCTAAATTAAAAACTGCTACTTTTGGAGCCAAAAAATCTAATTTCAATCTAATTTCATGGCTAGAAAACAAGCCAAGAATCATTTGCCAAAATTTGACAAATTTTTGGTTTTTATGTGTCTTTTATGGCTTACTGTTAGACAAAAAAGCTCATCAGCTAATTTGTGCTACTTGGGCTTCAACTTTCAACTTCAAAAATACTTTATTGTCAGAAAAAAAATTAATTTTCATTGTAAAGCGTACTATACTAGATAGTTACTCAAACAGTTAAAATAATATATATACAATACAATATATGGTAACAAACAATACAATAAAATAAAATGTAAAATTGATAATTGATAATATGTCAGAGAAAACTGACACGCAAAATCGAAAAATTAATACTTAATATATATTAAATTAAAATTAAAATATACCTTTAATAAGCACATTGACAGGTGTTTCGACACATTGAGTCTTTTTCACAAACCAACTTAAGACTGTTAATTAGAAAAATATTGTGACGGTCGTGCGAAAACTACAACTAACAATATTAAAACTTTTTAGTAACAGCCTAAGGTAGTCCATTTATTACTTATTTGGTGAGATATTAAAATGTTCTTCATGGAAGCTTTACATACTGATATATGACTCTAAACTTCGCATGAAACAGTAAACTATATGGACGCTTTACACTCTAATATATGACTCTAAACTTCGTTTAAAACAGATATGTTTGTGTAAATAGCCGATTATCATTTTATTATATTTGTGAAATTCTTGATGAATTATTAAAGAAGATTATTTGACACAAAAAAAAATTAGCATGACAACGTACAAAATTTTCTCTTTAAGTTTATAATAAGACGCATAGCTCTAGGTTTTGTATAAAATGAAGGTAAAATACAAAAAAAAGTCGTTGATTTAGTAAAATCTGCAGAAATAATTTTTATCAGTTTTTAACAATTGCAATGAAAAAATATGACGTAAAATCATGTATTTCCAGAATATTCAAGTGTGAAAAAAACTAATAATATCGATCGTCTGATGATTGTTTCTACGGATTCTCAAAAAGAATTTAATGGAAACCTGGGAAAATGATTATTTATATATATAAATTAGCGTTGAGAATTGATGTTATAGCTACATATTTAGACCAATCAAAGGCAGGGGTTGACCTTGACTTTTAAAAAAGCCCCTCTAAATAGCTAACAATTTCTTGTCGTTTAGATAACAACGAATACAAAAAATAGCCCAAAGTAATATGATATCCAAAAAAGTTTGTATTATTTCTAAATTGTCAAAAAATTGTGGCACCTCGCAAAATATATTTAGCTGTGTCGTTCGGTTTAAATTTAAGCTCCAAAATGGTTCACGAATTTCTGTTTTTGTGAGTATACCATATCGAGGAACTATAAAAAGTTAGTCAGTCAATTTATGACAAATCTTGTGTTGTCTCCATAATAATCGAAAAAAATCGCAAAATTCTTCTACCCGGAACTTCCCTCGTTATGAATTATTACTTTTATCGGGAAGAGTGAAGTGTGATCCAAGTTAGTTCAGTACATAGCACTGTATATATGTGTTACATATACTGTCTCTTCATTTTTATGGGGCGCCGTTTTGTTCCATCATATTGGATTCCTACCAATATGTTTACAATTTCCTTTTTACCTATGCCACACTTGACTTTTGGGCATAATTTAAAATAAATTCAATAAGTATCCCATATTCACATTTAAATTTTCTGCAAAATTTAAATTCAATTGAAGAAGATTTTTTTACGTCGATTTTTTAAAAAAAAAATTTGGCCGTCATTTTGTTTCTCTATTTTAAATTGAAACTCATATTATCAGTCTTTGCCTACTCCGTTGGTCCGCAGATATCCCAGATATTAAGTTTCTGAATGGTTTTCATTAACTTAACTTGTTGTTATGTTAGAGTGGTGTATTATTTGTGGCTAGGTTCCAGTAAAAAAAGACCGTTTTTTAAATTGCCGACGTTTCGCCAATTTACTGTTTAAAACCCATATTAGTGTTTACCTACTCCATAGGTCCGAAGATATTGTCTAACCCCAAATAATACACCACTCTAACATAACAACAAGAAGATCGTTAACGAAAACAATTTAAAAATTCAATATCTGGGAAATATCTGCAAACCAACGGAGTAGGTAAAGACTGATAATATGGGTATCATGCAGGATATACGTTTATATGAGGATACAACAATAAAGTTGCGAACGTCGACAATTAAAAAAAAAATTTGTTATTTTTACTGGATGATACACCACTCTTACATAAAAACAAGAGGATCGTTAACAAAAACCATATCGTTAACAAAACCATTTAGAAACCTAATATCTGGGCATATCTGCGGACCAACGTAGTTTGAAAATGTTTGTTTCATGCAGGATATAGAATCTATATGTGTGTCCTGAGGATGCAACAATAAAGTTTCGAGACGTCGGCAATTTAAAATGTTTTTTTTTTACTGGACTCTCACCCCAAATAATACTCTAACATAAAAACAAAAGGATTCTTAACGAAAACCCTTTAGAAACTTTATATCTGGGTAATATATGCGGAACAACGGAGTAAAACTACTGATAATATGGGTTTCATGCAGGATATAAGATCTATATATGTGCCCTGCGGATGCAACAATTAAGTTGCGAAACGTCGACAATTTAGAAAAATACTTTTTTTTTACTGGATCTTAATAACTCTAAATAATACACCACTCTAACAAATATTTTTTAACATTGTTCCGCCATTGGATGTTTTTTGGCATCTAGGGACGCTAAAACGTGAATGTATGTAAATCCTGAGAGGGTGATTTTATTCACGACTACAAAATTTTTATTTGGCCGCAATTTTGTTCCGCCATTTTGAATTAGTACCAGATTTTTACAATTGATCCCTATACCACAATTAGTTATGACACACAATTTGATATCAAACCATGAAGCAGTTTTTCAGGCTGAATTTTTAAATATTTTATTAAGCCGCCATTTTGTTCCGCCATCTTGGATTCGTACCTAATTATTACCAATTGATTCCAAAATAATACTTGATGTTTTTTGCAAAATTTTAGATAAATTGATAGGTTTTTAATAATATGTTTTTTAAGACTTCGCTACTGTTTCGCCATATTGGATTTTTACCAAAATGTTACCAGGTCATCCTCATATAACCCTTAATTTTTGACCAAAATTTGACTGACAGACGGGCCGAGGAATTGATAAAACTTATTTTTTGGCATCTAGCGACGCTAAAACTTAAAGATGTGTAAACCCTGAGAGGGTGATTTTTTCACAATCACAAACACTATTTTACTAGTTGATCCTTATACCACAATTAGTTATGGCACACAATTTGAAATCAAACCATTAAGCAGTTTTTCAGGCTGAATTTTTAAAATTTTATTATGTCGCCATTTTGTTCCGCCGTCTTGGATTCGTACCAAAATTTCACCATTTGATTTCAACATAATACTTGATGTTTTTCAAAATTTGAGATAAATTAAATGAGTAGTTTTTTAATAATAATTTTTTTAACATTTCACTAAGCCACCATTTTGTTTCGTCATATTGGATTTTTGCCAAAATGTTACCAGGTCATCCCCATATGACTTTTAATTTTTGAACAAAATTTGAAGTCAATCGGATAAGTAGTTTTATAGCTATGTGCCGCGAACAGACAGACAGACCGACGGAATTCAGAACACATGTTTTTCGTAATCTAGAGACCCTGAAACGTGAAGATCACCTCCCCTCTTTTCACGATTACAATACTTCCCTTTTACGAGGGAAGTAAAGGCTATGTTAGTAGAGTAATAATGTATGCTTTGGACCCCCCCTCTTACGTCCCTGCCCCCTTACTCTGTGACGTCATTTGACCTTAAGGAGGCCCCACCCATTTGACTTGGGTCCATTTGACCTTGAATTTTTTAAGGTCAACACCTCTCCTCTTACGTCCCTGCCTCTCGTCCTGTCACGTCATTTGACCTTGAGGGTGGCCCTCCCACTTGACCTTGGGTTCATTTGACTTTTTGAAATGACCCTGAGATTTTTTTTGGTGGGGGGTGTTATTGAGATGTGTGGTTGGTGGGGGGTGTTATTGAGATGTGTGGTTGGTGGGGGGTGCATTTTATACAAAGTTGGGTGCGGTGTGTATTCAGTATAGTGCAACGACTTGTGTTAGAAAGTTCTGTTTTCTAATATAATCATGAGATATATCTGTGAAGATTATGGTACATCATTTTCGCGAAATAGTAGTATGCAACGTCATAAAAGGGAATCTTGTAGAGTACGATTTGGTAATCGAGACCAAAATAGAAGATGCAGAGTGAATCATAACCAGCTGCAGTCCTCAACATCTATTATGGGAACTTGTGTTTCATGCAATATACAAGTGCCAACGAACTTAATGACCGCTCATCAAAGAACATTACAGCATCGCATTAATTCATGTCTACCATTGTCGCTTGGTGTTCAAGTTATCCAAAGTGCTTTTAGACGCAGAATTGCCACTTATAGGATAAGCAGCGTAAATGATCATATTGATTATTCACTATTTTTTAATGAAATTAAGGCGAAAGTGTTATGTTTGGTTAGCGAAATGTTGAGGGTCCATATTGCAATAAAAGTCAATATGTTTGTAGTTGGTCAATATGTTTTATCGTCAAAGAACACATGCAGCGACAAATCGTTCCATACATCGAATGAAATCGTTGACTCTGCAAGTGACTTGGATGTAGTGTATGAATCTTTTGTCGATGTAATGAAGACACAGTCTTCGGAATTTCAAGAAAAAGATTCAGGTATGGTAAAGTTACCTTAAATTAAATCAGTATTAATACTGTTCAATTACAATTTTTTCCAATATTAATGTTTTTTTAATATTTTACAGGTTGGGCTTTACAGAAAATTCTATACCTAGAAGTAAACATTAATAAGTTTAGTCCCGTTGGTGCTTCTTCATGCATAAAGTTGCCGAAATGTCTGGAAAGTAAAAAAGCTGTTGTCAATGTGACAAACCAAGATGAATACTGTTTTGCCTGGGCGATAACTTCAGCGTTGCATCCCACAAACAGAAGAGTTTCAGAAGTTGGATCATACCCACATTTTTCAACAGTGCTTAATATTACAGGTATAGATTTTCCAGTTAAGTTAAGAGATATAGGAAAGTTTGAGCAAATGAATAATATTTCTGTCAGTGGGTATGGTGTTGATCCAACGTTCAAAAATAATAAATATATATTCGAAGTTGTAGGTCCATTGAGATATTCAGACCGAATTGTGCTTTTAAAGGTGAACATAATTGTAATTCGGACTGCTTAAAAGGTCATTAGTACTGGATCAAAGACTTGTCTCGATTAGTTTCAAACCAAATTTCTAACAGAACTAGTAAAATCTATTTTTGTGATGGTTGTTTAATTTATTTCAGTTCACGAACACCTTTGATACTACATCAAAAAAATTATTGTAACCACATATACCATCAATTGCTCAAAAAGTAGATAAGTTTGGAAAGACTGTAGCGGAAAATATAAAAGTTGAGAATATGAGAAGTAAAGGATCATTGTCACATAACAGGGCAGAAAAAATTTGGTGCTGCACATTACATCTGTAGTTTAAATTATTAAATCCCCAATTTTATCCCCATTGTGTTTCATAATTTAAGTGGTTACGACTGTCACATGTTCATCAAAGAATTGTGTCGTGATGGGGATTATATTAAGGTAATAGCACAAAGCAAAGAAAAGTACATATCATTCACAAGAAGCATTTATGTGCTTGATTATGTTGATAAAACCGATGTTGTGACAAAAAGAAAAAACTTAAAATTATGGTTTATTGATAGTTTTAGATTTTTGTCGGCATCATTTAAAAATTTGAGTGCTGGTTTAGAGACTGATCAGTTCAGAAAGACACGAAAACATTTCCCCCGTGTCGAACAGTTTAATTTAATGCGAAAGAAGAGAATTTTTCCGTACAGTTTTATGGATTGTATGGAGAAAATTAATTGCCCCACGCTTCCAACAAAAGATCAATTTTACGAGAACTTAAAGGAAGAACATATTAGCGATGAAGACTATGAAGGAGCGATGGATGTGTGGCGAGTGTTTGAATGTAGGAATTTGGGGGAATATTCAGATTTGTATTTGAAGTCCGATGTTCTCTTATTATGTGATGTTTTCGAGCAATTTCCAGATACTTGCTTAAATATTTATAAATTAAATGCGGCACAGTACTATAACCTTTCAAGTTTGTCTTTTGATTGTATGTTGCGCATGGCCAAGGTAGAGTTAGAATGGTTGATAGACATTGATATGATTAACTTTTTCAAAAAGGGCATTCGTGGTGGAATAACTCAGTGTTCGGAAGGGAAGCATATTGCCATTAATCTAGTTTTGCTAAACTTCGATTCTACTAAACCATCTTCTTTTATCATTTATTTAGATGCAACGAATTTGTACGGACATAGTATGTCACAACCATTACCATATAATGGATTTACGCGGCTATCCCAACGTGAAATTACAGATTTAAATATTATTTGGAAGCAGATGTGTCTTATCCTGAAGAGCTACATTACGCCCATTTAGACCTTCCTTTTTGTAGTTAAAAATATTAAACCACCAACGGGAACGGCAAAAATGCCAAAGTTAATACCAAATCTCAACCATAAAATGAAGTACATTGTGCATTATAGAACTTTAAAACAAACTATTCAAAATGGCTTAATAGTAATGCAAACGCATAGATTTTTAAAATTTAATCAGTCGGCATGGTTAAAAACTTATATTGAGTTTAACACAGAGTTCGAAATAAAGCCAAAAATAAATTCGAAAAAGATCTTTTTAAATTATATAATAATGCAGTTTTCGGTAAAATCATGGAAAATGTAGAAAATCGAAAAGATATCAAATTAGTTACTCAGTGGGAGAATTCAAGGGGGAAAGTGGGTGCTAGAGCACTAATTGTTCGGCCCACTTTTAAAAGTTATTCAGTATTTACTGAAAACTTTATAGCTATTCATATGAGTAAAGTTAAAGTAGTTTATAACAGACCAATATATATCGGATTTTCTATATTGGACATGTCAAAAACTGTAATATATGATTTCTTTTACAATTTTATTAAAACAAGTTTGGTAGTGATGCTTCTTTACTGTACACCAATACGTACTGTACACCGATACAGATTCTTTAGTATTAAAAATATTTACCGATACTTTTTACAAGGTAATTACAGAAAACCCAGAAAAATTTGACACATTCAATTATTCTGAAGGAAACATATTTAATATTAGGAAAAGTGAATCGGTCTTAGAGAAAATGAAAGATAGTAAGCCTTTACGGGACCGGGGCTAAATCCTATTATGTCCCTCACTCAATAATTAATTAAAAAATGCCAAAGGCATAAAGAAATCAGTAATTGAAAAAGAGCTTAATATCGAAGATTACCGGAAAGTTGTAGAACGAGGAACTTTAATTTTTAGAAAAATGAAGACTTTACGTAGTGAATTACATAATGTTTATACTGAAATAGTAAATAAAGTGGCATTATCTATGAACGATGATAAACGCTACATAATTCCCTTATCAACCAAAACTCAGCCTTAGGGTTATAAAGATATCGATTTCTATCAAACAGATCCGGATATTAGATTAGAATGTTTGGTTAAAATTTGTAAGGAATTGATATCTGATGGTGATACTGATATGCAGTAATCCTTTTATGTGTATTTTAGCTTTAAAACAATACTATTTGATAAAAACAAGTAGAATTAAAAATTGTTATATTTTTTTATTTGTAGTAATTGAAAAATCTTGTAATTTCTAATTTAGAGTTGTAAATAAAATCTTGACAAACAATTTTCTTGGCTTTTTCGCAACTGAATAAGAATATTTAACTTTAAATTAATTGAAGCAAATATTTAATAAACTTACATATCTCAACACGTAGACTAGTCTGTCTGAATGTTTCAATGCATATGTAACCAATATTATTTAAGCAAGCATAAGAAATTGTCATTTACCATAAGTCGATTGGCGTTACAAGTCTTACGTTTTTTTTTATTACTCGCAACTGAAAATAAAATTTGCCTTACAATTTTTTTGAACACGCATTTTTTTAAAGTTGATTGGCGTTACGACAACTCTTACGTTATTTTTTTTACTCGCAACTGAAAATTAAATTTTACTTTACAATTTTTTTTAAACAGGCATTTTTTTAAAGTTGATTGGCGTTACGACAACTCTTACGTTATATTTTTTCTCACGCGCGACGGAAAACTAAATTTTAATTTACATTTTTTTTTATTTTGAACCCGCAAAAAGTGAAATGCGTAGATTAATTGGAAACGGGCAGCTCACTCGCCATGTTATTACCTAGAGGTATGTTAATTTACCTTTTACAACTTATACTTAAAATAAATGCAAAATAACTGGTACAATATGTTTTATTATTTAATTTGTTGTAACCTTAAATACTAAACTATCTCTTACACTTAAATTTACATATCAAAACTCTAAACTTAACCTAAAGTATATAACAATGTATATAATAAAATGTAATTTAGCATATATGCTAAATATCAAGTATAGTTATAAATAACTTTACACAACTAAACAAGCTTGTTTGATACAGAACCATTTAACATATTATAACTAAAAAAGGAATCGTGGATTATTAATGCGAACACTTTAGTATCTTTAGAAAACTGATTGATTCGTGATTCAAATTCGATCTTGACGCCCACCGTTGAATATTTTACAGCTTAGGCCTGATGTGAACAATCAATAACGAACAACGAATTTTTTAAGTATTCAGCTAAATCTATCATAGGGCCATTAAATGCTCGATCGTAAAAATTACTTTGAAAATTTTGGTAATTATAATAGGCTGCCGCGTAGGGTTTCTTAGAAAAATCCAAATTCCATTTTTCATATGGGAATACTGTTGAATTAAGATAAACTCGGATGTCACTTATATTTGCCGTTGTAAATAAAGTAACATCTTCTTTATAATTATCGGCTTTTCCATTATTCTGAAATTCGATTATCAAATAACAAGGTTTTATAGACTTGTGCTTGTTCTTATGGCCCAAACGTCGTTTCTCGAAGAGTGGGAAGCTCGTAAAGATCCCACATGCGATAAGCCATTGAGATATTTGCATTACTACCACCCTTAATAATACTTGACAATATTTTCAGCTTCTACTTATCCTCGGGAATAAAGTGACGAATTTTCCACTCCAGTTTGTCAATATTAATATCGGCTTCAACTTCTCCAATATGACAGTTGTTAAAAGTGCGAGCAATTATTATAATCAATTCCTGTTTAATATTAAAGATCCCCTTCGTATAATCCTCAGCAAAACCCATTAGATATTTTAGGGGTAATGTACCAGAAAATACAATACTAGTGGAATCTACAATGTGTTGGTTTTGGTCATTTAGACCCCAGTCGCATGTCAAAAGCGGTTTCAGCTGTGCACTACCAATGGAAACCATTGTTTTAAGGGTTGTAGTAACACCTGGTTTTCTGACAACAGCAATTTTCTCACCACCCATCTCATATCGAATTTCTTCGAATAGAAAACCTAATGAACTGTTAGATAACAGTTTTTGGTAGCATCTTTTGGTTTAAATGTTCCTTCGATATAAATGTAACTTTCTGATATATGAAATGATGAAAATGATGCCTTGAAAGTGAACTGGAATACGAATTTCATAGTATTTTTGGAATTTGGGCAAACCATAGGGTTTATATGTATGTTCTTGCAGACTTATGATGGAATAAAATAGGTTCAGTAAAAACCTCCATTTTTTCACTAGTTGTCATCATGTTCGCCGACTTCTTACTTTCAAACCAATGGATTGAAGAAATCTACGATCTTTGGCAGAGAGACGGTGATGTCCTTCTGGTCTAACGTCAGGATCGTGAATGAACTCCGCTCTAGCGATTTATTTCTTTTTATTATGTTTTGCCATTGTTTGACATATCGAAGAAAACATACGGTTTGCGATTGTAACGAAAACCCATCCTTACGCTAGTTTCTTTAACTCCAGTTTAATAATAATTTTCTCGCCGTTGAAATCGATAAGATCACCGTTATCGTCCAAGATGCATAGAGTAATGTTGTCAATGAACCGACGTCCTTCAAGCTTCAACGGCAAATAAATAAGGTTTGCAGGTTCTTTTGATATTTTATAACCCGGTTCAACATTAATATCGAATTCGAAT
The DNA here is from genome assembly GCA_030620095.1 of Kuschelorhynchus macadamiae. Classification (NCBI taxonomy): domain Eukaryota; kingdom Metazoa; phylum Arthropoda; class Insecta; order Coleoptera; family Curculionidae; genus Kuschelorhynchus; species Kuschelorhynchus macadamiae. The sequence goes on from JAUTXW010004946.1 coordinate 640,586, forward strand.
AAAGTATGACATTCTTGTGAGTTCAAGTATGCCCCAGAGATTATATTACAATCAACACGTATTATGCGAACTTTCATAATGTCTACTTGAGAGGTTGATTCATGTTTTTGGTTATTCGTTGTTAACAATATACGATCGAATCCCAACATCTTACCAATACAGTTTTCTTCTGTAAAATCTATAATGTATTTTGTTTTTATTTCACATTTCAGTGTATTATTATTGGGTGTTAATGAAAATATTTTATCATCATTTTGTTTTGCGGATTCTTGTAAAGCAGTTTTCATTGCTTTTTCAATCTCGTATACTTCATATACTCCTGGGGAGATTGTTAACTTTATAGTTAGTGAAGAATTGTCATTTTTTTTCTTGTAGGAAAATGAATTGTTGCTTTCATCGATAATAAAAATAGAATTATATGTATAAAATCCAACAATTCCAAGGCCATATTTATTTATTGGACTCAGTTCTAATGGAGAGTAAAAGTCTGCACTTAACACGCTTGAGCATCCTGTTAGAATGAATGTGTACGACATGACATGATAAAAAAAATCAAATGTTTTTGCCTTTTATTGTTGTCTGCAGCAGTTTAGAGGGCTCAAAGTAGCACGTTCCTCAGTTCTGAATTTTTAAACCATTTTTTTTCTGTAATGTTTGCATCATTTATTTTACAGTAGCAGCAAAACAATCTTCTAGGTGCTCGTCCATCGCCTTTATCTACATTTAAATTATTGCCAGTATAATGGTCCATACAATACTGATACTTCAATACATCGATGTCACATTTCATGTATTCTGGTAATTTATCCCAAACAAGTGCGATTTCATTTGGGGAACAAACAATCCTTGGGCATATTTTCTAACTCTTTAGAAGTCATTTTTAATAAACTACCGGAACCATGATATGCTTTCAACGGTGAAACCATCTTCTTATAATTATCTCGATCCATCTGGGGAGTTAACGACATATTGATTTTTTACGACTGAGAGAGAAACTTTAAGCATAGATGTCCACACAAGACTGTTCCAAATTTCTCCTGTCGATCGTATGTATAGTAAATTTCTTTTGCTGCTTCCCGACCGATTCGCAGATATCAAATCAATTCAATTGGTAGTGGTAAATCACCGAAACTGTCGTAATATGTAACTTCTGAATTATTTTTTCGATATGCTACTCAATGCGATCCAACTCCCCTTATACTATCCAAATTAATAATAGCAGATTCATAACGTCTGGGGCCACGCCGAAGAAGTGAATCTCTCATATATACATCTTTAAAATATGACACTTGTAACTCTAATGCATACCTTTCTAAATCAATATCCGATAGTGGCCTTCGAGGAAGGCGTTTTATAAGTTTTTTGAGTGGTTCATAAAAAGTCCTAAACCTGTCCTATATGGTTTCAAATACATTCCACCTCCTTTAGAATTTAGACGTAACTCGCCACCAGTTTTTTGCGTGGTTGTATTTTTCGCTGTTTTTACTGCGCGAACTACTTCAGCCACACAACCTGCTAAAGGCACTAACGCCGAGAGTCCGGCAAATATTGGTACTAAAGGTAATAATTCACCAACCTTTGGAATGGGCATGGTTCTAGGTGTCCGTATCTTCCGTTTGCCACCGCGGGCTTTTAGTAATTTCCGTGCCACAGCAACACCTATTCTATATGCATTAAATATGTCTTTTTCGGCAAACTTCTTGCCACCTGCTTTAGCTAATTCAGCTCGAATATGTTGTCGCAACGCCGATCCAAAAGCAAATTTAGATATTTTTTTGGGTCTGGGTATACGTTTCTCTTTCACAGATCTACAGCCGCGAAGTAGATTTTTGTTTTCTGAATACGCTATATCGTGTTTCTTACACACTGCATCTAATGGATTAATTCCTAAATCACCTCTCGCTAATCGCTTTGCAAGTTTAGTGCCGGGCTCACAATATTGTACCCGGTAAGATGTAACTCAAACGGCAGTTTATTAATTAATGAATTCACTATGCCACACTGAATGTTGAGAGCGTCCACTTCGTTTGACGGACAGCATTTGAATTAATTGTAAAGTCGATTGTCCGATATAAAATACTTTTTTCTCGAAAATGCGTATCGTAAAGCTGAAATATAAACTAGAAATAATCTTTACGTAAAAGTTGGATCTGGACATGTAGGGAAGAATGTGAGACGACGGCACGGTCTTTTGTTACCGTTATCCATTCGTGGATTGCTAATAGGACCTTCCAATTGTGGAAAAATCAATGTTTTGATTGCGTTGCTTACACCCTTAAGAATTGTGCTTTGAAAATGTTTATGTATATTCAAAGTCGCTGTATCAACCCAAATACAAATATCTCAGAAAAATGTTCACACCAATCAAGGGTCTGGATGGGTGGTTATTACATTTTTAGCCACACAATAGATATCGTGGAACTATCCGATGCCAAGCCAAATTCCATTTTCATATTTGATGATATAATGTGTGAGAAACAGGATATTATACGATCATATTTCAGTATGGAACGACATAAAAACGTGGATAGTTTTTACCTAGCGCAAACCTATTTTCAGCACATTTCAGGGAAGCCTGAGTTGGAAACATCAACACCATCCGCAACGCGTTATAGGTATATTCCTGAAACATCGGTGGAAGCCCTGAGTCGTTTGATGAAATCTATGCAACACCATCTCCCTCAAACAAATCTATGGCATTAACTAATACTTTAATGAAGCTTCATATATCTCCAGATATTATAATTAATACATACTTAAATGAATTAAAGAGAAAACAATCCCGATTTGACACGGTTTATGGGGTACATTATGATCCAAAAATAAAATATAAAAAGTATATAGTTAATTTGGAAATACGTTTTTCTCCTGGTAAAGTGACATTATGGCGCCAAGATAAGAATATTGCAACATTTGAAGGAAATGCAGTAATTTACGACTTAATATTCTTAAACAATCCGCCGGTATTAGAACATATAGAAAAGATGACTCCAGAAGCCTTAAAAACCTATAAAAATATGTTACAGTTGACAAATGCAGTGTACAAAGCCTATGACGAGATGCGGGGATTACAAGAAACCAGGTGGAAAAAATATGAACTGATTATAAAACCGTTAAAGACAGGAAATCGATTCGGAAGTGGGATCACAAAAAAAGGCATATGCGAAAGTAGCAGTACCATTAAAAAAGCGTGTTTTATCGAAAAATATTAATTACGTCTATTCGAATAAACTGAAGGAATTAGTGGAACGGTTACGATTGCTATGGAGTTCAAAGATAGCTGGTCAAACCGTACACGATAATGAAATAATAGCAATTATCGAAAACTCCATAAGGAAGGTATAATTTATTAAGTAATCACCTAATTTGATGATACCTCGAGAGACGTGAGTTGAAACTATAAATCCTAGCAGTGAAAAAATAAAAATTGTCAATGAACTTCATATTCATTGTTCAATGAATTTTCCTAGGAGACGCACTATTATTAAAGGGTACGAAGACTTGTGGCAAATAGATTTGGCCGAAATGCAACAATATAGAAATGAAAACTATGACTATCGTTATATTCTAGTGTGAGTACATTGGCTACTCCAAATTTGTCTATACTAGGGCAATTAGAAACAAGACTGGGGTTGAAGTCACTAAAGCAATGAAAGATATTATTGAAGAAGCCGGATATACACCAACAAATCTGCAAAGCGATCAGGGTAAAGAATTTTTTAATAACAAATTTCAAAACCTTGTCAAGGAATACAACACTAATCATTATTCGACGTACAGCACTAAAAAAATAGCTATAGTTGAACCGAGTCATACGCACGTTCAAAAATTTTCTGTGCAAGGAGTTTTCAGTTAGAGTTTCTTACAAATGGATACAACTTTTGCCGTCGATCAAAAAAACCTATAACAATACGAAGCATCGTACTGTTGGTATGAAACATAAAAACGTTATCCGTCACACATATTACTGCATACAGTCAAATAAAAGTCGTTCCCAAAAAGTTCAAATTTCTTTTGGGTGATGTAGTTCATATAAGCAAATACAAAAGCGTCTTTGATAAAGGATATACACCCTCATGGTCAACGGAACAGTTTAAAATAGCAAAAGATCATTACCAATCCACTAACATACCTCTTGGAATCAGCAGAAGGTCAGCCTATTAAAGGATGTTTTTATGAAACTGAACTGCAAAAAACAAATAGTCCTAATGTTTATTTAGTGGAAAAAGTGCCGTCGTAAGAAGAATAATATTAATCAATTATTTGTTAAATGGTTAGGATTTTTAGATCAATTTAATTCATGGATTGATGAATCAGATATTGTTTAAAATATTTTATTTGGTAATACTCTCTAACCTATCAAAATATGTATAATGGTTAAGGTTACTATTAAAATAAATACATCATGAACTTCAAACCTTATTTTATTTAAGTAGGTACTTATGTAATTATAAATTAAAATATTATTATAGTTATATGAATACTCCTCGACAAACTGGAGCCATATTGATTTGTCTTCACTTTAAATTCTGAAATTACCATAACAACTTTTTTGACTAGATCACGTATTCTGATTTCACCTTTTTCAACTCTCTCGAGCACATCTCTTTTTGTTGCTTCGATATTAGCAATTTTTTCTTCAAGCTGCTTCATCTGACTACGAACCCTATTAAGAAAATCTGTATTCATTATATCTTTCATTTGTACACGTAATCGGTGAATTTCTTTATGCGCATAATCCAGGGTAACAGCATCGCTACCCTTGATCGGTGTGACGACATTGGTTAAAGATTTTCCTTGAATGTCATATTGACCGTCTGGAGTATGCTTAAATCCAATTCCTGGCGACGTCCGCAATAAATGCACTTTTTCACCAACCTTTTAACGTATTTAAATTTATCAATTGTGTTGTTAACACGACCCATGTTTATCTAAAACTATTTTTTTTTCGCCAAAAGTGCAGCAAATAAGGTATAAAATAAAGCTTGTGGGGTCTGTTACGTTAGTTAAATAGTTTCTCTAATTAACTGATCAACTTTCTTCTCAAGGTTAGATAATATTACTTCACTTGTTTCTTTTATCGTATTTAAATATTTACTAGTTTCTCTAATTAACTGATCAACTACAGTACAGTCATACAGTTCATTATATAATTGGACCAGTATTATCTGAAGCTTGTGAATTTCTTCAAGGAAGTATTCTACCTTTCGAAGGGTCGGCGTCGTTATTTAAAGATTTGACTGGAATGTCATATTGATGATCAACAGTAAATTTAAAACCAATTCCTGGAAGAGTGCGTAATGTTAGTATTTTTTTTATCAACTTTGACAACCAAATTTATCAATTTTCATTAGAAATCCTTTAGACCCTCCTCAGGCATTTCTGAACAAAAGGTATCCAACTTGATACATTCATATACATACTTTTTACAAATATGTGCTCCTACAGATAAATTGGTTGAATCATCCAAATATTTAATATACTTTTCTCGGTCATCGACTCCAAAGTGACTTATAAGTGAAAGAAATAACATCACCCATATCTAATTAGAAATACATGTGTGAGGAATCTATGATTCCGAATTTTGTTTCTAACAACTCCCTTATTATATTTTTTATTTAATAAGCTTTTCAAAGTATAATACAACAATGGTACCTTTAATGTTAAATATTATTATTCCAAAACACCAAAATTGAATAATGACCTTGTATTACCTTTGGCAAACACTCGCTAGCTCTGTTCTAAATAAGACAAAGTGAATTTATCATCCTACCTCATATTTTCGACGGTGTCCAACGGAAGAGCTTCAACAACGCGTTTTGGTAAAAATGATTGAAAGGTTAACTTCATTTTCTTAATATATACTTTTCCCACCGTTAATGATGTTATGGCTCTCCCCTCAACATCTTTGTTAAGCTCTTTATTCATTTCAACAAATGTCTGCTTTGAAATACTCATTATTAAAAATGGAATAAGGGTATTGAAAGTCAAAACACGAATATAGTATACCTAAAAGCACTTTCAGAATATCACACAATATTTCTATTTAAGAGCGAGTTCTCACTGCAAATGACTCGCGTCTCAATATGAAGTTTTCTATACTAACCAAGCCTTTTTATAGAGGTAAACTTCAAGGTCGAACACACCCTACTCATTTACATAACAAACGCGTCACTTAATATCAAGCACCCTCCACCAACCAGATACGTCTCAAGGTAAAACAATTTAACATTCAAAAAATTATCAAGGTTATTTCATATAACACTCCTACCAAAAAAATCTTAGGGTCGTTTCAAAGTAAGACAATTTGGCCTTCAAAACATCTTTAAGGTCATTTCAATGTCAAACAATTTGATCTTCTAAATATCAAGGTCAAGTGAGCGAGGCATCAACTTGACCTTCAAATTTTCAAGGTCAAATGAACCCAATGTCAAGTGGGTGGGGTACCCTCAAGGTCAAATGACGTTGCAGGGCGCGGGGACAGGTATGTAAGAGGGGAGTTGGTCCATGCATACATTATTACTCTACTTTTGTTGATTTCCAAAACATATTTTATAATTTCGAATCTCAGCAAATCAGCAGTATCGCGGGATTTAAATAATTTAGTTAATCCTTTTGGCTTTAGTATTGAAGATAGGTATGCACAAGTACAGATTTTGCCATGAGACCGATTTGATGTATGTAGAATTAAAAAATACCATCTAAATAGCCAACATTTTTGTGTAGTTTACATAAGAACTAACACAAAACGTCGGTATTATAATTTAAACACCATATACTACAAAAACCGATTTTTGGGAGCTCACAAGAATTTAAAAAAAATACTTAATATATGCAGATAGACTAGTCAAAACGCAGGATTTTAGTTAATGATATAGTTTTTTTTTTAGTTGTAAGTCTACAGTTACAGTTTTCTGCATTGAAATTAACTCAAAATGTAACTAACAGCATAAGACCTAGCTCTTAAAGCTGTAACAAAGTTAATACATTTTTGGGTATGTATGCATCAATTCGCTTTTCAACTCATATCTTTCTTATAAATCATAGTAAAAATACGTTTCTTTCTGGTAAATAATCAGAAAAATACGCCCGTTAAGTACATATCACAAACACTTTGCGCAATGTGCGGAAAAACTGCGTAAATATTTTTTTTTATTAATTTTTTTTAAATATTTCGGAAACGATTTTAGATATCAAATTAAAATTTGATATGGGTTTCTATGACATAAAGAGACATCTTTTGGAATAAAATTATTTCTAATAGTTTAGCCAGTGGCGTGGGTGACAACATATAGTGAGATATTTTTTGCAGAAAAATTGCACGCCACTGCTTTTGTTCAGAATTAATAACTTTTTCTTAATTGATAATATGTTCTAAAGGAAACCGGTCTCTCTATTTTTTTTTGTCGTCTGATATATCGCTTTTGAGTAATAATTTGAATACTGCCTTAAAACCTTCGTATCCTTAAATTATTACTTCAAATAGTTTTTAACAAGTTAGCGTTAAAATGTCATCGTCAATTCATGGCTCTTAGGTTTGATTTGACATACCTAGTTGCACTTTCATATAATATTAATATAATAATAATGGTTTCCGAAATATAAAAAAACGATTTTTTTAACTACTATTTTTTAACGGTGATATTATGATTTATTGCTTTTAATATGATATTAGCATTCAAAATTGAGTCTCTTTGAATTATATAAAGGATATAGTTATGAGTAACTAAATAAGTCAAAGTGAATTTACCCTCTGAATTGTTAATATTCTTGACTGTGTTCAATGAAAGGGCTTCAACAACGCGTTTTGGTAAAAATGATTGAAAAGTTTGATTATGTGTTTTATCATCCAATATTACTAGAATTGTTTCCCCAAAACGTGTTGTCATTAACTTCATTTTTTTAATAATATATAATTTTTCCACGGTCATTGATGTTATCGCTCTGCGCTCAACCTCTTCGTTAAGCGTTTTATTAATTTCAACAATTGTTTGCTTTGAAATACTCATTATTAAAAATGTAATAAGGGTTTTGATAGTCAAAAAACAATATACGAGTAGTATACCTCAAAGCACTTTCAGAATACACCACACAATATTTCTGTTTATGAGCGAGTTCTCACTGCATATAATTCGCGTTTGAATATGTGGTTTCTATAATAACCAAGCCTTTTATATAGAGAACTTTTAAGGTCGAAAATCCCCTACCCACATAAATAACAAATAATACCGAGCACCCTCCACCGGTCAACCACGTCTCAAGGTTAAACAACTTGACCTTCAAAGCATTTTCAAATGAGTATAACACCCCCCAGTGAAACTCAAAGCCAGCGGGGCAATGACATCACAATGTCAAACAATTTGACCTTCAAAACATCTCAAGCCAAGATCAACCGGTCTCAAAACATTCTCAAGGTCAAACAATTTGACCTTTAAAATTTCAAGGTCAAATGGACCCAGGTCAAGTGGGTGGGGCACTCAAGGTCAAATGATGTCACAGGAGCAGGAGGACAGGGACGTGAGATGGGGGGGTGTTCACAGAGCGAATGGGTAGAGACGGAAGGGGTGAGGGTGCCGAAAACTTCAAAGTCAAATGGGCCCAAGGTCAAGTGGGAGGGGCCCCTGCAAGGTCAAATGACTGGGCGAGGGGACAGGGGCGTAAGAGGGAGAGTTCTCCAGACATACTTACTTCCACTACTGATGTCCTAGTGAAATGTTAAGAAAATTATTTCTAAAAAATTATTTATCTAATTTACTTCAAATTTTATACAAAAATCAAGCATTATGTAGGAATTAACTGGTAAAATTTTGATAGGAATCCAAGATGGAGGCTTAATAAAATATTAAAAAATTCAATTGCAAATTTTGTACAATAGTTAGTTGTAGTATAGAGATGAACTTGTAAAATTGGCGGAACAAAATGACGGCTAAATAAGATATTTCTAATAGTGAAGAAAATCACCCTCCTTGGTTTTACATATATGAATGTTTAGCGTTCCTAGATGCCAAAAATATGTTTTCTAAATTCCGTCGGTCTGTCTGTCTATCTGTCAGTTCGCGGCGTAGCTAAAAAGCTACTTAACGGATTGTCTTCAAATTTTGGTCAAAAGGGACTGGTCATATGGGAATGACCTGATAATATTCCAATATCGCAGAACAAACTGCTAATTCAAGTTTTATATTTGGTCAGTCGCGTTATTTTTTTATTTTTTATCCCCCTACCCTTAAGAAAAAATTAATTTGTGTGCCTGTACTCTGTACAAAGCACCCATAGCAGTTCTGAAAAGTCGGCACCCGTGTTTAAGTTGGTAAGTTCCTTAAGGAAATCTGAAAGCAAATTAAAAATAAACGGAGCGTTATAACTAAAAGAGCACTTAAAAGAGGAAGAAGAATGCAGAGGAATATGAAGTAAAAGTGGATATCTTCTTGAACGATACAATACATCGTTACCAAAAATTATTTTTTTTCATAAATATGTACGATAATTTTCTTTCAAAATTTTTGTAAACGGTACATGCATAGTATGCTTTGAGCCTTATCTCCATTTTGAGCCATCCATTTCCAAAAGGCAGCAAACCTCATACATGCATTTTGCATCACTTGGATTCTATGCCAGTCAAATCCGGTTAATCAAGGTTGATAAAGGAGATCACATTAATCAAATATTGGTATAACCAATACTTCCATTAATTTTAGTTTAACTTTAGTAATTAATATATATTTATATCGATAATGAACCCTAAGCCTACCATATGGGTTCTGTAGACGATTGTTAAGATGTCAAGTAAAAGACATTTTGACACATTGTACCTACACAGACAAGTCTGTGTAGGTACGTCACTTTATCCCGTTAATAATGTGTGCCCACCAAGGCACAGCTGGCATTTAAATTTAAATAGTTTTTTTTAGACCAGGTGTTTTTTTTCCAAATCACAATATATAGATTCCAATGTCAAATCTTGAAAGTTAGGGTGGAAAAATGAGTAAACCTGACAATTATCAGCATACATCTACTAGTCCACCGTGTGACTGAAGCAATATAACTAACGCTTGCTTATCATCTTCCCCTTTATAACCATCAAAAACTTTCTGAAAATTGCGTTAGAGATAGAATGCGACTGCCGCAGCAGCATGTGTCCAGCTATGCGTTTTGAAAATCAAAGATACTTGTTTACTACAGAAAAAAATTTAGATCTATCACATACCTAAAGCATGACCTACTATGTCGCTTGGTTAAAGCCCTTAGGACAAAAAAATATATTTCCACCCAAAAAATATGACCTTGACAATTGACAGTTGTCAGGTGACTTTTGACACTGACTTTCACAAATGACAGGTGACCTTGAGAGATAACTGCTCACGTGTGCGGAATATGTCTGATGCCAGAGATATTAAGATAAGACCCTCCCCTCGAGGACGGAGAGTCACAAAACGACTCTACCCCTCTGGGAGAGAGAACTTGGGAATAATATCAAAAACTGCTACTGTAATAAAATTTGTCACATTTCAATTCTGAATATTTCATTTCGAGTGACAAGTGCTGCCAACATAAAATACAAAAACAAAAAAATTCCCTATTAAAAGTAGCGCAATTGAATTGACAGAAGTAAATTAATTTAAGTAAAATAACATAAATTGGAAAATATGTGTAATTTTGAAATTTTAGTGGTGTATTCAAAAACGTGACTATAGATTCGTGATTCGCGCCTCAAAATCTACTACAGTATATACTTAGGCACGGCCGACTTCAGAACAGGCCGTAAAGAACAATCTGGCAATATAGCCGCGAAGTTATTACGCACGGCCGACTTCAGAACAGGCCATAAAGAACAATCTGGCAATATAGACGCGAAGTTATTACGCACCCGGTTTCGCTCGACGTTGTTTTTACGCTCTTTTTATGGGCAAAATATGTTGTGTAGGCAGTTATATTAGTATATAAACAATTTTTAATTGTTTTTATGCATGCGTATGTATTTATGAAATATAATGCATAATTTAGCCGACTCTAGAATTGGTATTTATCTACATAATATTAATTCTGCACTAGGTATACCTACGATAGGGTCATGATAAAAATATAAAACGAATGCTATAAGTTAAAAAAAAGCAGCATGACGTGTAGACTTGACTTGCTCTGCACTTGGCTGTCATTTGTATATTTTACAACCTTTATGATATTTCGATTGTGTTAGTGTTTACTAGTTCATAACATGCCCAAATGTTTAAAATATGTATAAAAGATTTTAATCAATAAGTGATTGTCCTCTCAAATAATGCCACTCTCTACAAAATGTAACAAGCAAACTATACTGTGAAGAGGCTCTATTAGTTGTTGGAATTGGTATAACTGTGCTCGTGGTTTTTTAATCACAGCGATTTTAACCTATGATTGTCATTTCGCGATATTTCTTTGTTAATGTATACTTCTCGCCCTCTTTTCACTGATCTGTGAATTAGATTGGTTGTTTAGTAGTTCGCCATTTTCCTACGCGAACATATTATTCTTTTACTTTAGATTCATTTTAAATTTAAGTCGAAATAGATGAATCTTAAAATATTTGGAACAAATAGCTTTAAACACATTGCTACTCTAATTAATATAACACTTTATCTAGTACCAGTGACGGCTCCTCAAGGGCAGTAGAATCGGCCGGGCCGTACCAGAAAATGTTCAGGGAAAATTCCATTTTTAAAAAAGTAGTTAAATATTTTTCAAAAATAATTTAGCAAAAATCTTAAAAACGCACAAAACCAAAATGTAGTTTATTATTTCCTGGGCACATGGCAAAATAGGTAGGTGTCCCTATTATCGTTGCTTGACTAACATATAAATAACGAAATTAACAGCAGTCCGCGGGCCACCGTCTACAGATATTCTAATATATTTGTGGTGACTCGGCCAGCAGATTCCATCATCTCACATGCTAGACTTCAGCTACTAATTCATGCGGTACGTAGTACGTTTGCATACATCCCCATGTTATGACGTTCGTCGTAACTTATATCACCCAACACCGGCCCGTCTGGATGTGGCCGTATCCCCGGAATTTTTCCCAATTGAATACCAGCATTTTTCAGGTATTTATTGCAATTATTATAAAATGATACTACTTATTTTTAAATTAATTTGTTAGTTATTTACATTAGTCATGACTAATGACGTAAATATATTATATTAGTAATTTTCACTCCATGTTACATGTTTAAAAGTGGTGACGAAATGTGAAGTGAGTATTTTCAAATATCATTTGCAATTTATTTTATTAGTCGTCCGGCCGCATCGTGGATCTTGTTAGACAATTTATTTTATTTTCCTCTTGAGGCAAGATACATTAAAATATCAAAAAATTAAATTCACTGACTAGAGCGTTTTACTAAAATTTTTTTCTTATTTAGTAAATTTATACTCTAGCCTACATCTGCTATATATATAGGTTGGTGCCTATCTAAATATCATTGAAGAAATAAACGAAAAATAATAAGACTAGTATTTGACCATCTTTGGAGGCGACACCAGTTAACACCACACTGGCCTCAAGGGTGATTTTAGGAAACCTTTCTGGGACGGGGGGGAGGGTTAATTTAAAAAAAAGTTTTTTAATATATTTTATTGTAAATGGTATGAGAACAACATAAATACCCATATTTTTTATCATACTTGTTGCGGCCTAAGTGAAACGGCCTTTAATAAATAGTTATAGAATAATGTCCAATTTTTTTCCTGCAGCAAATTTTAATTACATATATTGTTTATATTTACATCAATACTCTATCTATGGATATGCAAGAGACCCTATCCAACAGGTCTCTCTTGTGCTATAGCGTTTCCTAGCCAAGTTTTTAATCGTAATTTTCACGTAAAGATATGTAAATTATATATGATATTTGACCGGCCTGGGGGGAGGGGGGTTGTAATTACTTCATTACCTTCTCACCGTAAAACTGCCATTGATTGGCCTTGAGCCGCGGCCGACCCTAAATTTTAGAGTACGAGCCGTCACTGTACTAGTACGTGTCCTAGCTAATCTCTAATACCACACACACGTTCGGATGTAAAGAAACAAAGAATTCTGTCTGTATGTATTCATTATTCAGCGAAATAATTTCGGCTAACAAGTCATCCACAGTGCAATTACTCGTCAGCAGAAAACAAGCAGAAAAGTCAAATCAATCAGTGAAATTAAAACTTTATAACATATAACAAAAAACAGATATAAATGTTGAACACAAAAAGCAAACATTTTTCTCTTTCAAAAATGCAGTCTTTTACGAAGGCGTGATATGTTTCATAAAATTAACTAGAAAGTTCGTAATGTCAACAATGAACAGCAACAATGTAAAAAAACATTTTAACAATTAGAATACCCTTCCCATGTAGCCCATACCAGATATTATATTAATGATATAATATATAGGCTGTTATACGGAGAACAGATTAAGACTGCTACTTACTATTCGTACATTCGTTCAATCGTCCGCATACATTCGATTCGCTAATTCATATAAATGAATGAATTTACGAATATTTCATCCACACTATTTATCAATTTTTAATTTATTTATTCGCATGAATTTCATACGTTTCAATGTTGGAAAATACACCACAAAAAACAAAAAATTAGATTCGGACGAAAAGTTCGCCGAGGTCAAAGGTTACTTAATTATTCGCCCAAAAGACGGTATCGCCGCGCAACGAATCGAAACGAACGGATGAACCGGAAGTGTGAAGGCTATGCGGACAAATGGACGAATCAACGAATAGTGAGTAGCGGACTTAAGTGAAAATCAATTCAACTTTTAAAACGAAACCGCAAGTTACTTTCAGAGTCCAACCTGTGTATTTGTATTCGAAATCAAAACGAATCCATCGGCTGACGGCCCATCGTTTTTATTTTCCTCCTGTATGTGCAAACAGCACAAAAGAACAAAAGAACGACGAACACCGTCGTTAAGCAGAATGATAGGCAGGTGGTTTGTGACATGAGTTTAAAATCATATGACGGATATCGAATTCGAATTTAATATCAGTTGTGAATTTATTTCAGTACTCGATACTAGTATATAAATACTCAAGTACAACAAGTACTTTCAATGATCGAGTACTTTTCCGATTCTTGTTCTCGAGTACTCCAACACTATAGTTAATCTAGCCACTGTAGATTACCGTTAAAGTAGGTTTACATCGCTATCATTAATTGTTTACCAGTAACTATATTTACATGTTTTTCTTTTTAATGACTTTAAATTATAAGCACTGAATTTCGATTTCTCTTTATTTAAATATGTTTATGGAAGAAGGGCATAATAATAATCGATTAATAAAAACTTTAATTCAAATAAATTAAAAACAAGTATTAATATGATGGGGAATATAAATTTGTGTTATAAGTGTTGGTTGTATTTTATGGTTTGGCTTGGCAGCACTTACGTCTTAACATTCTTAAAAAACAAGTTTTTATATAAGATATTATAAAAATGAAATTATAACATGTTCTATTATAACTATACAAGTGAAATTTGGTTTAGTTTGAAGTAACTACCCAGGAAAAATAAAGTGAATAACTCATGTACATCATCCTAAACAGAAATAAAATTAGCTTCTAGGGCCATATAATTTGAAAATATTTAAAAATGACGTACTTTATTATTGGTAGTTGCTACACAATTAATAGGGATACTGACTTAAAACTGTACATTTCTATAACAACTTTAAAATAAAAGTTAATAGGTGGTATTTAAACATAACGGACCACGTTTTCATGCTACTCTTATTCCAAACATTTAACCAGTGGCGGATATATCGGCATATCTCTTATTTATATACTTTTATAAACAGATGTTGAGCACTATTGATTATTTTTAAAAATTCCTTAGTTCTTCGTTCAATATGTAAAAAAAATATTTGTATTTTTTATAAAAAAGTAGCATTTCGAAATAACAGCAACTTAAAATTTTTGGGTAGGGCAATAATATAAATAAAAGTATCCTTTTTTACACCAAAATTTTTTAGATTGTAAAAGATAAAAAGAAAATGTTTCAAATAAATTTGCAGTTGAATAAATTTAAAAGATTTAACGAAGATTCCAATGATATTAAGAAATTTTAAAAAAATCAGTGGCGTCGCACATTTAACAATACTGAATAAGGGCTATGTCGATATCTCCACTACTGTTTAAATTAAAAAACTAATATTTGCATTAAAACGTACCCTGTTATGCCTAATTAACACCTATATAATTTTATTTTCTGATATATTTTGAACTGTGTAGAAAAAATAAAATTAAAAAGAGTATATACCGGGTAACACACAAGGCATGTAAAAGAGGGTCATTTTTTTAGTTTAAAACATAAATTTGAAATTTCGCACACTGATATAACTCGATATGACACAGATGTTGGATAAAAACAATTAGAATATTCTTCTGGTTTTACCGGAAATGACCTCTAGTTTTTTATTTTAAATAATTTTTATTTTGAATAAGATCTTGTATATTTTTATAGAATATCGTATTCAGAACGAAATTAGCTTTTCAACGATATATTACAAGTTAACGTTAGTTTACATATTGTGTGCGCAACAGACATTTTTTAAAAATTAAACTTTGCCGGTCAATTAAAAAAAGAACATTATATATAAAATATTTGTTTTAACAGTTTAAAATAAACTTATTTGTTAATTTTTTTCGAACACTAATCTAAAAATCGTTTTGTGTAATAATAGAATTTCTTGTTGAAAGAGCAATAATTTAGATCAATATTTTTAATGACACTTCGTACATTTTTTTTGTTATTTTTGCCGAAAAATTAACTTTTTAAAGAAGAATCGCATGTTAACTTTTATTTTTAAGATGCCGATAAAATAGCCATTTGGTGCCACTAAAAATGTTAGACTAAATTGCTCACTCGATAAAACAAGAAGTGAAAAAATTAATAAAATCTATATTGTTACCCAAAAAGATTTTTAATTCAAAATGTCCTAAAAATAAGTTCCTTTCGAGTTGTTTAAACCAAGTATTTTATAATGACTGAATTTCTCTTACTTTTTGTTATTTTTATGAGAAGTATATTTACCAGTACCGTGCGACATCGTTTAATTACGACTTTGTATTAAACTCTGTTCTTGTTTGAGCTAATTAACTACGAATACATTTAATTCAATCCAGTTACCAACAAATATAAAACACTCTATACAAATACAATTAATGGGTATTATTTTGGCAATATTAAAATGTGAGAAAAACAATAAATCAACAATAATAAGTGTTTACATAAATCAACCCATTTATTTGTATTATTTCTCAGTATCCCAAAACTTCCACTTTGTTCGGTCCTAGCTAGCCCCATCGAACCACCATTTTTTTTTGAAAAAAGGAATTAAGGGGTTGTATCACATAAAAAATTCAGGAAGTTTAACAGATACCGTTTTTCAACGTAATTAGTGCCTTTTGTTGCACACTTCATCTGAAAGATCTTTTTATTCCTAATCACCAGAAAATGCCGGCTATTCGTAAATGTGACAAAAATAGAAAAAAATGGATAATACAAATTCTTGATACCTCGCAAAACTTAAGTATTTTATTTCTTATGTGAACCTTAGTGGAAAATTTGCAGATGGTTCTAATTCTAAATAAAATTCAATTGGTATCATTTATAAAACACTCTAAAGTAAAAGTAAGTAAAAAAGTACAGTAATTAGCTGCTATAGCAACGAGAAGATTTTAATTAAGCATCATGTGGGAGACAAAATACCTACTTGACTTTTGTAAATTTTCAAGAATTTTTACTCTCTAATTTTTTTTGTTCTGTTATATTTACAAATGACAGGAATTTTTAATTGGCTATCTTTAATGATCTTGTATGGGGGATGAACTAAGATTGAAAAACCTAACATAACATGAGCTATTTGGCAACCCTTTATATTTAATGTTAGTAGGTATTAGATCACTTTAAGTAGACAGAGCGGGGAGTAGCAGACAGGCGACAGTACGCGGGCTGAGCTCCTCCCCTAATGCCCCACCTCTCTCCCCATTAGACCCCTCCTCCATCCAACATGTTCAAGCTCCGCCTACGGTGTTTTTTCTAATCAATCATGTTTAAGCTAGTTTTTATTGGAGTATTTCTGCAAATCCATGAACTGAGCGCAGAATAAATCGTAATTTTGTTACAAGCTGCTTTACTTTTTGGAAACCTTATGCTTCGTTGTGGGTAAAACAATACTGAAATAAGTCAGTTCTTCGCAGTGAAAATATTATTCGAGACCAAAACACACACAAAACTTCTTGGAAACTGTAATCCACTAATTGAATATACTGTTTCCCGACGCCCATATCTTTTTAAAATTAATAATTCCAAATATTGAACCTATCAATAACTGAGCATAAATAATCACAGATATGCAAAATTTTCACAAATTAACTACGTATTATCCCAGAAATAACATATAAAACTTATTTAGTATTCATAAACTATCCTTCAGAAATTCACTTCCAACCATATTATATTTAGACCCAAGTCAGTACAACAGGTTTTTAAAATCCACGGTCGACATGGCTCTTAGGTGATGATGTAACATAACGCTTATGAAAGGAAAGCTACCAAGGACTAAAATGGAGATGAAAACAGTTTCTTAACAACGCAAGCAGAACTTTAACGTGAGTGGGTAGAAATACTCAAATAAAACTAGCTTAAACCTGATTGATTAGTAGAAACACAGTAGGCGGAACTTGAACATGGTTGGATGGAGGAGAGTTGTAACGGAGGGGAGTAACCTGAGAGGGGGAGCTAAGCCTGCGCAATGTCGCCTGTCTGCAATGTAGGCAAGAATGTGAGACGTCGGCTCGGTCCTTTGTTGCCATTATCGATTCGTGGATTGCTAATAGGACTTTCTAATTGCGGAAAAACAAATGTTACGATTACTTTGCTTACACACCCTTTAGGATTATACTGAAATGTTTACGTATATCCAAAGTCGTTGTATCAACCCAAATACGAATATTTCAGAACAAAATTCAGACCAATCAGAGGTCTTGGTTATTACACTTTTAGCGACACAACAGATTTTGTGGAACCATTATACGATCATATTTCAGTATGAGACAATATAAAAATATGGATAGTTTTTACCTGGCGCAAACCAACTCTTTCCCAAGCAATTACTAAGTGATGCCAATTTAATTATAACAAGACAAAATGAATTTACACCATATTTTTTCTGATTATGTATCACCACATCTAACTTTCATACAAATAAGAAATGTGTGCTAATTGTTGGAATGACAGGAATGGACTTCTAGTTATTGATGAGGATAGAGATTTAAATTTGAGAAGATAAGCAAGAGTTTCGATAACTATATATATATATATATATATATATATATATATATATATATATATATTCACGAGAAATAATGATATTGATCTGAAACATCAATTGATCGTGGTTACACACGCCGTTCGGAAAAAGTTTAAACAAATTAAAGTTGCTCATTTACAAGACAAATTTGAATTGGAGAAATTTTATGAACGGATTGCTGCGTTTGACTCCAATATCCAATGTCGGAACACAAAAGTCTCGTAAGCAGATGCAAACACAGTCTAAAAATGTCAACATATCCCTAGACCCATTATATGCATATAACATACACATTTCAGTGGAGTTTCCGTTGAAAACATCAACACCAACCGCAAAACAGTATACGTATACTTGGATACTCCAAAAACCAACCAAACCAAGATTTTATCGACTGTGTCAATACCACTGTGACCGTCGTTGCTACTGCTTTCAGGAACTGCATATTTTTGTGCATCACTATGGTACTGTTCTGAGGAACGATATTAAGTTTTTGTAGATTTTTCTCTTGTTGCTTGTCTTCATGCGTCAACTCCCAAATCTTCGTATAATCGATATTTTTTGATTTTGGATTATAAAATCCTTTAAACCCTCTTTAAGTATTTTCAAGCATCCGATGTATATAATTTTCACAAATATGTGCTGCTACAGATAAATTTGTTAAAGAATGTCTTCAGACAGTATTGTTAGCTGTACTGCCAAATATCGTACTATGACAACTGATTATCATACCTTTCAATAACAATATCACCCATACCTAAAAAGGAATATAAGTACTTTATAATTCCGGATTTTGTGTTTAAAAACTCCCTTACTATATTTGTATTCAATATATTTTTGAAATTATAATGTAGCAATAGTATGTTAAATATTATTATCCCAACGCACCAAAATTTAATAATGACCTTGTATTACCGCGAACACTCGTGAGCTCTGTCCTAAATAAGTCAAAGAGAATTTTTCCTCCGACTTATTCATATTCTCGACTGTGTCCAATGAAAGAGCTTCAACAACGCATTTTAGTAAAAATGATTGAATAGTTTGATTACGTGTTTTATCATATAATGTTACTAGAATAGTTTTCCCAAAACGTGTTTTCATTAACTTCATTTTCTTAATAATATGAACATCTTTGTTAATCGCCTTATTAGTTTCCACAAATGTTTGCTTTGAAATACTCATTATTAAAAATATAATAACGGTTTTGAAAGTGAAAAAACGAATACAGTATACCTTATAAAGTACTTTCAGAATACACCATGCAATATTTCTATTTATGAACGAGTTCTCACTGCAAATGATTCGCGTTTTGAATTTAGGGTTTTCTACACTAACCATATCTTTTTATAGAGGCACGCTCTACCCACTTACAAAACAAATGCGTCACTTAATAACAAGCACCCCCATCGGTCAACCAGATCTCAACTTCAACAACCTTCAAAACATCCTGAAGGGTTTTCAAAATGAAATGTCAACGGCATCTCCAGATTATCAAGGACGTTTCAAAGTGAAGCTCCTCAATGAGATATGAATGTCAACTTGATATAAAAAAATGTCAAGGTCAACTTGACCGTCAAAACTTCAGGTAAAATGTACCCAAGGTCAAGTGGGTAGAACCCCATTTACTGCGACTCTGGAGCGCAGTCAAATATTCGGTGGAGAACCTAGTCCACATATGTTGTAACATTTGTTGCAAGATATCAAATTGACTTAGTCGGTTTGTCGATATTGCAGTGACATCTTGTAGCACAGCGTTGAATAGAGCTCCAATAAGGAAATGACCAGCAGTTAAAATTTGGAGGTCACTAGGGTCAGATGACAAGGGCGTAAGCGGCCTTGTATTTAACACGGCTTTAACTTGACAAAAAATTAATATATATATATTAATAACTGTTCGAAAGTCAAACTAGTATTACCTATGACCGAGTAATTAACCGTTTTGCGGACTTTATAGACGATTCCCATAACCCACCGCGGTGTGGCGATCTAGGAGGAATATGTTGCCAATCTATGCTCTGTTATTTACAATAGTTTATCATTTTGACATCTTTTTCATGTTTAATCAAGGTTTCAAGTATGCTTTTTAATTCATTTTTTGCCCCTACGAAATTAGTGCCGTTATCAGAATGTACTCTCGTGCAAAAACCGCATCGAGATACACAACGTTTCAAACAGTCTAAAAATGCTGAGGTACTTAAATCACCCACAGCTTCAATGTGGGCCGCCTTGGTTACAAAACAAATAAATAGACTCATGTACCCTTTGACGATTTTACGATTGCGTAATTAACCATCTTTAACATTAAATGGGCTTGCATAATCCACCCCGCAAATAGAACATGGCCTTTGAAACACCACTCTATCACGCGGCAAATCGCCCAATTTTTAATTATGCCCACCGGATTATTTCTAAAACAAACAGTGCACCTTACTAAAACATTACGTACTCCGTTCATACCACTGATTACCAAATAATTTGAGGACCAACATGTAATAGCTTAGGTGCTGTACGCGTATAATTAGTCTAGACAGTGGATGATTTTGTGGTAACAAAAGAGGATATTTTATATTATACGTTTCTACTGATTGACTTAAACGCCCGCCAAGCCTAAGCATTCCATCGCATACGAAAGGATTTAATGAGACCAAATTACTATTAGGCTTTAATACACCCTTACCTTTTAATGCATTTATTTCAGCGTTAAATACCTGCTCTTGAGCAATTTTTAGCAATAAATTAAAAGCATCATTAATTTCAGTTATAGATAAATCATTAAATTGCCTAGGTATCTTCAAACAGTTTAAAGATTCTTGGTCATAATAAAACTGTTTCCACGACATAAAAAGATTTAATGTTATTGCTTCGTCCAAGCCACGATTCAATTGCCATAATCTTCGAAGCAAAACCTCAGCTCTTATATTGACAGGTCCAACCAGTTCCAGCGGATCAAAAATTTGCGATACTACCGACAGAATAACCCATTTTGTGACCTTATGTACATCTAATGAAGGGTTTAATTTGATAATAAATTCTAAAACATAGGATTCTGCGCACCAAAATACTCCTAACGTTTTTCTACTATCGTTGTCATTTATAAAATAGCCAGTTGTTGTCAAATTATTTTGTATGTATTATGTATACTTATTTTAGGGAAAATTTTTTGAATATCTAAAGATATTTGTTTTAAGCATCTAGTGACGCGGATGCAGTACCATAGGTTACAGTGTTTAACCAAAAACGCTGTAATTCGGAATTTGGATAAAAGCGCCATACTATTCTTTGAAAGTCGCGATATTCAGGCAATATATTTACTTGCTGATACATCTTTTCTATATCGGCAGTTATTACTCCTCTGTTTTCACGAAAACGTATTAAAATCTCAAAAATATCGTCCTGAACCGTCGTCCAACTGTTAAAACATCGTTTAACGCTACGTTTGTGGACGTTTTAGCACTAGTATCGAAAACGATGTGTAGTGTTATAGTGATACTAGACTCATTGCTTACTCCATGATGTGGTAAATAATAAGCCCTAGTAGAACTTAACATTTTGTCTTCTTTTATCTGCGTCATATGGCTCAAATCCAGATATTCCTTTATAAAATTACTATACCTTTCTTGTGACTCTCTCTTTTTTGATAACTTCCTTTCTAATGCGTGGAAACGCCTAGTCGCGGTTTCAAGAGAATCTCCTAATTTATCTATGCTGTTTTTAAGTTGCAAGACTGAACTAAATCTATTCGTTTTATCTCTAAGTACTGATTGGCAAAATATTTTCTGGCAGTCGGTTTCCTCAACAGAATAACGTCGTTTATTATCAACACATTCTTCCAAACACCAGAACCTTTCTAACTGACCCTTTATATCGTCATTACACAAATTGCACACCTCAATATTATTAATATTGCTGTTACTAAACATTTTTTTTCCACTTTAGGTCCGGATACAATCCATCCTAGTACATTTTTTTGCAATATTGGACTATTTCTTCCTAGCCTAATCTTGTCTGTTATTTTTTACTGCGCTAAACGATGATGACATTTCTACCGGATTATCTACTTAAATATCCAAGTTGTTTACACAAGCATGAGCACCTACCTACCTTTTCGTTGTTATTAATACTAATAATGTCATTTATTGGTTTTAGGTGCAACATGGTATTACGGCGTTGCTTGCATATTTTGCAGCCATCAGCTATACGCGCCTTAAGAAAATGACCCGATTTCAAGCAGTTAAGACATAATTTAATTTTTTTTATCTGCTCTATTCTAGTAGCTATGTTGTCGCAAAAATAAACAAAATGCGATCTCTTACAAAACTTACATCGTATGGTATTACCTATTGCTCATAATGCATTTTTTAGATTCTTAAGGTTTAAAGGTCTATTATTATTACCTTCAATTGACTCTAAAATCCTACTTTTATTGCACAAAAATTCTACAAAATTGTCCAAGTTAGGATTTCCCTTATAACACGAGATTGTTTTTTCCTCCCATTCTTCGATTCCGTATCTAGTTTTTTGCTGCTAAAAAAAGTTATCAACCTATCCCAATTATCTACCGGCTCATCTAAGGATCTTAATGCCCTGGTATGCTTTAACATTGAATGTGCTAAACCGCGCAATAAGTAATGTGCTTCTTTATTTAGTGCAGGAATATCGAACAATGCCTTTAAATGCGTTTGAATTACTACGGATTTGCTATAAAATCTTTGTTGCAATAAATCCAAAGATACGATATAATTATTTCGAGTGATTTCCAGACAATACAAAATCTTTCGCGCGTTTCCTTCTATTGAATCTAATAAATAATAAAATTTTTGAATATCATCTAGTTGTAGATTGTCATGGACTAATGTTTGAAACGTTTCGTAGAATTGCATCCATTTATCGTATTCTCCTCTAAACTTCGGTAGGCCCAAACTTGGCAACCGTGCACTACTAGGGAGTCCATTGTAAGAACTCGGATTAACGAAACTACTATTCTCCATTGACAAATTATTCTGAAAACCTTGCTGCGTCTTCTCACAACATGCAGTAATATCCGTAGCTAGCGTAAAATATAAACTATCAAATTCATCTCTCTCAAAACTGCCGTCAAAATCATCATTAATTAACTCAATTTCCACTAATAAGTCACTAAACTGCTGATAAATAGGTCCAACAGCTTGTAATCGCACTTTCAATTCTGACAACTGATTATTTTCAATATTGCTTACAAACGCATTAAAACGAGTATCTGCAATTTAAGTTGCACACGTTTTTTGTTAAACCTATTTATCTTCTCGTCTTTTTCAGCATTTATATTTTTTCTACCCATTGTGCAAATAATAAGTACTCAAAAGTGAAATGATATTTAAATAATTATCTAAAATACCACTCTACTTGTCACCGTTAGCCAACAATTGATAAGTATTCTATAAATCAAACACCTAACGAAACATTAATCGAATATGAGAACTAATTATTTATTTTTATTACATGCGACATAGGAGTACGAACATACAAAACTTACGATTACCACGAAAACTATGAGTATACTACTAAAAGACTTCGTTTGAAATTGCTACGCGCTTGGCTTAAGGCCCCTACACCCGTTAATGCAAACTGTCTATTTCATGCATCTAAAACACTTACAAACAGGTCATTTTGCTTACTAAAATTCTCTAAAATATACAAAATTCTACGATTTATGACGCTAAGAAAAGAACACGTAATATGCCCTGAGCAGGAATGACCAGGAACGATCGATGTGAAGACTTACCCACCCTTCTCCGCCGACCATACACATTTTTCAACGACAACACTAATATCCGGTTCTACTGGACCATGTTCGATGCGCCATTTTACGCACCAATATTTTCTCGGGTCCGGTAAACTATCCTAACAGACGATTTTTGCATATTTTATTTTTTTTTCCAGAAAGTACCCATTTGCAATATTACATTTATAGTAGAATTTATAATGGAATATGCAAGAGTTTTCCTAACAAAAAAAATTAATTAAAAATCGCACTCGGTCACAATTTGACAGCGTTAAAACGAAAAATTTAGCAATGTTGCCAGATTTTAGATTTGCTAATTTGTTAAAGGAAATGAAATGAGCAATTGAAAATTATTTGAACAGAATTGTAATTATTTATTGTTATTATTATAGTTTTAATGAAGGTTTTATTGACGAACCTGGGCTAAACTAATATTAACGGGACAGATTCACCTAACAATATAGTGTTTGTTACAGAAACATCCTCCTTTCAATATAGACTCGGAATTCGGTTGGCGCGCTGCCGCGCGCTTTCTTTACAAAAGACCTAACCAATCTTAACCTAACCTAATCCGCATTTGTATTAATTATAAGTTTTGTTATAAAAAAATTTAGTTTTACGTAGATCATAACTTATAGGTATTTCTTTAATTATGAATATGGTAATGTCGCACATCAAATTAAAATAAGCATGGCTATGGATGGGAACAGTCGGAAAGATGTTTGAAATCAAAATTACCTTTAATTTGTATAATAATCACATCTTAAAGTAATTTTTGAGTGCTGATGAGAGTTTTCCACACTTTTCTCAATTTGGACTGCTAGAATGGTGGATAAAAACAAAAAAAACAAAAATTAGCGAGATTTAAGAGTGTTAACATAGTTTACCGAAACCATTTTCTCTTATCGATATGAATAAATAATACTGGAATCTTTATCTATGGACTGCATTTTCCTATTTGTATATGACGTATAAAATTATAAATAGGTTATAACCTGCCGGCATATCAAGATGACATTCACATTTATTTTACAGACGACATCATCCAGGTAACTCGTAATAGCAACCTGCGTCACTGTAACGTATTAAAAATTGTATTTGATAATTTCACAATTATAAGAAAAACTATTTTACTAAAACCAACCATCGCCTTTTGCTCTTATATGGTTATGACGTGCTGCCAGAGCTGGATTTGCAGCAATTTCAACTAAATTTTATATTTCAATCTAGTTTTAGTGGTACTTTATGTTCGCATAAACAAATTTTCCCGGTAAGTACCCTAGGGCGCCCTTTACTCTTGTACATTTTAAGGAAAATGTGATATCAATGCTAGTTTTGCAGCAATGTCAACTAAGCTTCATATTTCCACCCTTATTTAGTGGTACTTTATGCTGTCATCAACAAATTTCCTTTTAAAGCCACTAGAACACACTTACACACGTTTAAGGGAAAAACATGCTGCACCGCTAATTTTTAATTAAAATTAATAAAGCTTCGTATCTAGATCTGGTTTTGGGATTATTTTAGCTTCCTAGGACACCCTTTTCTTTTGTGTTTGAGGAGTGAAAAATATGCTGCCCCCGTTAATGTTTAATGAAAATTAGTAAAACTTTGTATTTAGGGCAGGTTTTAGAACTACTTTATGCTGTCATAAATAAATTTCTTCTGTGATGCCCCAAGGAATGTATATTACTTTTGTATATTTAAGTAATGAGAAACGTGTTGCCATAGCTAGCTTTGCAGAAATTTTAACAAAACTTTATATTTTGGCTTAGTTTTAGTGCTTTTTTATGATGTTATAAATTAATTTCCTTTGTAAGGTCCCTAGGATATTCTTTTGTCAACTTCTAGTCGACTCCTCTCTCTATTTGGGGAACATAGAGTGTCCCTCGAGCGTCTATTGTGCCATATCGATAGCTCATCCCGAGCGTTATCTCCATCGAGGTCTAGACTCCCAGAGTCGACTTTCAGTGGTTCTCGGGGCAGGGTACCCTTTATCCCTCCAAGTACTGCTGCACCTCTTTCTCCATTCGTTATTTTCTTGTTGTTTTTCATCTCTTTGCTAGTATCTCTTCTGTCTGGTTTGTCCGTGTGTGGTTTTGCGGCCATAGAACCGCAGGCTTGCTCCTCTAGCTTCTTCTCACTATATTCATCGGTGACATCCATATTTTGACCCTGATGTCAAGTCTCTTCAAAAGGTTCACCCCGAATGCTCTCTCTCTACTGCCTAAAGGACTTCGTTTGGATTAATACAGCTCTTGACGATACATTATCAGGTATGCTTTCGTTTGGATTGCCCCCAGGTCTCGATACCTGGAGGTCTTCGTTTTGGTCTAGTTGTCCGATGACTAGCTAACGAATGTTTGATTCGCATTGACTTTCTTTCTTTTATAATATTATAATATAATAACACTTTATTCTTGCAAATTTAAGGAAAAATATTCCTCTAACGCAAATTTTTTATCACAATTAATAAATGAAATTTTATATTTGGAACTAGCTTAAAGATCAATTTACGCTGTCGTATACGAATTTCCTCAATGCGGCTCTTACGCTAGGATTTTGCTATCAGCTCTACGGTTATAGAGGCATGTATTCTCGTCAGTTAACCAAACTTCATACGTGTTTGGCGCCAAAAGTGAACCTCAATTTTGTCATCAATAAATGTGAATTTTGAATATGTTAGACACAATATTATTTTGTGGCATGATACTTGCTAAATGCCTGTTTTTTTTTTTCGTTGACTGCATAAGGTGCCGTATAGAAGAATTTATTTCTTTAGCAATATTTTTACAATTGCATGTCTACGTTATTTTCACTTACGCATTCTTTTTTACCTCAATTATGAGTTTGAAAAAGCCAGGCATCACGATTATGCAGAAGATACAGTTACCGAAGGAGTAAATGACATAAAATGTAAAGGAATTTTTTTACAACTGAAAATCACAGGTTTAAAGTTATTAAAGTTTATGTATATTCCTCGTTTGAAGTTTTTTTTAAGAAATAAATGCTTTTTTTAAGTATAAAGATATTAAGGTTTATATTTCTGATTTTTGAATCTTTTGTTATATTTTTATGTTTGGTTTATTGTTGTGAGCAAGATTGTGTTACGTATGACGTTTAAATAAATAAAGATAGCTACCTACGTGCAAATAATTTGTTCAGATATGCAATGTTACGAATAACATTTTCTTTGGATGGTCGCAAAAAATACACAAAAATCGGTAAATTTCCTTTAGTCGGAACTTTCATCGTTATGAATCTTTCCTTTTATTAGGAATAGTGAACCAATTTAGTTCAGTGCATAGTTATTTAGTAACATATATGCACTGTCTCTTCAAACATTTTTATTCCTACCAATATTTTACCAGTTTTTACTTATTCCACGCTTGATTTTTGGTTATAATTTAAAATAAATTGAATAAATAGTTTTTAAATTGACACACACCGCCATTTTGTTCCTTCTTGTTGAATTCGTACCAGTTAATTTGTCTGCAAAATTTAAAGCCAATTGAATAAGAAGACTTTTTAACGTTGATTTTTTAAAAATTTCGTTTGACCGCCATTTTATTTCGCCAGCTTGAATTCGTACCACAACTTCACGAATTTGTCTCTATATCACACTTAATGCTTGCACAAAATTTGAAATTAATCTAGAAGTAGTTTTTTCAGGCTAATCTTTTAAATATTTTATTAGGTCGCCATTTTGTTTTGCTATCTTGGATTCATACCAAAAGGTTACCAATTCATTTAAAATGAATTGGTAACATTTTGTAATTTTCTATCTAAGACTTGATTTTTGTAGAAAATAGGTAAGTTGGATAATTAGGTTCTTAGTAATAATTAAAATTTCGCTATCTTGTTCCGCCATACTAAATTTTTATCAAAATATTTCCAATTCGTCCTCATATGACCTTTAATGTTTGACCAAAATTGGGTAAGCAGTTTTTAAGCTATGCCGCGAACTGACAGACCGGCAAACAGACATACAGACCGACAGACAGAGTTGATAAAACATATATAGAAACGTGAAATTATGTAAAACCTGGTGAAATTTGAAGTCAATCGGATTAGTAGTTTTTTTTAACTGTGCCGCGAACAGACGTACCGACTGACATATACATTTCTTAAATGTATTTTTTATCTCAAGTTAATTTATAGCATCCAAACATAAGCCGAACTTGACAACTTAATACTGAGATTTAACGAATATTTCCTCAAAGTCCTAAGACTGATTTGGAAACATTAACATAGGTAAAACCTGTGTCAATATTTCCAACTCAATCTTGGCACTTTTCCCTTAAACGTACAATAGTAAAGGGCATCCTAGGGGCCACACGGAGAAAATTTCTTTTATGACAGCGTAAAGTAATTCTAAAACCAGATCCAAACATGAACTTTTATTTATTTTGATTAAAAATAATTCGGAACCACGGAAGGAAATTCGTTTATGATGCCATAAACTAATCCTAAAAGCAGTTCTGTTGATTTTGATTAACCATTAGCGGTGACAGCAAGTTTTCTATTAAACGTACAAGAGTAAAAGGTACCCTAGGGACCTTACAAGGAAAATCCGTTTATGACAGCATACAATAATTCTTAAAACAGTTCCAAATATGAAGTTTTATTAATTTTGATTAAAAATAAGTGGTGACAGCCTGTGTTTCCCTTAAATGTACAAGAGGTTGGGGCGTCCTAGGGGCCTTACAAGAAAATATTGTTTATAACAGCATAAAGTACAACTAAAACTAGTTTGTGAAGTAGTAGTGAAGTTTAGTTGAAGGTGCTGCAATACTAACTTTGGCAGCACGTTTTTCTCTTCAAAATACAAGGGCGTTTTAGGGGCCTTACAGAGAAAATTAGTTTATGACGCATAAAGTAATTCTAATCAGTTCTAAATATGACGTTTTAATAATTTTCATTATAAATTAGCGGTGGAAGTTTTATATTTTAACCCATCAATTTATGTAAACCCATTTTGGACCCAGATAATCTGAGTTTTGGGTGGCAGAAAAAAAAATTATTATTCTCCTGTATTTTCTCAGCTCTTGATTATCAATGCACTATTTTTTCCCAGGAAATCAGACAACAGTAGACAACGAAAGATTCAATATAACAGAACTTCCGGGTATTTTGGAAATGCTGAGTTGCCTATTAGACGTTTATGGAGAACCGATTTACGGATCGTTTTAAAATTTTGGTTACAAACGTAACTAGCTATGATCTATCTTTATAAAATATTTTCAGTTCCGCGGTGTAGCCGCTTCTACCCGAAACGGGTCGCAACATCGTTATTTTAAATGGAACACTCTGCATATTTTTCAATTTTCAGAATTAACGTTCATTTCTGACTAACTTTCGTAAATATCTTCTTTTTGTAGCAGTTCTTCAGATATTAAATAATTTAGTTTTTTTTTAGTTTTTGCTTTCAAAAAGCCTTAATTTTACCATGGGCTAAAACAATCTGAAGCTGAAATTCTCGTTACAATTAGGCAATGGCCGTAAATATTTGCTTCTTTATAAATGTAGCTCTTTAACTATGTATAGGTTCCCTATACCTAACACGTCAGGTTTTAGATTTATAAGCATTTCTTTTTGACTTTTCATAAAACGAGTTAGATTGTATGAACCCATGAAAACAATAAAATTAAATGTTTAAATAATTTGTTAAAGTACAATAAAGCAGCAAGTAAACTATCTAAACCAACAAATAGCAAAATCGTTATTTATAAAATAAACCTAAAACATACTATTTTCAAAACAATATTTTAATAACAGACTTGCTATAAAAATAATTATTATTATTTTGTTTAAAGTGCCCACTATTGGCTCTTTAGCAATTATGAATTGACCCCATAACGTTAGCAGTTGTTGTTCTTCGAATTTCATTACCATCGAGTTACTGAAATGCATGTTTCACACGATTTTCCAAATCCTCTCGCGTTTACACTGGTGTTGAATAAACCCTTTCCTTAATGGCACTCCATAAATAGGCATCGCAAGGAGTAAGATCCGGGGAACGGGGGAGGGGGGGCAATTCCATGGACTCAAACGTCTAATCCAATGATCTTCAAACATGTTTGTAAGTTCCTGGCTTACCTCATTTGTGCAGTGGGCTGATGCACCATCCAATCGGTACCAACAACTTCGAAAAATTGCAAGCGGCACCCCATCCAAAAAATCGGTTACCGTTGTTCTTGAAATTTGCAAATACTCCATCCAATTCAAATTGTCAACGTTAATACGAAAACTGAACTGAAAATTGTGTTGAAACGCCCGTTCTCGTACAAACTTTGGGTTTTTTGAAGCCCATGACAGAAATGACAATTTCTCCGATTAAAAATTCCCTCTTGTGAAAATTTGGATTCGTTAGTCCAAATAACTTTCTTCAAAAAATCCGGGTCTTCCTGAGTTCGAATTAACATCATCTCACAAAATTCAACTCGCTTTGTGCATCTTCCGGCAGAAGAGCTCGCAAAGTGATCAATTTATAGCCGTGCATATTATGCTTTTTTAGAACCCTTTGAATTGAAGAATATGATATACCTAGATTATCTTCTCCGCTTGGAATGGTTTCGTTTTCCTCGGAGTCTGTGATGGGTTTTGGAAGTTTTCTTTCGGCTCTAAATTTATAGAAGAGTCCGTCTAAACTTTTTTCCAGTCATTATTGGCAACTGGAGATAACGTTCATTGAAAATTCGACATTTCCTCGATACAATTCGCAGACATTCTCCATGAATATAAAATAAATTTAGGATATCGGAATTTCAGTAACTATTTGCTATTATATCTTAATTTGCTAATGTTATCCAAAAGCAAAATGTTCAGAATTAAAGTAAATATACGGACAATTCGGCGATAAAGACAAATGTCTAATTCAAAGACAAGAACGCCATCGCCAAGGTCCACTGCTCAAAAATGAAATTATCATATTTAAAACTTTTAATTTGATAGTGGATGTTTAAATACTTGTAACTAGTAAAGGGGCAAAAGTAGGAATAGGAATTATCCTATAAAACATTTGATAGTTCATATTGGGGATGGTTTCCGTAAAAATGCGCCACAGCATTTATTTGAGTATAATATTAGAATTGTTTTCGCAAAAAAAAATTAAATTAATTAATATCTGAAGAACGGCGAGAAATAGGTATAGGAAGATATTTACGAAAGTTAGTCAGAAATAAACGTAGATTCTGAAAATTGAAAAATATGCAGAGTGTTCTATTTAAAATAACGATGTTGCCGTGACCATCTATAACCGAGCTCGTTAAGCCTTACATGTTTTATAAAAAGTCATAAATAAATGCTTATAAATCGAAAACTTGACGAGTTAGGTATAGGGAACCTTTAATAGTTGAAGAGCTACATTTATCGGCATTTCAAATCAGTAATCATATACAGGGTGCACCGTTTAAAAAAGACGACTTTTATAAGTTACTAACAAACTTATACTTCTGGTTCACCCTGTATGCTCTGGTATTAATATGGCGAAAGATGTAAATATTTTACGGGCATTGCCTAATCGTCACCAGAATTTTAGCTTCAGATTGTTTTAGAGCATGGAAATATTAAGGCTTTTTGAAAGCCCTGTTTCCGCTAAAAAAAAATTAAATTAATTAATTTCTCAAGAGCGGCTACAGATAGGTATAGGAAGTGATTTACGAAAGTTAGTCAGAAATTAACGTAGATTCTGAAAATTGAGAAATATACAGGGTGTTCTATTTAAAATAACGATATTGCCACCGGTTTCGGGTAGAAGCGGCAACACCACGGAACTGAAAATATTTTATAAAGATTTTAAATTGACTTAATTAAAAAAATATTTTGTACATGATTTAATTCTAATCTCTAAATTGCTTTCGGAAACTTTCTTCGAAAAAAAATTAAGTTATAAAAATGGAAATGAATTTAAGAGAGCTAAAATATTTTTCTTATATCTCGTATATTGTGCTGAATTGCTCTAAAAAGATAAAACAGGGCATCATGAAATACAACAGAAACTGCTTTTGATCTAAATGTTCATTACTTCAAGGTTCAATAATGCAAACGTTAAAAACATGGATTTTTAATTACTAAACTTGATAAACCAAAAAGTGTTACAAAAACATGGTTGATGGTAATAATGCAACTAAAATCCATAGCTAATTATTGCCCATAAATTATCTTTATCGGGGTTACAATTAGGAAATCTAAAAACCAAAACAAAAGAAAAAGCAATATTAATCGTCTATTTGTTATGAAAATGAAAGGAAGTAAATAATTAAGTAACTGTGATAGAATTCAATCGGTTCATGTTCGCGACATCATTGAGTGAAAGCTTTTTTAACGGCGTCTGATAATTTCGATTATCCACTTTATTAAAATAAATCATAAGCGTAGGTACATAATATTTTGATACTAAGATAGGCATGTATTGTATAGCAAGTTATACAAAGGCGTTTAATTTTCAGTGAAATATCAATATAGTTAAATGGTAAATAAAAAAGTGTGAAACTTCATATAACTAAGGTTCCATTCAATAGACAGAAAAAACACAACCAAAGCTAATAGAACTGAATTTTAACCGAACAGAAGATAAACCACTGCGAAATACGAAATTTTTTTTTTTAACTAATAGTGGTTTTGAGAGTATATTTAGACTTTAAATTAATATGCCCATTCAAAAATATCCTTTAAAGTTGTTTAGCTCCTGGTGATTATAAATTTAAACTAGTTTTTCTTTACGTGTTAATGGCAAACATATTTTCAGCATTTTTATTATTATTATAATTTATGATTTTTTATCTTCAGGAAAAAAAGGTTTCCAAAATTTTATTAAAAATGGTAGCGCTATCACTAAAGGGGGTACTTCTATTTGTGTTTCGACAAAAATCAACATTTTTAGTTATAATTTTCTACTCATAAACTATTAAGTTCCCTGTATACTGTTATTTACAAACGAAAAACTCTTAGAGATTATCCAGAGTAGAGGATCATTTCTAAAATATCCTGAGAAGGAAAATAAGATTGACACTGTTTAGAGAGCTCGGGCAAATACCACAAATAAAAATAAATCCATAATAATCATTTAATTTACCAATAAATAGGGTAACTATAATTTTATTTTACCTACAAGGGCTTCTTGGCACGGTAACACTAGCCAGCAGGGCTTTTTACCTGGCATTTCTGGAAAATCCGGTTACAATAAATCTTTGCGACTAATTCGAAAAAACGTAAAACAAAATAAAAACTGCCAAAATGTACGAGTTCAAATATTCTTTGATCCGAAGTACCAAAGACCGATAGTACTTCGAATAGATGGTCCATCAGATTCAAATAAATTAATCATAGAACTATCGCAACAAAATGTAGTTCGGTGTTCCCAAAAGCGTCTACGCATTTAGAAGCACAATAAAAAAATAATGCTCATCTATAAACGACCCTAACAGTAACACCCGAATGGATGCAGTACATCGCGGACTGACAACCCTGGGAGTTATACTATCGAGAATATAATACAAAGTTGTGATCCATTTAGGGTAATTTAACATTGCATGGATCGTCTATTTAAAATATTCTCTATTTTTGAATATACTTAAAAAATGCAGGACGGAAGGAATGGATCGGTTGTAGTGTGGCAGGTAATTCTGATAATAATAAAATAGCTTCCTCCTAATCTAACGAAGTGGAATATTAATTATATATGTCCCCACCCAGCACTAGGCATAAACATGCTGCTTCCACTAAACACGTCAGTAAATACATTCCCGCAACGCAACCGCTGCCGCGGTGGTTAAGTAAACCTTTCTTTGCGCATTATCCAGACAATTTATGCATCACGAAAACTTAAACTAAAAAGTATGACTACAATGCCGCGACAGAGACAATTCAACAAGTGAAAAAGCAGATGGGATAGTTATTTGATTGCTTTTAGACATTTCTTTCGGTACTGAAGATAACTAGGTGAGAGTGGATCAAGATAACAGTGTAAACTTTTAAATATGCTGCATTTATCTGAAATCTGCTGCACTGATGCCGAACAAGCTATTATAAATTAAATGGAATTAAAGAACTTTAAGGAAAACAGAAGTGGCTGTTTAGTTCAATTCAATGTTATATTTTGACAAATGTGTATAATGCACCTAGGTGTAGAACACCTCTATATACATAAAATCTGGTGATTTATTGTTAAGCATTGATTGACTCATATGCAGGGTGTTTTCTTTCTTGGCCAATTCTAGTACTAAAAGTTTATATAAACATGTGTCCGCAAGGCCCTGCTTTTTGAGATGTAGGGTGTTACATTTTTAAATGTTTTTTAGTATTTTTCATCGACCTCATACATTTAGAGTGAGTTATGTGTGTCGTTCATTAAGTTCTCAGGGGAACCAAGCTGAGCTGACAATTGCAAACTAAGCAGTTCCGCCGATATACCCAACGTTACAATATTATACAACAGTAATGTCAAATTAAGAGCTTTTTATAATTATATAGAAACTATCTATATTATAGATACTCCCGCTGATCTATCCGACCAAGCATCTAGTAGAATTAAGAAAGATTTTTCATAATTTACGTGCTTGAAAAATATTTTTAGCAGGTTTTCAAATATAATATATTGTCTAGCAGATGCTAGATTTTAGCGAGTTTAATTCTAAAAAACAAATGAAGTTTTACTTATTTATAATTTTTTCGACGGTCTTTTTGGCTACGAAAAGACCCAAATATTCAATTAGACTTATGTGTAGAATATGTATTAAAAACACCCTCTACAGAAAAACCTTTAAATCATTACGAAGCAAAAGCTAAATTATTATCAAATTTGATAATTCGATGTTCTTTTTAACGTTGAGCATAGTCTTCAGCATAGAATAATGTGCCCAAAGCCACGAAAGTGAAAAAGTCCTAGATTCCTTCGTGAAAAAAGACAAGTAGCGCATCTTCGTTTAAATTTTCCACGTTTCACTCACAGCGCCATCTTACAAATGTTGGATATTGCGCTTCATATATTCTCTTTGATTTGGACTAGTGATGCCGACGAGACGAAAGAAGACCTTCTCTCGTCTCGCCGAGAATGCCCCGAGACGAGACGAGAGAGACCCTCTATAGTCTCGTCTCTCGTTTTTCTCGTGATATAAAAATTAGAATAACTATTCATAATTTGTTAACAGACGATATAATATTAACATTAAAAGCTTCATATTTAATTTTGTAATAAGAGGGTAATTTTTAATTATCCAAAATCTAAAAACTAGAAGAAAAAGCGATTTATGAAGGATAATTGTCAACTCTAAAAATGTCTTTTATCAATTTTGTTGGCCTCTTGCACTTACTGCACTTCAGAATGAACTTTACTATCTCTTGTGAAAGAGCCAACAACTCACTACTTCGGGAACTTTGTCGTTGATACAGGGAAGCCGCGTATATTGAAAATAAAAGTGGTATTTTTTTTTATTGTTTACAAGAGAAACATTTTCCCTGCAAAATTTTTTCTCTAGTTGTTGATTTTGTTAAGGTGTGTCATTTTGCCAGTAGAAAACAGCTCGTTATCATGGAATTTTGGTAAAAAGTACTCTAGTGAAATTGTAACAAATATCTATTTTGTACCTATAATCAGCGGATCTACGTAATTCTCATAAGAACATCATTAATTGTATATTTTTAATATTTTTATGTTGTCAGAACCACACCTAATAACAGTAAATCAAAACAGATTCTTATGTAGTGTCGCTTTCGATATTTAATCTTCTAAGTATAGAAAAATGCGATATATTTTCATTCCTGGTATATACCTCTACACTACTCTTGCTCTGAAAAGAACGGCATCGGCATTTGGAATTTTCAAATCTTTCTGTTTCGTGTTTGAATGGAGACAGAGTTAAAATATTATACGGAATATCGCAATACTTACACACAAATGAAAATCGTACAAAATATATTACATAAAAAAGCCTTAGAGTGGTGCTTATGTAGCCGCCCTTAAAATGATCTGCGTTGTATGTGAAGGTTTTTTTTTTGTTGTGATCGCTAAATTTTATATATTTCACCATTTTTCCCAGTTATCATATTTTCTGAAAAACGAAATAAGCTTTCAGTTGGAGAGTGCACTCCCATCCTTCTGAATATAGAGTGCGACCAGTAAAGTCTTCATCATAAAAGATTTTTTTTAAATTTGATCAAATCAAAAATTGAGTTTACAGAAAATTTTGCTTGAAAAATAATGCAAAATGACAATAAAAAAGTTACTCACGTGACATATCTTAACTGTTAAATTTGACCTTTTTAGAAAATGTTTTTAATTTTAAAGGTAGTAGAGGAAAATGTTTCTTTTTTAACTTTTTTAAAGGTATACCAAAATTCAATGGCAATTGTTAACATAAATTTTTGTAATTTTTTTTTTGATTTTTTAGGCTTTATTTTTTCAGTTTTGTTTTGAATAAAAGTGGTATTGGAATCTCAAAAATTTTCGAGAAAACATATTTTTAGAAAAAAAAGCTGTAAGGATGTGTGTATGTGAAAAAAATTTGCGCGATTTATAATTTGAAAACGGTTTAACCAATTCTGTTTTAATTTGCACCAAAAATAAACTAGGTTGTTGTCTCGCCGGATTAGGTTTTGGGTGCCATGGGCATATATCTTTGATTTTTTAAGGGGTATAAAAACGTAAAAGAATCATATTTTGAGAACGCGGAATCCGATGGCAGTCAAACTGAAAACAGAAATAGTTGGGTAATTGTTCTGACAACAAAAAAGAAATAGAAATCATTGACGTAGATACTTGATGTTTTGTTCGATAATATATTTTAAAAAACACACAATATTTCGAAAAACAGTGAAATATGCTAAATTTATTAATAAACAAAATAATTTTTGTACACAGTAGCCCTGAAGAATGAAGCAGCCCGGATATGACAAAAGTATTTAGAAAACGGTGAAACATGTAAAACTTCTTTTATTTTTTGTGTATATATTTTTTGAATTATACAGGATGGTACTATGTGGATAAAACAGCCATCTGGAAATAAAAAAAATATATTTCAAAAGCTTTTATCTTGCTTAGAAAATAGTGATACACGACCAATTTATTTTATTTTTTGTATATAAAAAGTTATTCTTTCAACTAAACAGGGTTGCCCTAGCAAGAAAATAAAAAAAAATCAAAAGCATTTAGCATGTTTGGGAAACAGTGAAACACGACAATTTTATTTTATTTTTTTTGTATTTAAAGACCTTTTTTCCTATTATACAGGGTCATCCTAGGACAATGAAATACGTCCCTGAAAATAAAATAATCCAAAAAATATTTCAGCAGGAGTTAAGATAAATCATGTGACTACCTTTTTTGTCATTTGAGCACAAACTTTTTGCAAACTGACATTTTACTCACATTACGCTTAGTGCATATTATACCTACAGGGGGTCTGAAATAAACTAGCCCCAAAAACTTAAACAAATCTGTAACGAACCCGACACTTCATGTTGTAGATTTCTTAAAACAAAATATATTTTTATCTGCAATACGCGACTAAAAATGGCGCTGCTTTGTCTTTTACAGTAATCATAGAGTTCATGCATACAGGAGTGACTCTGTAATGGTGTAGAGCTGAATATTTTTATTTAATTTATAGATTTTTGCATTTTATTATATATATCCTGTATAATAAGTTACCAAAAGTAACATTTAACCTGTTAAATAGATCTCACATAATAAAAACAAAATTTGCAAAAAAGTGGAACAGCAAAACAGGGAAATTTCCTCTTAACTAAGCACGCAAAGGTTACACCTAGGTCACCTACTTAATAAAAAAATTTGTTTTCTAAGTTTTGCACAATATAAATCAATTTTGTTAAAAATATGTGTAAAAACGTTTTCACATATCCTGTATATTGTCATTTGCTCAATCTAAAGCCCTTGTAAACGATTGCCATAAAAGACAAAAAAACGCGAGAGGCGAGAATCTCTCGTCTCAGCGGCATCACTAATTTGGACGCAAAATATCTTCTAGGGCCTCTTCAGCTGGTTTTTTTTTAATTAAAGGTTTCTATTTCGATTTATAATCACGAAATTAATGACACTGACAACTTGATTATGTATGTTGTAACCAACGACATATAAAAAGGATAGACTCCTTTGTTTACATTTAAAAGCGATCAGTCATTAAACTATAGAAAGCGCGTTTGACAGCTTTGCTACTCTCGACAGTAGATTTTGTAATTACTGTGGTTAATTCACGAAGATATTGGCAAAAATACTGCTTTTAGGAGAGTTAATATTGCATTTTATTACTAAAATAACTTTAAATAAGCTAATAACAAACAAACCGAGAAAGTATTTTTCATTTTTATTAATTTTGTTTTCCTTAAAGGAATAATAGTTGGCACTGTTGCATTTACCCGAGTCATTTCCCACCTTTACTTCAGGCTGCTCCGTAGGTAAAATGAATTTGCACCAAGTGTGTGTTTATCTCTTTCTGTCTTTGCCTACTAAATAGAGTAGACATTTAGGCTATAAACGCTAATTAATAAATCGAAATGAATCGGAATAGACACTGGTTACAAGCAGTCTTTATCTAAAACACGTTATCTAAACAAAGACACCATGCTCATCAATCATGTCAGCAGCGAATTTAATATCAAATTCATTTTATCAAACGAATGCGCCATCTATGGTGGGGATCGTGACTCATTTCGACCTTGCATTGTTGTCGTGTTTTAACGACGTGCGTTAGATATTTTTGTCGTGTTTGTCCTGGGTTTTCATGGTTTTTAATATTTAAGTTTACTGTGGGTTATGAGTTACAGTTAAATATAGTGGTGTGTAGCAGAATATGTAAGAAAAAAGGATGATTTCAACCTCGAAGCCTGTTTACGCCGGTAAGTAACCTTTATGTCAAATGTGTCGTGCCCAGTGAAGTAGGTACGATAGACGCGCAAGGAAGAATTAAATTTCTGATTAAACTGCAGATAAAAACAATTTAGGTATTTCAAAATTCTGTTTGTAAGACCTTTAATGCTTACAGAGAATAATAAAGTAGAAGCATAAACATATACAAATGAATTTCAAGTAATTCACTTATGTCCATATAACACCATGCACTTTATTATGTAGTTATTGCTTTTTTCTTGTAATTTAATTAATTTTGTGTTTAGGACCATTAAAATACAAAGGTTTCTAGCTCTGGGTTACAGATTTTTCATAAGAGGCAAAGTAATGTAGGTTGTTTATTCTGCATTTTTTTTCTGCTTTATTATTTGAGCTTGGGCAATTTCATGCAGTGATAGTATCGACCCTTACAATAAATGTTAAAAATAACTTAATTTTGGTCCGATCTAGTAATTTTTGAGACGTTTCTGGATATATTTGATTTTTCAAGTATAGACAGAAAAGAGAAAACTAACTTCGTAATCTTTGTAGCGTAGTGGTAGGATTCTCGGCCCATGTGTATAGGTCGTGAGTTCGAATCTTGACACGTGTGAAAAATTTTTTTTTAGTTTTTTTTAAACAGAACTGACAATTAATAAAAATGCGAATTATTTATTTTCTTAAACTTTGGATTGTTTAGGTTTGCTGTAAAGAAAGTGCACCAACCAAATTCCGAGTCTATATTATTAAAACAACGAATTTTTTAAAACAAAATATATACT
This sequence comes from Kuschelorhynchus macadamiae, assembly GCA_030620095.1. Taxonomy (NCBI): domain Eukaryota; kingdom Metazoa; phylum Arthropoda; class Insecta; order Coleoptera; family Curculionidae; genus Kuschelorhynchus; species Kuschelorhynchus macadamiae. The sequence goes on from JAUTXW010004946.1 coordinate 680,322, forward strand.
TTTGGCATCAGTTCGTCAATAAAGCCATCATTCAGACGTTTTTCTTATTTAACGTGAACCAACTTTTTCGACCATTCGTTTACATTAGCGTGGAAGGAGCAACGGCGTTAATTTAAATGTAGATAAAAGTCTAATTTTTTAAGATCAACTTTTCTCCAACATTTTATTTTTAGTATCTATTATCTTATTTTAAGTCACTTTTTTCAGTGGTTGTATTAAGCACTGATAATACTGTACATTTTATAAGGGGTAATTTATGGTGATGTAGCAATAATAGAAATAATAAGTCTATTGGCATATCAAGATTTTAGCTTTAGTTAGGAATAAACTTGTTGCAGTCTTGCATATTATCTTCCAGTGCAAAATTTAGTAAAGACATTTCATTCATTGGTTAGCCTTCCATCACGTTTATACAAATGTTACATTATATCTTAAGAACTCAAGATTGCTCGAGCAAGTTGATATGCATTTGCAGCTGCCTTTAAGTTACACTGTAATTTTTCCTTTCATAGAATTTAACTAATTATAACACTAGGAATTTTATACATATTATGTTATAAGGCTAGATTTTGTATACATATTATGTTTTCTATTTGCAAACTAAAAACATAATTATTATAATTTTCTACCTTTCTAAATATAGGCCTACTGTTTTATGCAACTTTGTAAAGTCGGGTTCATAATCCATTGCACAACTAGGTACAAGTCTCAAAATATAAGTCATTATAGTCAGATATTATTTGATAGATATAGGCTCTATACTGCACTAAACTTTTTTCGATGTCAGACTGCTCGTGCTATTGACAGTAATTTTGTATGTAAGACAATTTTTCGGTCGATCGTACCTGTTAGTAGCTCCATCAGATATATTTATTTTAGTTCTTAATAAAAAATAATATCAACCTTTCAAAAATTACTAGATAAACACAGTAAAAATACTGGGTATATATTTTACATCCAGAAACCATCTCGATTTAATTTTTCTAAAGATAAAATAATTCCCGAGGTATTTCTAAATTAAAATTTTCCGTAAGTGCATATATAATAAGCAATTAAGAAATAAGTTCCTTAAAAAGATTTATAATACTTTTTTATTTCAGATTTCCTGAAAATCCTGAGATGGAGACTTTGTACTGAAATATCCTAAAATATGTTCAGATCATTTTAGCTTAGTGATATTCTGATTTAGACTGATGGACCATGTTATTAGGCCACATGCAATCCCAACCTTATACTTTTGTATTTCAGGTTAGTATACAATATACTTGTTAATTATTTCGTGAAATAAATTTTGAAATCTCAGACTGTAATGTTACTGGATGGGCCCTGGAACAGCCCTAAGGACAATGTTTGGGTAAGTTTCGGATATCTAATAGATTAATATACATGACGTCATGTTTGCATTTTAATATCATTATATTGGATACCTTGTAAGAAAAAATTTGCGTTTATACTGCGATTTGCCTCACTTTTTCTATCATTCATGTCAAATTAGTGGTGCAATTGGCAATTAGTAATTTAATATACCCAGGACAGGAAGGGATGGAGGAACGCTTCCTCCTCATTATTTTATCCTGTTAACCAAATTTTATATTATTGAATAATATGAAGCTTTTTACTTTCCACTTTTTATTTTTTTTAGTCAGTTTCATTGACAAACATTTTATATTTGTGTTTTTGAATAAATATTGTGTTGGCAACGTTGAAAGGCTGTTGACAAAATTGAACAAACTGTTGCAAACATTGAATTCCTCCCCCACCCAATATTTTGTCTTCAGTCCCCCCTTGGTCAGGTATTTATGATTAGGGGTAAATATCAGTTAAGTCTAAGTTTTGTGCATTAACAAGTATTACAAAGACATACATTTTACTTAACACTTTTATTTATAACTAAAAAACATCAGTCTAGTGATTTTTGAATGTAGTTAAATTAATGGTTTTGGCTTAAGTAAAATAAACATAACAGCACTTGCTACGTATTGGTATCAAATACCTAGGAGAACACCATACACCTTGTTGGGAAAAGATATATATTGCTTTTTTTATAAAATGTTAAATAATGGTAAATATTGGTAATTGTTTACATTTCTGCACCATCACTGATTTTAGTTGAAACTTCGCTTTCATCGATTTACAAATTATCAGATATTGTTTGCATCGTTATTGCATTTTTGTACATTTTAAAAATCATAGAAGATAATAAATTAAAAACTTTATAGAAAACGTGGTTTATTTTGAAGTGATGAAATAGAATCAGATATATAACAACTAAAACGAAGAAAGATGCGTAAAAAATCAAATACACCTCTGTTGGTCAAACACAGCTATGTGTTTGTCTTATCTATGTGTTCTTTCATGTTGGTCTGATAATACTCCTATAGAGCGAAATACCTAGCACGATCTTTGACTGAGACCGAGACTTTTTTTTTACATTTCGATTATAGTAAAAATTGACAGTTTCTTCTAATTTCTACAAATAACATACTAATTTCCTTCAAATAAACCATATAAAATATATAATATGCAGAAGTTAAATTTGCGCTAATTATCTGCTGTGAGCTTTGCACTGAGATGCATTTATTTTTTGGTCATTATTTCATTAAATACAGTTTTTGTAAAAACAAATTATAAGATGCAGCTACTAGCTATTGCAACAGTTATTCCTGGATATAAAACAATATTTAAATATAGCTGTAACTTTCATTTTGGTTAGTTGACGTCACCTTGTTATGGTTTCTTTTAGATATATGACTTTGTACAACACAAATCAATTGAAAAGCTAAACGCTTGGACCATGCTAGAGACTTAAGCTTTAAGTACTTTACAAGGCCCAAAATTAATATTCTGTTTTAGATTACCATGAAAATCAACAAATAATAAGTTGAAATATTGCAGATTGATCACCATTTACCCAAAAGAACTAAATAATGTCCGAATTATTTTGTGTCCAGTCATATGAATAAGCTTGATGGCTAAGGACTGATTAGGTCAAATGCTGCCATAGCTACAAATTAATAGATACTACCTGTCCAGTCTAATGGTTATGACCTAATAAGGCTATCTTAAAATGTGATACTGAGATAATTTTGAGAAAAATTTTATTTGCTGTTTTGGTAAGTTTATTGATTTAAATTTTAAACCCACACTGATATTCATAGTTAGTAGATAGCTAATATAAAATACGATAAGTTAATATATTTTACAAAAACCAAAACACACTCATGTACAATCATATAAACATATGTATATCTGTGTGTAATCTGGGATTATTGACGCATTTTTTTTTGTTTCTATATGCTTTCGGATGTAAAATGTAATAAAAACAAAACAAAAAACATTTCAATTCCAAAGTCGTTTAAATGTTATTTTTACTGGTCGGTGTGGATAGGTTGTTATAATTTTACCTTTATCTTTATCTTATATAAGAAAACGCCAAAAGTAAAAATAACAGATACGGGTATCACATGATGAACCATTGAAAAAAAAAACAGTTTTAGCTTTAAATATGCATCGTCACATAACAAGTGTTTTAAAATTAATTAACAATTTTTGTTAGATTTAAACATATCAGGAGAACATTATGTAACAATTTTTTTGCTTCTTCTGTTCGATATAACTACTGTTATGTAAATAAAATCATTTTTTTTACATGCTTTAGGGTTGCAAGATGCTGAAATCATGTTTTCCTATTTTCATTGGTAGGTCTGTGTGTTAATTAGTCTGTGCGGGACAAACTATCTAACACAGTTCAAATTTTATGCTTGGGGTTGAATTGGTAAATCTTTAATTTAGTGAAACAAAATGACGGTCTAAAATATATTTTTTTTAAATTAGTACTTATAATGAACCACTTACCAGTTTGTGGTATACTTTTTTCTTAAATTTTCATTAAAAAGGCTTTGCCTATTTTTCCGACGAAGTACCTGTAAATTCGCTTATTGTGAAGTGCTTCTTTTATTTAAAAAAAAAAGAGAAATTTATTAGATATAATTTATATAACCAATAACTTTTAAACTGTGTTATCTGTGTGTGGTAGTTATATATATTAAGTAAGAGTATATATATATTAAGTAAGAGTGGAGTTCCAGACATATTTTTGTTTTTAGGAAGAATTTATGAGTGACAATTTGGAAAAAATACTTCCAAAAGATAAGTCGGAATACATATGATAATAAAGGGTAACAACAAAATTACATTGAGTCAAATAGAACTGGATGTTCCTTACAAATTTTGCATGTTATTACCTAATTTTTATTACACTGCTAATGCAAAACTTCTATTGCCAAAAATTAAGTTGATAGAATACATAAGATCCCCTAAAAAAGCATATATCGAAAGAAGTTCCGGGTAAAAAAAATTTACCGACTTTTATATGTATGGCCTTTCAAACATTCTAATAAGCAGCTATTTTGTTCCGCGTTTCAATATTTTACCAGTTTCTACCTATGTCACCCTTGATTTTTAGGCAAAATGTAACAGTCTTTTACACTTATATTTTTAAATTGTACTGGGAGTCTTATTTTGTCGCGCCATTTTAAATTCGTAGCAAAATTATATTAGTTTATCCCTATAACATATGTATTCTAATTTTTAAGCAAAGCAATAAGTCGTTTTTTACTCTGATTTTTTTAATATTTTATTTGGCCGCCATTTTGTTCCTCAATCTTAATTTCGTACTAAAAAGAACTCTATATAACACTTAATTCTTGTGCGAAATTTGAAACTAATCGAATAAGTAGTTTTTCAGACTTGATTCATTAAAAATGTTATTAGGCCGCATTTTGTTTCGCCATCTTTGATTCGTATAAAAATTTTACCAATTCATTTTTATATCACACTATGTGAATAATTTGAGGTAAATTGTATAAGTAGTATTTCGGTTATAATTTTTTTAACGTTTTGCTAGGCTATATTGGATTTTCACCAAAATGTTACCACGCAGTCCCTATATGAACCTCAATTTTTGACCAAAATTTGAAGTGAATCGAGTAAGTAGTTTTTTAGCTATACCATATAATAGATATACAGACCGATGGAATCAAGGAAACATGTTTTTTTTGGGATCTAGGGAGCAAAAAATTTAAAAAACTGTAGAAACCTGGGAGGGTGATATTTTTCACGATTACACTTGTCTTATGAGGGAATTAAAAATAAAAAACTATGTTATGTACAGTTCTATAGCAAAATATTTTATCTATAGTTTAGACCCTAAAAAGAAGGTAGACACTGAGAAGGCAATTCTGTTTGCATGGATTCAACTTTACTATACACTAATAAATTTGTATCATCATTCTTTTGCTTACTTTTTTAATAAAATATGTAGACAATTAGAGATAGCATTATAGTAAACAGTAAAAGTATTACCAACGTTTTAATCACATAAACCATTGCTTTATATTTTTTTTTGTTTTTTAGAAAAAGTCACATATTCCTACAAGATTTTATTCAGTTGAAAGAAACAAAGAAAAAATTCGCCAAATAATAAGAAACTGGTATTATAGTGGAAGAGGAAAACGTACAATTCAAAACACTGTGCAAAAAGTGAGCTTTACATATAGGGTAAATTGTTTTTATTTTTAAAAATATATTAAAATAATATTGCTAAGCGAATTAGAAAACTTGTCACCGTTCAATTAGCTTAACGTTAACTGAATTAGAAGAATTTGGAAAACAACTATCAATTCTGAGTTACTGAAATAATCAATGAGTTATCTAAGAATATAAAAGCTTCAGCAGATTATAAAGTCGATTAAGAATATAAACTCATATAGAGGATGAAATTTCAACTAGAATATGTGAATCTACCAATCATCTCATTTTTTTTCCAGAGAAGGTTTGCATTAAATTGAAAGATTGCAGTTTTCTGTGACTCTCTATAGATTTTGACTGTCAGTAACGGAGTGTTGCATAAGCTTCATGCATATTTCCTCAGGGGGAAGTTTAAAAATTGCTTCAATCCTGTTTCCAGGGGCGCACATAAACAGTTATCCTTCAGACACCTAATAAGGTTAACATAAATTACGGCATGCTATTGGAGTGGGAATTTGATGTTTAATAAGCATATTTTAAATTTCAATCCAAAGATTGCATGGGTATGCTATGCTGTTCGGTTGATGTCAAGAGAGATTGGTATGGCGTCAGCGAGGATGGTTTACCACTCTATGGGAAATTCGTGCATCTTTCGAGAGCGAGCAGTGAGATAGACTTGTGGTGCCAATGGTATGTAATCATACAGGCCATTATTCCAGTTTGAAATAAATTTAACTTCAAATGTTTGTATACTTTGTAAATGGTTTATATGACACACAAGCATTGAGATAGACCACTGGTGCCAGATCATCCTTACGGAACCAGGCACTGTCATGGTCTCTCTCTAGTGAAAAAAATATTATCTTTGGAGCCCGAAAGATATGTTAATAAATCTTCACACTTTAGGACCTGCCAAGACAAAAAAAAATTAAAAGAATAAAGAGCCTATTAGTGCAAAAAGCATACTACGATTTAACGGAATACTATAACGACATTCTGAATTATATTTTAATATGCCCCTTCTTATTTTTTATTTTGTTTTAATCTCCGTTGAAGTAATTCGTCCATGATCTCAAAGAGACCTACTTTAAAAATTGCAGAAAAGAAAAACAATGTTTCGGTCTCAGTGAAACAACAAAAACATGCAGAATAAATACAACTAGCACATACAACTACAGACGTGTTTGTCTAATTATGTAGTTGTATGTGCCAGTTTAATATATTTTATGTGTTTTTGTTGTTTTAAGATCTGATGATGCCTGTTTGTTTGGTGAAACACCTGTAATCGTAGCTTTTTCCTGTATTAGACCAATTGACTGAGTCCGAGACATTGTTTTGTTTTCAATAATTAATCGTTGTTTCTCAATTAGTATGTTTATACTGCTTCTTACCTTTTTTACCTATTTCTTTGATGTTGATGCTGTAAATGTTTTTTTTCTTTTTTTTCGTGGCTTTACGTTTGATTACTGAATAATACATATTATTATAACTACTTAGAAAATAAAACTGTCAGCTTTGTCAATAAGAATTAGTCTTAGGCAGTAAAGCATATCTTGAGTGGAATTAATTTAACATTAAAGAAAAAAATATTCTCTGTAAACTTTGTACAAGAAATAATATAAATAACTGTAATTGTATTTTTGTTTATATTAGTGCTTTGTTACTACTTAGCTCTGAACCTTACTATTTTGATTAACAAATAGGTTTTTTTTTTGCTCTCTATATATATATATATATATATATATATATATATATATATATATATATATAAGGTATCTTACTTCATTTTGCTTTTATTTTAATTTTAATTAATTTTCGTTCATCTGTACATATTTTGTTTGAATGTTATGTGACTATTTGTCACGCTAAAACTTTTTCAAACAATATTTTTTTTGAGACTTTAAAAATACATCAAATTTTTTTGAAAAACTTGGTTCAAATTTGAACCAACATCACTAAGCATAAGTTTAAAATTGTTATAACTTATATCTTGAAGGCTGCATTTTATTAAACAAAAAAAGATTAATATATGTAATTAAATGCACACAGAAGAGATATGGACATTGCCGTGCTAAAGCAAGCCGGTCTCCGAGTGACGTAGATGGGCCTTGGTGTACAGTGGCGTACTAATGATTGTCTATTTTCGGAATAATTTATTAAAGGCTCACCGATCTTCACGTTCAAAGGTGCATAATTTTAAAAATAATCTTTTAAACTTTCATTTCTTTACTTTCACTTTAATCATTGACAAATTGTTAAGAAAGCAATTTCTCAAAATTTTGAAATTTGCCTTTGGTTTAAAAATATCGTATCCTGAATTGTTCTTACCGGTAAATTTTATTAGCAATAGAAATTAATGATTATTAATGCCACTCAGAAACTTAAAATATTCCGAGTATATTCCGGTCTGGTCAGAACAAAACCGAATTTTTTATCACTTGCTGATTTTTTTAGTTTTATTTTTAAAGGTATTTCAATTAAAAATTCTTCCACTATAGCAGTAGTATCAAGAATTAAAGTTAATGATAGTAAATTACATTCTCTGCCAAACAAGCAATTATATTAAAAGGTAAGTCCCTTTTTGTTAACTTAAAACGGAACACACGACAAAACACAAAAAGTGTTTCTAAATATTCATTTTTTATTAAATTAAATAAACAAACAAAAGTTAGGTAGACACCTAAGTAAAACGAATCAAAATAAGTGAACTAATTAAACAAAGTGAACTAAAAAACTTAACAAACTAAAATTAAACAATAACAACACCCCCTCACGCGGGTGGGCCCTCCCCTCACATTCACAACCTCTTGGCATCGGCGTGGTATGGTATTAACCAAGAGTTTAATGAACGCCTGCCACTCTTCTTCAATGACAAGGGCAAACTAATCCAACGTTTGGGGAGCATTTTCACGTGATTGTACCAGTAACTTAAGCCGAGACCACACATGCTCTATTATATTAAGATCCGGAGAATTTGGGGGCAGATGTAACTGTTGTATGTTATGTTCCTCCAAAAACTCGTGAACAATTCTCGCTCTGTGTGGTCTCGCATTATCGTCAGTTTGTCTTCTTAGGCTATCATTTAGAACACTAGAGCACGAAGTTCGGTGATTGTGAACCTCTCTTAATAGTTCTTGCTGCTCGTGCCTCAATTTTTCTAGGAGCTCCACCTCTGTGCACATAGCGGACATGACCGTTCGGGCGAAAACGCTGTTTCAGGTAATTTATAGTGCTGCAGCTTATCGAATATATTCGCGCTACATCTCTTTCGTATAGAACGCCGTTTTACTTTTTAGTCTGCTATATGCCCGGTATTAATTTAAATTGAATGGGACTTTATTTATTTTATAATATTATAATAAAAATGTAATTTTAACTGACTCCTTACAACATCCAGAGCTAAAGCCTTCATATAGATTTTTAACAATCAATTAATTTGATTTAGCTATTAAAGAATTAATTCAATTTTCATTATATTATTATAATTAAAATGCATTTTTTTTATTATAATATAATTTTATTACTTACACATTTGTTGATATCAATATTTATCCAATATTTAACGAATACCTTTGTAATATTCTGTGGGAAACAATATAACCGATTATCAATTTTTATGAATGGTATTTTCATTTACAGCAATTTCTATGATTATCTATTTTCATTGAAACCAATTTCCATTGATATCAATTTCGATTGAATACAAGCCCTCGAATGCATTTTTATTATCGGAAGTTTCGCCATCTATAGCCTGCCAAAAGAAACATAATGTGTTCGCGTGAGTGTGTTCGATAACTCAAATTAATTTACGAATGTGTCGTCATACGAAAGAGAAGTCTTCGCGCCCAAAAAGGTTTGTAAAATTCTGGAGCCCCTCTGGTCTGGTATTCTGTGTTCTGAAGTATGAGCCGTCTTCGTTAGTTTGCGTATTGCGCTAACATTGGATTGCATTCTAATAATCTTGCTTGCTGAATTTTTAATATCATTTGTGCGATTATACGCACCGAATTTAAACTCTCTTTCACGAGCAAGTATGTCACATCGATGTACAGCGTCTGGGAGTCAAATAGGCCGTAATGCATTGTCGTTTAAAAACGTTAGTAGAATTTAGGCTTCAATAAAATGTTTTTAAAATTATTAAACTAATTATTTTGAATTTATAGATTATATTTTGAATACTGTTTATTACGTCCTACCTGTGCAGTTGCAGGCAGTAGAAATCGAGATTGAAATTATAATCAAAAAACAAAAGTGACAGATATAAGATATTTCAAATTTCCAAAATATTACATTTTCAAAAATGTGTATTGTTGCTTTCCGTCAAGGTGTTAAGATAAATTTAAAAAATGGTAATTTAGGATATATTTACCACAATAATAGAACAATATGGTTTTAGCTACCTGTATAGGGCACTTTTGAACTTGGTTTGTATTTTTCAATTGCAAGTAAAAACTAAAAATGTCAATAGACGGCACTAGTGCAGCAACTCAAGTAACAAATGTTATAAAATATGAATGGAAGTTTCCCCTGCAATTATTTTACTTGACTTTTATTTTAAATTAATTAATTATTTTAATAAAAATAAATTTCACGAATCCTCACGATGAGCACTTTAGATAATCTGATATTTGTAAACTTCAATTTTATTTTCTTGCTGAATGCTGAAGAGACCGGCGTGGGCATACCGTTGTAAGTATATCGTTGTGTTAATCATAATTTTATAAACAATGAGTGTTAAAAGGGGACTCGTAGGTTGCGTTATAGAGGCTGCTTTTCTAGAAGCAACAAGCCCGAATTAACTACTTAAGATGTTTGGGGCTCATCTGGGCGAGGCGAAGTTTTGCGATGACAAAAAAACGGTCAATGGGTTTTATGTATTTGGTGGCCTTTCGGCCGCAACTCAAACTTTACATGATGACAAAAAAAAGAAAAGATCCTCAGTTTTGTATTTCGCTCGCTGATGTTTCCCGGGGCCCCCACCACATTTGAGCCTTACGCGTTGTGATCTTTGCATTTAAATAATTAAATCCTCGCAAAAACATGACGCGCAAGGTCAGTGCTGGGGCCACTGCCGACGCGACGGCGGGGGCCTGAGTCAGTGGCGGGCCGTGAGTATATGAAGTGGGAGGGTGAAGGTAAAAAATAGTATTCGCATGGCGTGCGAAGCCGACACGGTTCGGCAAACTACTTTCAACACTTCGAGATTTTAGTTTTAAATAAATTTGTACAAGCTATATTGTCACAGATTACAAAACAATCTGTGAATTAACACTTATTATAGTTAGTGATAGTGTCTGATTCTGTTATTGATCAAAGGTTTATAATTTGAATTGGCCATTGAATTCGGATTTATTTTTTAATTTATCAAATATATATATATATATATATATATATATATATATATATATATATATATATATATATATATATATATATATATATATATATATATATATATATACTTCAAATATGTTTTCTTGGGAATGAGGTTCTAAAATCAAAGTTTGCTTTAATAGCCAGTCATTTTATTGATGAAAGGATAAAACGTTTCGGTCTGAATGTGACCTTCATCAGTTATCTAAGAAGTTATATTAATTGAAAAATAGGTACAAATCAGTTCATTTTGATATTTTTTTTATAGATTGAAGGCAGGAATTTATACATAAATTTTGATTTAAGATTGATTGGATTTAAACAATTTTTTAAACTATATTATTATATAACAACGAACGAACATAGATCTAAAAATTAAAATAAAATAGAATAAAAATGATTTCTTCTCGGCTCACCATAGTTATCTTCTAATGCTAACATCCAATAATGGTACAAACACTCATTATTAAAAATCGGAACAAACATTAGCACATCGAAGACAATTCACAATTAAATTATGCATTATACCTCAAGCTTAAAATATATACATTTAGGACGGTACTGCAAATATTGATTTGGGCTACGATTTTATCTGTGGTATTTTATAGGTGTTATTGTTTTTTTCCGTTTAATTTGGCGGTGGAATGCCTGAAACAGACGTATGTTTTTAAAAAACTATTTTTTCCCCTCTTTGTTTTTATTTACATTTTAGTGTAATAATAAATTAATTTAGAAGGTTATAATAAATTTTATTTAGGTTTTCAATGTCAGCCCTATTGTTGATGGCATTCGGAGATTTTTTAATAAAAATCGTCTCTAAAAATTCTCGCTTTTTTTGGTTTTGTTCGGACCTCAAAATTTTTGTTTCTGAAAAGTTAAATTTATGTGAAGTAACTTCTTCATGGTTTGTCAAGGCAGTTTTGTTTCTTTTATCATAACGATGGCCATTTAGTCGATTTTGCAGGTGTTGGCTTGTTTGGCCAATATATACTTTTTGGCAGTTATGACATGGTATTTGATAGATTACGTGCGTTTTTTTATTTTTTGGTGTTTTAGATTTAAGTGAACTAAAATATTTTGAATTAAATTATATCCCTTGTGACATACAGGTATCTCTTGTTTTTTGAAAAGGGTTTGCATACTCTCAGATAAACCATGTATATATGGTAGCGATAAGTAGTTTTTCTCCTTATTTTTGCTGGTTACCTGAGACGTGAGATTTTGATTGTTGAATTTCTGCTGTCGTGATTTAAAAATAGAATTAATGAGTTTTTTGGGATAATTATTTTTAATTAAAATATTTTTTGCTTTTTTGGTTGCTTTATTTTGATATTGTGAGTCATTTAATTTTAACGCTCTATCAGCTAACCCTATCACTACAGATCTTTTTTGAGACGTAGGGTGCTGTGATAAATAATTAAGATATCTACCCGACCATGTCTCCTTAGTGTACCACTCTGTTTTAACAAAATTATCGTATCGATGTAGTGTCATATCTAAGAAATTTAAAGAGTTATTTTTTTCGGCCTCTAATGTAAATTGAAGTTTGGGATGAAATGAATTGAATGCTTCTAGTATATCTGTTGTCATGTTGCCGGGAATAGCTGTTATGCAATCGTCCACGTATCGAAAATAAAAAGGAAGTTGGTATTTGAGCTTAGATATGACGGTGTTCTCTAGTTCTTCTAGTACAATTTGGGCGATTACACTTGATATTGATGATCCCATGGCCCAACCTTCTAGTTGTTTATAAAATGTATTGTTGAATGCAAAATAGGTAGATTTTAAAGTGAGTTCTGTAGCTTTAAGAAATTCATTTAGAGGAATGTCGGTATATTGTTTAATTTCATCCCATTTTTTTGTTATTATGTCTAAAGCTAGTTGTATTGGGACGTTAGTGTATAGTGATATCACGTCTAATGAGATTAGTTCATAATTATTTGGTAACTTAATGTTTTTAATTTTTTCTTTCAAATCATATGAGTCCTTGATGTAAGAGTTTGTTTTGTTTGCTATATTGCTTAAGACTTTCTTTAGAAATTTAGATACATTATGTAGTGGAGATTGAACGCAGGAGACAATCGGCCGCATAGGTATTCCGGGTTTGTGAAACTTTGGCAAACCATAAATCTTTGGAGTCTGTGAATTATTAATTTTTAGATTTTTCGCAATATTTGGCGAGATATAATTTTTAGTTTCCCAAAATTTTATCAAATCGTTGTTGTTTTTGAAAAGAATTGGTTGGGTCACTGTTAATGTACTCATAAGTTTTTTTATCATTTAAAAGAGTTTGCATTTTACTGTCATATTCATTGTATTCCATAATAACGGTCTTATTTGATTTGTCAGGTCTTAATATTTTTAAATTGGGGTTTTCTTTTAAAAATGATCGAGTTTTTCTAACTTTTTTATTTATATCCTTGTTAACGTTAGAATTTTGGGACCGTATTTGATTTGCATTAATTTTATTTTTATGAGTATTAAGTATGCTACAGACATTTGATCTAATTTTTTTTTTGTATTGGGCAACTTTTCAATAGATAATTCTACCGAGGAGATAATATCGGCAATAGGAAGCTCTTTTGAGTCTTCAATTGGAACTACAAAATTTGGGCCTAGGCTCAGGATTTCCATTGCCAATTATTTATCACAGCACCCTATGTTTCAAAAAAGATCTGTAGTGATAGGGTTAGCTGATAGAGCGTTAAAATTAAGTGACTCACAATATCAAAATAAAGCAACCAAAAAAGCAAAAAATATTTTAATTAAAAATAATTATCCCAAAAAACTCATTAATTCTATTTTTAAATCACAACAGCAGAAATTCAACAATCAAAATTTCCCGTCTCAGGTAACCAGCAAAAATAAGGAGAAAAACTACTTATCGCTACCATATATACATGGTTTATCTGAGAGTATGCAAACCCTTTTCAAAAAACACGAGATACCTGTATGTCACAAGGGATATAATTTACTTCAAAATAATTTTAGTTCACTTAAATCTAAAACACCAAAAAATAAAAAAACGCACGTAATCTATCAAATACCATGTCATAACTGCCAAAAAGTATATATTGGCCAAACAAGCCAACACCTGCAAAATGGACTAAATGGCCATCGTTATGATAAAAGAAACAAAACTGCCTTGACAAACAATGAAGAAGTTACTTCACATAAATTTAATTTTTCAGAAACAAAAATTTTGAGGTCCGAACAAAACCAAAAAAAGGGAGAATTTTTAGAGATGATTTTTATTAAAAAATCTCCGAATGCCATCAACAATAGGGCTGATATTGAAAACCTAAATCAAATTTATTATAACCTTCTAAATTAATTTATTATTACACTAAAATGTAAATAAGAACAAAGAGGGGAAAAAAATGTTTTTTAAAAACATACGTCTGTTTCAGGCATCCCACTGCCAAATTAAACGGAAAAAAACAATAACACTTATAAAATACCACAGATAAAATCGTAGCCCAAATCAGTATTTGCAGTACCGTCCTAAATGTATATAATATTTTAAGCTTGAGGTATAATGCATAATTTAATTGTGAATTGTCTTCGATGTGCTAATGTTTGTTCCGATTTTTAATAATGAGTGTTTGTACCGTTATTGGATGTTAGCATTAGAAAATAACTATGGTGAGTCGAGAAGAAATCATTTTTATTCTATTTTATTTTAATTTTTAAATCTATGTTCATTCGTTGTTATATAATAATATAGTTTAAAAATTTGTTTAAATCCAATCAATCTTGAATCAAAATTTATGTATAAATTCCTGCCCTCAATCTATAAAAAAAAAATCAAAATGAACTGATTTGTACCTATTTTTCAATTAATATAACTTTTTAGATAACTGATGAAGGTCACATTCGGACCGAAACGTTTTGTTCTTTTATCAATAAAATCATGAAAATGAGGCTATTAAAGCAAACTTTGATTTTTGAACCTTATTTCCAAGAAAACATATTTTAAGAATATAGTTAATGGTTCAAGAAAAGACATTTTCCTTTTACAAAATATATATATATATATATATATATATATATATATATATATATATATTTATATATATATATGTATATGTATATGTATATATATATACAGGGTGGCCCAACGAAAAGGTCCCACCCTTATTTATGACTTTCCTGGTATATTTTGGGAAAAACGCTTGGACACGTCAATTTTGATTTTTAGGGGGACGTCTTTTCATGTATGATATATAGGGTGTTCCAAAAATAAGATATCGCATTACTTGACATTTTTAAATATTTTTTTTCTATATAGGAAGTTTTTAGTAACTTTTGTATATAGTTTATACCTATCTTCAACCATTTTGAAGTTATTTGAATAATTGAATAATATCAAGTATTGATAAATTATTCAAGAAAGGGTCAAAATAACGAAACTTTATTATCAAAACGGAAACATTATATATATACATTCATATATATATATATATATCTGTATCTAATATTCGCCGGAATCAGGAACACTAAACCATTTACAGTTTTACATTCACATTAAAATTTAAACAAAAATTAGTTACTTAGCTACAATGTGTCAAAAAGTCAATGTGGTAATAAATGTTGAAATATCCATGCAATAATAAATATCAAATCTATAACATTTTCACACATTTCTGGAGTTATGCATTATCCGCTCCCGAAGATCTTGGATGGAGTCTATATATAAAAATACTTTTTATATGTCCCCAAAGAAAGTAATCTAAAGGACTCAAGTCCGGAGACCTTGGTGGCCACTCAATGGGGCCGCGCCGTCCGATCCACTGATTTGGGAAATGGGTGTCCAAAAATACTGGAGCTACATATGCACCATCTTGTTGGAAATGAAGAAAATTTTCATTATAATTAACCTCATATTATATTCGTGGCTCTATTGTATTTTCCAACATGTCCAAGTACAACTCCCCCGTCAAGTTTCCAGGAATAAAGAAAGGTCCTACAATATGATTTCCGAAAATGCCGGCCCAGACATTAATTTTTTGTGGGTATTGCGAATGTACCTCTCGAAACAAATGTGGATTCGAGTCGCTCCAATATCGACAATTATGTCTATTTACAGCACCATGTAAATAGAAGGTACATTCATCCGAAAAACAAATGTTAAATAACAAATTTGGGTTATTGTTCAAACGTTGTGTCATTAATTCGCAAAACTCCAACCTTCTATCATAATCGTCTTCATTAAGCTCATGGACAAGTTTAGTTTTGTACGGGTGAAATATAGGATTTCAAAATTCTTTGCACTGTTGAGCGTGTAAATCCTGAAGAAGTATAGTACTTTGGGTGTTGTCAAGAGCCACGTGTCCCAAAACTGCTATTTCTCTGGCTTCATTTCTACTTGGACGATTTTCCTGATTCCGGCGAATATTAGATACAGATCCAGTTGCTTCAAATTTTCTTATTAATTTAGCCACATACTTATGGTTAATATTTTTGTCTGGATGTAACGCATTAAACAACCGGGCGGTAGCTCTTGCAATGCTTCCGTTTTGATAATACAGTTTCGTTATTTCGACCCTTTCTTGAATTGAATAAATCATTGCAAAATATTATAATAGAACTAGGCAACTTAACGATTTCAAATCAAAGATAAAGTTGTTCTATGATTTACGATGACATTGACGGATGCTAAATTTCTTGCTGGTATCGGTGATTATTATTTTTTTCCGTATTATCAGTACTAAATTAAATGAGGCGAATTTTATAAAAAAAATTAAAAAAACTTCAAAATGGTTGAAGATAGGTATAAACTCTATTATACAAAAGTTACTAAAAACTTCCTGGAGAATCCAAAAATAGAAAAAAAATTGGGGGTTTCCATTTAAAAATGTCAAGTGTAATGCGATATCTTATTTTTGGAACACCCTGTATTATACAATCATACATGAAAAGACGTCCCCCTAAAAATCAAAATTGACGTGTCCAAGCGTTTTTCCCAAAATATACCAGGAAAGTCATAAATAAGGGTGGGACCTTTTCGTTGGGCCACCCTGTATGTACACACCCATTATTGTTAAGCCCCCGTTTATACAATGATATAAAAATTTCAAACAACACAACCTTTATTTTATTGGTAGGTGTAAAATAAAGCAATGAATGTTCTTCCAGCAAAAGCTGAATCTGATTTTTTATCCAAAAAGCTATTTTTATGTTCTGAAATCTGAAATGCGTGTTTAAACTTTCTATCTGTAGCACCTCCACTTTGGGTTTTTACCTATTTTGTTTTACCGTGTGTTGCCGTATATCTTCTTTTAGTTCCGAATTTCTGCTATTAACTTTTGTTTTTTAAATGGGACACCCTATATTTGTTTGTTATTTTGATTTACTATGATATTGTAACTTCAATTATTTTGATTTACTGTGATATTGTAGCTTCAACCATGACATGTCAAAACTGAACCTTCATATATCAAGGTGACTAGAAAATGCTTAGGCTTAAATGCATATTATGCCTTTATTTGCGGATTTTTTAAAATACTGCATATTGTTGTGGGATATCATTATTACTCGCAAAGGCTAACCAGAAATCGTTTAACTAATATTTAAATAGACATAAAAGATGTTTAGTGAATAGACAGATAATTTTATTTTTCTCAGGCTTCTTGGAGGTAAGTTAATAGTTTTTGCTAAATCCCAGCACTCTAGATTGAGAAATAAAAATGAGTTAAAAAATAGCATTCATTGTGAGAATTACATATGGTTGTACTTGGAATATCTCAACCATTGAGGTAGTATACCGGAATGGTCCAACGAATCAAAACACGCAAACATATACAGGGTGTTACAAATTCGAGGTTCAAGCATTGAGATCTTGGAAACCGTAAGAGATACAATGTCGGTTCAAATAGGGCAAAGTTAGATAATAATAAGTAGTTGACAAAGTTAGACAATTCTGACTACCTCCGAGGATATAGGTACGTAAAATACCGAAAAATCAGCTATATACGTTTTATTTTTTTCAGGCTGCATTTGAAGAGATATCACAAAATAAATTTTATATCTTTACAGCTACTTTTCATTATCAACAAGATGGTGCACATAGATTTGAAATCCGACGTTTCTTCTTCGCGGTCAGATCAACTTATTTTTTTTTAAATAGACCTGCATTTTTTATTTTGTTTTTTAAAAGCCCTTAATTTCTAAAAACCAATGATGTAATGCACTCATTCATTTAGGGTACTTAAAATTTTCCTTTGTGAATTTGGCGAGATTCTGGTTTTCTGTGCCTCTCTAACACATTGTATTTTATGGAAAAATCTTAAATCTACTGTTCAAACATTAAGTATGATACATCGTTAGTTTTGGCAGGTCGAACGTTTCTTAATAATTGAATAAAAAATACAGTTACGTATTTAAAAAACATTAAGTTGATTTTCAATCTGAGTGTACATACTGTTTTCGTAGATAAGTATTGGTGACAATTCACAGTGTATCAAATTTTATTAAATTGTCTCTAAAACTTTAAAAGGTGCATTATATAAACTAAAAAAAAACAAAATATTCGACACCCTGTATCTCGAAAACAAAGCATTTCTGCACATGTCTATAGGAACTTTTATTCATAATTTTTGATGTAAAAACTACTCCTAAAATTACATTATGACTTTTAGTAACACCCTGTACTTAGGTTTAAGATATACTATATGTAGGTACATATGAATATGATTCCAGGTTTGAATCCAGACAGAACTATCACATATTTTGCCCTGGCTTACATACATAATGTGAGCGTGAGTACCAGAATGTAAGAACTAAGAATAGAAAAAAAATCAGCTTTGTAGATTACACTTCTGGGCATGCATGCTATGTTTTTGTTTTGGGGTATTCTTCAATATGACATGTTCTGCATTCCAACATACGACAGTTTCGGTTTGGGTACGTGCAGGAGACAAATGCATCCTGCACCCCCTTCCTCCCCGAGCTAATAACTCAAGCAAAAATTACATTATATAAAGCATTTTAGGACTTTTACCTCACAAACATTGAGAACTTTGTTTTTTTTTGTCCTCATGCTTATGTTGTTCCAACAACAACCTAGAACTTTTTTTTTGTTATCAAATGTTTGCCTCCCCCTCTAAGACGGCATTCTAAAGACACCACTGGGTAGATGTGTTCATTTTTGTAAATCCGTATCTTGGTCGACATGCAGCTTTGAAAGTGAAGTGCACATACCTATAAATTATAATAATTACTCACATTTTAAATAAGGGAGACAAACATGAAAATAGTGTCCTAATTATCAAATAAATATTGTAAATAAAGATATAGTGATATACCTATATAAGCTTACTACAGTTTGCTTTAAATAGGGTGTACTCTTTTTAAGAGGAATGTTCTCTTTTTCGGGTCCATGTACTCTGGTACTCTTACTATTTCCACAAATACGACAAATATCCTCTATTATGAGAAATCTGGGACAAATGATCTCTATTTTGCGAAATCTGGTGCGATTTTCTAATTATTTTTGTTATTTTTAGTCCATATTATTATGTGTATTATAATTATTATTGAAAGTCATTGAATTCTGCGAAAGTGACAAGACTTTACTTAATTATTATACGGTGGTACCTATTTTTACATTTCGTCAAAATGTACTCTTTTCATTTTAAAAAAATCTGGACAGCCTACTTTAAATCATGTTTAAGAAGCCAAAAAAACCTGCAGTAGAGCGTGTCGCCGGCACACAGCTTCCAGGAGAAATTGCAATTTGTTATTACAAATTACTGTGTGCTGTAATCTGTGAATTAAGTCTGTGAGTTAAGTCAAAAATCGTTGTTAGTGCTCTACCATATATGACTGATTGTAGATTAGACCAGGAAATCGTCAAAGGATTGTAGAATAGCTTGTTTTGGAATAGTATGTTGGGAGCTAGATACGTTCGTTCTAACTTTTTTTCATTATGATCTGTAATTTTGTACGTGGTCGCATTTTAAATATAGGGTGTATATCGTATTCCCCAATTATTTAATAACTAAGTATTCCCAATCGAACAATAATTAATCACGTTTTAACTGTTACTGATTACCTACGAATATGTTTTTAATTATTTGCATCCGACTCAGCATCACGTCATGCACAACCCAGTCAGTTAATTAGGCAATCCAGCGACCTGTCAAATTCATTTTCGGATGACAGTGGTTGGCACACAAAACGTAAACAAACATGCGTAAATAATGAGTTTATTGTTTTAAATATCAATTATCTGTTTGACTCTTGAGTTCATAAGTTTATTTCGGCGTGTTTTTATAAAGTTGTCTTTTCAAAAGCGTTTTATTCAATAAAACTGACTAAAATGCCTGTAACTTGCATTGTGTTTGGCTGTGGAAGTCGTCGCGATCGGGACAATATTTCCTTTTTTAGAATTCCTACTGTTCTAAATCTTCCAAAGAAACCTGAGAAAAATGCATTGTCTTCCAAACGTAGGGCTCTGTGGATAGCTGCTATAAAGCGTGCTGATTTGACAGAATCCAAATTAAAGTACCAAAGAGTCTGTAGCGCACTTTATTACAGGTAAGAATAGTATCAATGTATCATATTTATTAGAGTTTTTAGATACTCAAGCTCATCTCAAACATGCTTTATTGCTAATAGAGTATTATATAGTTTTTGTCCATATTTTAAATTTTTATATATGAGTATTAGGGACTAAACTTATTATCTAATAATCATTGGAAAAAATAAAAATATAAAAAATATCATTACAAGCAGCTAAAAAAGCCAAAAGAGGTAAAGTCGTCTCCAAGTTCTAGCCCAAAACAAATGAGCAATAGACAAGCAAAATTAAATTGTACACCCACAAACTATAAATATCTTTATGTGTACATGTCTATGTAATTTCATTTTTTATATAAAATTGTTCAATTCTTTAGGTGAGCCTGCCGATTTAGAGAACGAAGGGCATCCAGACTGGGTTCCCTCCCAAAATATGGGACACACAGCACGAAGTGTCATAAAGAGACCTCATGATGTTGACCGAAAAGAACGGCTAGACAAAAGACACAAGATACAGCTATTAGGGGTAAGGCAAATAAAATTTTGAAATCCTATTGGACGCATAATATACTTTTCTTGTAGGCATGTTTTTTTTTCCACTTGATATAATTGCTTTTTCAAGAAGTATTTAAATCAATTGGATTTTTTAATTGAAAACTAAAACAATCATTTTCGGGTCTCTGTTATTTCTGAGATCGAATCGTGATTTAGCTGCATGAAAATGGAGATTGTAAATGTAAAAATGTCTGATTTTATAACAACATAAAATTTAAAATATAAGAATCAAACTGGGTTTTTGGATTACAGATGACAGGCGATAAATGTCAAATGATAACAAAAGCCTACTAAACCTAATTTGATTTTAGTGCACCATGCAAATTAATAAATTAATCTAATTTATATGTAGACTCAAACAATTTTTCTTTTAATAGGAGCAAAGTGACTCAAATCAAGACGTCCCACCTGAAGCCGAATCTGAAGAGGTAGATACTGGTGTCTCTACCCAAACTGACTTAACTATGGACGAACTAGCACAGCGTTTTGAACGGCTAAGCTTTGCATCAAAAAAGATTGAAATTCTGCA
Source organism: Kuschelorhynchus macadamiae (assembly GCA_030620095.1). NCBI lineage: Eukaryota > Metazoa > Arthropoda > Insecta > Coleoptera > Curculionidae > Kuschelorhynchus > Kuschelorhynchus macadamiae. The sequence continues at coordinate 701,830 of JAUTXW010004946.1, forward strand.
AAGAAGAGTGGACAATTCACCATTTGGATTAATGGATGACATATCAAATGTTGAAAAGTGGAAGTATTATTGTGGTTTCGATTATAAGTCTCTTAATTATATTTTATTTCCATTAGTAGTAGAATATATATCAGTATTAAGCACAACAGCTTTAAGTCCATTTAACCAATTATTACTAACTTTAATAAAGCTACGCCTAGATTTGAACTTTAAGCTGTTAGCGTACAACTTTAAGATCTCACAAACTACAGCATCTGTATATTTTGAGAATATTATTGATATCCTTTTCAGAAGATTTAAAGCTTTTATTATATGGCCAGAACGTAATATTACAAAAAAATGTACCATCTTGTTTTAAGGAAGCATTTCATGATAAATGTACAGTAATTGTAGATTGCTTTGAAGTTTTTATAGAAAAGCCGCCATCGCTATTAACCCAACAACAATGTTGGTCAAATTACAAGCATCACCATACAATTAAATTTTTAATTGGAATCACTCCACAGGGATGCATAAGTTATATAAGTGATGCTTGGGGAGGTAGAGCATCTGACAAACACATAGTTGAAAATAGCAGCTTTTGTAATTATATTATACCTGGAGATATTGTTTTGGCTGATAGGGGATTTTTAATAAAAGAAACATTGGGTGTCCTCCAAGCAAAATTGCATATTCCTGCATTTACAAAGGGTAAAACACAGTTGCATCCTTTAGATATAGAAGAGACTCGGCAAATAGCTCATGTAAGAATACATGTCGAAAGAGTCATCGGGGTGATAAAAAATAAATATAAAATTTTAAAGGGGACCATTCCGATAAGCATGCTAAAAAAAGGTAATAACCCTGAGGGCCTTAACATGTTAGATAAAATTATAGTTGTTTGCTGCGCTTTAGTGAATTTTTCTCCGCCCATTATAAAATAAAAACAATTAAGTGTAGATCTGCCATTTTTGATGGGTTGCTTATTGTTTATATTGTAAATTAAATAATTACAATTGAATAATAAAATTGTTTTTTGATTATACCAATTGTCAAGAATAATGCATGGAAGAAACGCATGTGTAAATATTTTTCTTGTTAGATAAAATTGTACTATTTGTTAATAATTATTATTACTTTATATTAATAGTGTAAAATAATGAAACCTGTCTTGTCCATTAAATAGCCTTTAAAATATATATATTTAAATATCTACAAATGAAATAAACATATAAAATTTATAATTTTGGTGTTTAATTTATTGTTCCCTTCAAAAGTATGTATATCTATTTAGGTGCACGAAGCCTTTATTTCTGAAATGCAGCCTCGTAAAGGTGCAGCCAAAAAAAATTAAGTTACGACTTTTGACATTTAGATTTTAAAATACCTTTCCTATGCTTGTTTTCAGTGAAATTAAACTAAGAGTACATTTTTGACATAAAACTACTCAGATATTTTTTAGAAGTTTGAAGATATGATATAGCTCCACTGTCAAAAATATATTTTCACAAAGTATAAGAGTATATGGGCTATTTCTTTCCCAAATTTTGCACGGCATGATTTTTTACAGGAGATATACTTAATATTTGATAGCTTTACTCAAGTTTAGTTAATTTCTATTTTTTAAAAAGAGATTGTATATATTTGGGTGCACGAAGTCTTTGTTTCTGAAATGCAGCCTCGTAAAGGTGCAGCCAAAAAAAAATTAAGTTACAACTTTTGACATTTAGATTTAAAAATACCTTTCCTATGCTTGCTTTCAGTAAAATTAAACTAAGAGTACATTTTTGACATTGAAACTACTCAGATGTGATATAGCTCCACTTTTAAAAATATATTTTAACAAAAGTATTATTATATTATGGGCTATTTTTTTCCCAAGTTTTGCACGGCATGATTTTTTACAGGAGATATACTCAATATTCGATAGCTTTACTCAAGTTTAGTTAATGTCTATTTTTTTAACAAGAAATTACTTATATGTGAATTATGTGATAGGAAACGCAGATATGAAGACATAATTTTATATGATTATATATAAATGGATAAAAAAATTCAAATACATAACCTGGAACATAAAAATGTGAAAAAGATTTCAAACTAAGTTTTGGTTATTTCCAGAGTTTTCACCTGCTGTTAAATAAAACAATGATCACCATTATTGTACTATTTATTTCGTTTATCACAAACAGTAAAAATTACACTTCTTGATGTGGAGGATGGCAGTTCTTACAAAACCATGGTGAATTTGGTAAGTCGTCCAGCTTAACACATTCAAAATGAAACCACTGAGTTTCACACTCATCTCCTTCGCATCTTATCATCGGTCTCCCATCATCTACGCCATTACATTGACACCAATGAATAATTTTTGCCATACCTTGCTGTCTAGTAAAAAACCTTCCTAAGAGCTCTGGCATTATTACCTCAGAATGAAATTTTAGTGCTATTTCAGAATTTTCATTCCAAAACTGCCAATCTGGCAAAATTCTTTCTTTAAAAAAGATTCCAGGTGACCAAATGACAAAATCGCAATATTGTAAGGAACTCACAAATATTTGCATTTGCACCTGGTAATAATAAGAATGTTTCTTATCAAGTGTTAATTTATCATTTTGTTTTACTAAACAGCAGCTTGCCATTTTTAGGTATTCTTCCATGTCCTGTACATTGTTGGTAAATAATAAATATGGGCATTTTACCTCTAGGCACCCCCCTCTGCAGCACTCACAATACACTATTCTATCAGGAGTCGCAGCTAACTGAGGCCATTTTTCGCTTACCAAAAGCCCAACTTCATTAATAATAAAGTTTGTATGGTTTTCTTCTTCCATATAATGCCTATACTCTTCTACTCCATCATTTTCATGTTTTAAACCCCAAGAAGTCGCCTTTGTTGTAAAGAGTATCTTTGTAGGGTAGCATATAGATTTTATTAATGAAAGCGAAGGATTGGTTTTATTTGTCCGACATACGAGTTTAAACTTTGAAGCAGTAATCCTGCCTGCCCTCTGGGTGTACCAGTTTCTGTTTTCGCTCTGTCTTCTTGTTGCAGTTTCAATTTGACTAATTTGTTGTTTATTCATAGTAAAATGTATTGCTCCTGCAATTTTCATTAATTCAACATATGTTTTGTCAAGGTTCTCTTCTTTATATATATCCAGTATTGATGGTATTTCTTTATTTATTTCTTCTGAAATCCTCGTGGCAAATGGTTCCACGACCCTCATAAGTGTAGAAGTTTGACCCATTTCAGAACATTTTTCTAGCATAGACACCAGTTCTGCATTTGATATTGGCGGTATAGCAGAATTCTCTTGACGTATATTGGTTTTTCCCCAGTTCATGTCCCTAACACGCACAATTGAAACTTTGGTAGACATACTGGGTACTGGCCACACCGATTGAAAGTCCGTGCATGACATAGCTTCCTTCTTTGAAGAAGCATACTCTGTTGCAAAAAGTACTGCTCCTACATGGCTGCATACCTCACTTGTCCCCGCCATACACGTACAGTGTGCCGTACATATACTTCCGTCTTTTGAGACAATTACCCAGACCTCCAATGGTTTTAAATTTGCCCTCTGTGAATGTTTTACCTGAAATTAAAAAAAATATATTAAAATAAATTAAGCATGAGTTATTTCAAGTTGTGTCTAGTTGCCAGATGTCCTGTATATATGTGATTGTTTCGTGTTTCAGTACCTAATCCCAGTGTCCCGAGAACATAGGTATGTCATATTCTGTATTTCACAAGTTGTCCATAAAATAAAAATTTTTACGACTCAAAAATAACAATCAATACTTATTATTGTGTTTTTAGTATTATCACATTACATCACTTATCAATATTGTATTATTCTGCCTAATGTTTATTTTTTGGTATCCCGTATTTTGAGAAATACCTAAAATCTGGCAATGTTAGTTGTGTTTTACTGCAAAAACTGATAACAATAGAAGATCCAGGGGAAAGCAAGATACCAGTCCATTGAAAACGGAAAAATAATAGCATTGTAGTTAATATTTGAATTGCATTTTTTTCTCCTGGCTCTTCAATTATTAGAGAAATTACTAAAAAAACTTATACTTCCAACTAAAATGTATAGATCCTTGACTATATATCTTACTTCCAACTTTCAAAACAAAGCCGGACTCAAAGTATTTGTAAGCTTGCAAACTTTTAAAAGCTTTCATTTGTTCCTTTGTGTAGAAACTATGGGACAAAACTAAGTATGAAACAATATCCATATTGGTAATTGGTGGAATTCCATCAATGTTGTAGTTTAGGTCCAGAGTATTAAGGAGAAACGGGTCCAAACCGTTTATTAATTTTAGTTTAGTGCGATATCTGTAACAAAGAAAGGCTGTTATTGACGAAAATATAGAAAAAATATAGTTTTAAGCCTACCTTTCGCCGACATCTGGATGTTCAACCAATAGCTTTTTTAAATATTCACTCTCCATGCCAAGAAAAGGGTTCAACAGAAAAGAAATAATCAAAAAAACACACCAAAGCTCGATAAACGTCTTCTAATCACTTCCTACGTTTGCAAATGCATTAAATGCAATAGTTTTCTTCACTTTTCTTATGAAGCCACCCGCCATGTGTGCCAACCAACGTCAGTTTTGTTTACAAATCTGACAGTTCGTCTGGACTGCCTAATTTTAGATCCACTTTTAAATCTTCTAACGCATGCCTACTCAGAAACTCGGGTATTAAAAAATTACAGATTTCTGCTCTTGTTGTCCCTAGTTTGCACTAGATCGCTCCACGTCTGATAATTAATTTCCAAGGTAGAGTCCGTGTTATATCTTTTTGATGTAGTATAAATTGCAGATAAACGACTATCAAAATCAAAATAATGAGGGTAGTGCGTATTTTCCCCTAAACTACACCGGCCCAAACAGTTAGTGGACCGAAACTTCACTGGCCCTAACAGTCGAAATCCCGACAGATTGGAATGTGTGGAATGCGGCGCTAGCCCGACACTACTGGCTAAAAATTCTTTAAATGGGCCTGCTGTGTTGTCAAGTTTTATTGATAAAAATAAATATATTGTTTATTCATTGTTAATCAAAACCACACCATGAAAAAATTATGTTAGCGTATTTGCCTGCATTCTAACTTTGAAGTGAAAATATTTTGACTGTTTTTTTTTGTTTATTATAAAGTATTTGTTTATCACAGGATAATTTCTATTTAATGGAATAATGGAGATTGAATATTGAAAAAAAATTGTTGGAAAGCCCAGGAAAAGGTTATTACGAATTTTTTCTGAGTCCAGTCTGGAGTTAGCCTAACCCTGGATGTAATAATAATAGCTATATTTTAAAAAATGATATACTTTAAATCATTTTGGGTATTTAATCACAAATATTTGTAAAAGTTATACATCTGTGTAAGTTTCTAATTATTGTGAGGCATTTGACACAATCCCTCAGGCTAGGCTACTGAAAACTGTTTTAAATCTAAATATCTCGAAAACGGTTGCTCGTATCCACTTTTAACAGGTATACCTTTTTGACGTAGAAATGGCAAGGGAATAATTTGTTTTGCTCAAAAATGTAATACAAGACTGTACCAAAAAGTTGTGATTGTTCGAAGAAGTAGAAAGACATGTAGGTGGCGCCCCCTTCAAGTAAGAGCAATACTAATATTAGATTCGAATTTGTCATACCAAAAAACCCCCGTAAATCAATTTTCACTCCATTATTTACATTATCATAGATTTTATTTAAAAAATAGGAAAATTAAATAAAAACTTTAACACCCTGTATCTCGAGAACTAAGGCCTTGCGGATACTTATTTATATAGACTTTTATGTTTATTTTTTGGTCCTGAATATGTACCTGAAGTATTGACATTTCCTCATGAATCACCCTGTATATCAACACTCTTTGTAATCTTGGCACAAGGGAGTAAAGTGGTTGCCTATGCTGATGACTCCATTTTGATTTTCCCCAGTAATACATGGGAAGAAGTGTGGATTTATTAATTAGGGACATAAATAAGGTTAAATGGTTTTTGGATAATTTTGAACTGACTCTTAATATAAAAACAAACTAATTTATTTAATTACATCAATTAATCATCCAAATTTTAATTAAATTAGCATAGATTATTTGAGTGTACTATTACGGCTAGGAAATAAAGCAATAAAAAGTTTAAAGAAATAAAAAGTTTTAAGAAGTAAAAGTCTATTCATAAATAAGTCCGACACATTACAAATGCATAAATAAAACCTACTTCACAAAATGGTGAATGAGTCCTTATATAGCTTATTTTCAGAATAAATCTAAACCTAAAATTATATTAAACATAAATTTTATTTAAAACACAATACAGCAAATATTATCTTCTTATGATGTAATCAGTTTTCTCAACTCACAAAGGGGTTGTTTTCACTTGCCTCGCCCCTGGCAATAATCGGTGTAGTTGGGAAGAAGGCCAGATTTTAACCAATGACACGGTCCAAGATGATATCATTTTCTTACTTTCTAGAGCTTACATCTTGTTGGTGATCTTATTACATAATGGTCATCCTTGGGCATACTAAAAATAAAGAAAATTCCTAATCCTTATTAAAAAAAAGAAATGAATGAAATAGATATGGCACTACTTCGAAAAATAACCAGGACTGGTGCACTTATGCTATTTGAATTTTAAAAAGAAAACGAAAAAAAACTACATATTATATTTAAATAATGAGCCCATATAATTTCAAAAAAAAACGATCAAACTAAATGCTTAATTGTGGAAGTATATTCCAGCTTTATCTTACACATGTTATAAATATATCATCATCATCTAAGCATTTTTACATTCCGATAAACCTTTAAATTCTATGAATGTCAGTTGTTAAATATCTACAATTGGACAAAAAATGGTGGATCTACAGGCATTTCCTTTATTTTGTTATTAATGCAACTTTTAACAGACTTCAAAGGAGGTTATCAATTTCACCCTATGCATTTGTTTTAAGTATGTACAACGATTACTCTGCGATGGTTTCAACAATTTCGATGAAGTTTTCAAGGAATATTCGGGGTATTGCCCGAGTGGTCCCACAGCTAGCATATGGTAAAAAAGTATGACGCTATATTAAAAATTTATTCATCGTAAAAAAAGCGTTCACCATTTGATCATGAATTTACATAGATATTATATATGGTTATTTGTTAAATACGACTTTTAAAATAAAACTCATATAAATAGAACTAAAAAGGATGAAATAAAAAAATGTATAAAAAAATAAAACCGACTTCAAAAAATGCACCTAAAATTGGAAAATAATATTATATTCCATCTGGAAAATTTTAGTCACCAAACGAATAGAGATAGTAAAACAAAACACTCATTACATAAATATAATTTTGTGATTAGGTAATTAAGAATAAGTTTGGCTTTGACTTCACAGACACAGAGTATGGGATTCGCTTCTGAGGAGTTACTTCACAATATCTACTTCAGAAAGCGTTGTTATCCAAACAGATTTTTTTATAAAAAAGAGAACGGAAAAACACTAAAAAGTAAAAATTTGATATTTTATTCCACATTGAAAATTTGACTTTATGAAGTCATCTTCAAACTAATTCTTAATAACTTAATCATAAACAGTAATGAGTACCTACATACATGGGAATAAAATATTATTGTTTACTTTTTGTTGTTTATTATATTGATTTAGTAATTTTTATTTTTTTATTTCATCCTTGTTAGTTTTCTTTATACAAAGTTTCAAGTTATAAGGCCTAAACTTAGTTTAACATTTTAGACTCCCTGAGTTCATTGCATATGAAATTTTGCCAGAATCACTATATTAACATGCATACTTTTTTCCTGGCAATATGGTGAACGCGATATAGATTGTCTTTCGCGCTCGTATACATGTGTATGGCATCATTCCGATATATTTAATATGTTTGCTATGGGACCACTCCAGTAACATCCTGAATATTCCCTATTTCATCCAAACTGGTCATATAAGACAATCACATACCATTGCTCTTTCCATTCATTTAACATCTTAATTGAGCTCAATATTTTTACTTATATAAGCAAATTTAATTCAATATCTAAATCAGATTTGTCAATAAGATAGAGTTCTTAGATAATAAAGAATTTAATTTACATTAAAATTTCAATTATATTTGTGCCATAAATAAATTCTTATGCATCTCTCATAGAAAACCTTTTAGAGTGTAGAGGAAAATTTAAATGATTTTAATTATCATAACACTTCCTTTTTTTTGTATTTTTTTCTGTTTTTGTAAGAAACACTGTTTGCTTTTTTTCAAATAAATAAAAATATATGAACAAAAAATAGCCATTAACATTTTTAGACTTAACAAATTACAAAACCAAAGTGCAACCTATCAAATTCTGTGGAACTTAGTCTGAAATAATGGCTCCTGTCTTGTTGATCTGACAGAAACATGAAAGTTTATTTTGCATAACAGAGAAGGTGACTTAATAAAATTGTTAAAAATGTTAAATAAATTACACAAGTCCAGATGGCACAGTACAAAATACACTATTAGAACATACACATTGCTGAAAGGTCAAAGACATCTTAAAATAAAGCTTAATAGTTTTATTGCCCTATTCGTGATATTATCTATGTGTTTGGCAAAAGTAAATTTGGAATTCAATAGCACTCCCAAGTCTTCAACAGTATCAACTCTTTTCAAGATGCTTTCGTTCAGTGTATAAATAATGTATTTTTTAAACAACGGAAACTTAATTTCTAGAAATAGGGATATCTCCAATAATATCAACAAAGGGGTAGGAATGATTTAGTTATGACACTTCACCAAATTTCTTTATTTCATAAGGGCCCTCTAGTCGGATGTAAAAAATTATATATATTACCATTAAAAATAAAATGTATTCAAAGCATAAAAGTAAACCAAAAAATTCTTATTGAAAGAGAATTCTGTTCCCCAGATGAATATGTTAACTTTTATATACAGATTACGTCCTGCTTACGTATAGAGCCTAGTATGAATGAACTATTCATTTAAATCACTCAAGAAATAGAGAACATCAAAATACCTTGGGGTTTCCGAGGGATATTCCAACATCGAAGGCACAAGTGTTTAAAATTTTGTAAACATTAACAAAATAGGTTGCCTTTTTTGAAAATACCGACCCAAATAAATTTGTCCCAGGCCAAGTCTAGGGTAAGCACGGCCCTGTATGAGAGTAACAGTTATCTTTTTAAAAATGATAAGTATATGGATCTCTTCACGTGAAATAAATCTTCAAAGCACTTTATTTTGCTACCTATTGAACAAATTTTTCTAAAAGTTATCTTTGTAAGAAGAAAGTATTTTATTTATTATATTTATTCTCAGATGAACCATGGAACTATTCCTCACTGCTTTGTCTGTCTACTCATAATTTTATATGCAAAGCTTTCATTTTTTATTGTTGCCTGAGATTCATACCCCGATTTCCCAAGATGGAGCCCACTGTGGATGATACATCCATGAATTTACTTGGTTTTCCTAAAAATGCAAACACAACTATATATCATAATCATGTTATCAACCAAATACAAATGTTTTTGTCAAGGTTTTTCTTTCAGCTAACATTTAGTGAGCACTATACATTAAAAAACCGATATATTGTAGAAAATCCGAAGAGGAACATTTAAGAAAATAGATGTATACGCAAAAAAAGAATCTAGAACCAATATGAAATTTGTAAATTACAATATACTTTTTGCTGTCCTAATATTGATAGTCCCTTTAAATTGCTGAATCTAACTTTCTAGTAATCTCGTTCTTGAAACTGCATTTAAATGGGCGAAAAACTGAGAATTCAGGGCATATCGGGAACACAGTAAAAGCTTGCATATTATTTCTGCACGTTTCACAACCGAACCAACTAACAATTTACATGCATTTTTTATCATGTTAGTAAAACTTATTTTATTGTATCCTAACACTGATACGGTCGCAGTAGAATTAATCGTAGCTATTTGCTATTTTTATAAACTAGGTAATTTTTTGAGAACATTTAAAACTTATTATTCAGGAATATTAATAACATGTTATCAAACATAAATAAAAAAACAATATTACTAATATTGTCGGAAATATGTACTTCATTTGAACAATAATGCACTTTGGCAACAGTGACAGAAGTTTCTTACGTCATTGGCGTGCATGTTTATGTATTTCGACGTTCAAGGCCAACGACGAATTCCATGCATTCCAATGTGTCGGGATTTCGACTGTTAGCGCCATTGACGGTTATGTGTAATGTAGGTGTTAATGGAATTGCTAGTTAAAAAAAATGATATCGTAAAAGATGCTTTAATTTTTTTTGATATGCGATAAAAATAAATTCATTTTTTTTATTATATCTTAAACTTCTTAAATCAGATTTGCCTTCATACGGTTGAAATAAATTAATCTCCACAAAGTCGTTATTGCATTTTAATGTTTTCTGTATTAATATTAATTTAATGCGATCCAGTTTGAAGCAATTACATTTTAATAAGAATCGATATATTAAATATTTAAACAGATTTTTGTATATGGCATTTATTTCATACCAATTTTTATTAACATCGATTTGATGAAATGCAATAACTAGGAAAAGACGCATGTATATAGAAATTTTAAGTAGGCTGTATACGTGTTAAAAAGGGATATACAACTACTTTTTTGTGGTATCAATTGAAATGGTCTGCAAAGAAATTGCTTATCATAAAAATGTCATTCGGTAAAATCGGTATCCGCAAAAATTCGATATCGGAAGAATTAAAACGAATAAAAATGTTATGCAGGTAGCATCATTTATATGTTTTGCAATTAAATTTGGTATCAAAGACGCGTAAAACGGTGTTCCATACTTTCGGGTAACCCTTCTTTTAAAAGACGAATACAATTATTCCTTTCATTTTCAGTTAATCGAGGAATTATCACAATTCGGAATAATTAAAGGAATCAAAAGAAACACGTCATGAATTAATCCTTTTAATTTCGCCTGTCAAAGTTTATTTGTTTATTTATCCGTTGCTATGGAATCGTTAGTAACTTATTTTTTCCATGGCACATTCGAATCGGTTCTAACGGATGTAAAGAAACAAAATAAATAGACATTGATAGGCGAAATTAAAAGAGAAATAAGTAGAATACGGTTTTAGTTGTGCGACTCTCGGATGAGGCTTAAGAATGAAAAATATAATAAAAAAAGCATGTAGCTATGTGCATAGACAAACTGACTCGTCCAACAGGACAGTTAGAAGATGGTTGAAAGAAAACGATTTAAGGTGTAATAAGTTTAGTTATCTGTTGGCATTAAAATGGTTGTTTTGTTTTGTTTGAGCAATAAGAAGAGCAAAATGTTTACGACTTTTGCCAAAAACGAAAAAGGATGAATTGAGTGACAAAGTACCTAGGTACGCTAGTTACTTTCTTACCTAATTGTTTTTTCTGTGAAATGCGGTTAAACCTAATTTACTCCGATATGACAATTTTAGTAAAGAGACCACCTGGTTAGAGCTTTCACAAGGAAAACATGGCTTTTTTGAAACCCTTTGGGGGCTAAAGCTATAAATAAAGTCAGCAGGTGATAAAAAATTCTATTTTTCTCTGAACACACCGGAATCGGCTCGGAATAAATATTTTAAGTTTCTCAATGGCATTAACAATAGTAGAGTAATAATGTATCCTTTGGACCACCCCCTCTTACGCCCCTGCCCCTCGCTCTGTGACCTCATTTGACCTTGAGGGTGCCCCACTCACCTGACCTTGGGTTCATTTGACCTTGAAAATTTGAAGCCCAAGTTAATGCCTCGTCCACTTGACCTTGGGTCAATTTGACCTTGATATTTTGAAGGTCAAATTAATATAAATATAATATAAATAACTTAAAAATAAATTGTTGGACCTTGAGATGTGTCTGGTTGGTGGTGGGTGCTTATATTAAGTGATGCCTTTGTTATGTAAATGGGTAGGGGGTGTTTTTCCAGTCCGCAGAGGTTTACTCCTACACCTGTTTTTGAGTATAATATCGAGAATATGAGAATAAAATATAATACCGCAAAAAAACTACTAATTTCGAAGCAGGAAAATGTTTTTACAGATTTACTGTTAGCTCATAGAGCATTTATTTGTGAATTTGTTTGTCACATATTAAAAAAGTGTAATTAGTATAGAACCCCTAAGAAAACTTGTAAGTCATTTGATTATCCATATTCCATATTGATTCTGGTGTTGTGAAAATAAACATCTAAGAGAACTTGTCTTAAGTGTAAAACAGTAGTTTTGAGATATGAAGCATTTTAGTGGTTTTGAATTTTGAATGCACACTTTATAGCAGTTCAAAGGTAGGGTAATTTTTGTGAATTTTTTAAAGCGAAAAGTTTTTAACACGAGTTTAGATAACAAAATGTAATTATTTATTATGCGATGAAAAAACTCTATTCAGGACTTGCCTTAGCAGGGTAGTATATTCTCTTATCGTTTCAGCCTAAAGAGGCACAATTTTTTCTTACATGTGTGGCGCATTAAAACATCGGAAAATATATACTACAAACATGGACTATAATTGCTTATACTTTTTGTACTAAAAATCTAAAACAAAAAATCTGCAACAAAATTCTTTAATATAGACTGATTCTTTATAGATAATGTTTACATGTAAATTGAAAAGTTTTATGTCATTTTCGGTGAAATATGTATTATTAATAGATTAATTTAGTTTTTAGGAATTTTAAACCTATTTAAAAAATATATTATTTATTAAATAGTATTATATCAAATTAATGTGTTTACTTAAACCTTCAAAAGAACCTTAATATATATTTCGATATATCAAGAATCATTACATACATTCCAAAAAAAGTCAGGCGCTTCGAGTCGGTGGAACTCCACCATCTACCGAATATGCGATGGGAGCCTCGTTTTAAATGATTCGCGGCCCGCTTTTTGCGAAAGGCGGAGCACATAGCTGTCCTACATGAACCCTTCTTGATGTGTCAGACTGTAGCTTCATCACGGTTAATACCCAGCGATGCTTAGCGTATTATTCGTGCGGGGCGTTATAGCGCTCTTAGGGAAATTTACACGGTTTTATCTCACGTTGCGCAACGTGTTTTTCATATATACTTAGCGGGCGTATTTTCTAATAATTTACCAGAAAGAAACGTTTTTTTACTATGATTAATAAGAAAGATATGCGTTAAATAGCGAATCGATGCATACATTCCCCAAAAATGTATTAACTTCAACAACCTTAAAAGCTAGGTCATATAGTGTGAGTTACATTTTCAGTTATTTTCATTGCAGAACACGGTAACTATAGACATAAACTGAAAATAAAATTAAATCATTAACTAAAATCCTGCGTTTTGACTGGTCTATCTGCATATATTAAGTATCTTTTTAAAATCCTTGTTAACTCCCAAAAATCGGTTTTTAAAGTACTTTCGTTTTGTGTTAGTTCTTATGTAAACTACACACAAATGTTGGTAATTTAGAGGGTATTTTTTTAAATCTACGTACATCCCACGTTTTGATTGGATGTACTTTTAAGTTGAAAATTGACACATTTTAAATAAGGAAAGGAGGTCCAGAGCATATTGGGAGGAGTTCTTGTTGATCGTTCTTAAATGTTCAGTACATTTTTGCGACTATTAACAATTGTGTGATAAAGAAACTTTAAACAAATTGCCATATTATATGTCTGTCTGTTATGTGTCTGTTTTTGATCTGTCTGTGTGAATGAGTGTTTATGCATCTGTCTGTCTGACTGTTTGTCACATCAGCACTAAGTTTTCACCTGATTGTTTAACTCGCTTATTATCATTCGTCCTTTTATCACTTTTAATTTAAATATGAATCAACATATATATATACTATCTATAAATCAGAATACACACGCTTACTTTCTAAAGATGTGTGATAATGAACTCGCGATATCTGAAAATGTTTCAATTGATATGATAATTGCATGTAAATTAAGTAGACCCAAGACCAAGATTTTACTTTTACAATATATGATGGGTCGGATGTTGACTCAACTATATAGAATGTACCAGAAAAATACTGTCATTTTATAGCTGGAGCACATTTGTGTAAAATATTTGTATGGTTCTGTAGACTTTCACGATTTTTTGTGCTGATGGTTAACGAAGGTCTCCAAAGTTACATCTAAATTTCACATTTTATCGCTTCATTATCGAAATGCGCTGTTTTTTTAATGAAATCGGCCGCAATGGCAAAATCTGTTATAGCTTGAAAATTAGAAAATGCTGCTAAGGACATGGACGTGAAAGAAAAGACCTTCCATATTTTTCGAATATATCTTTATTTTTTAAAATAAAAACAAAATATGCACATGAGATATGTAGGAGGCAAAAAATGCGTATTTTTAATTATATTATTGGTATTATCATTTTCGTAGTTCGGCTAGACACAAGTTCACGCAAAAAAATCGCTAGTCATAAAAAAGACTGCGGGTTTAGTAAAAAACTGTGCGGAAAGCATGAAAAAGTTGCGGGGTTCGGTAAATCTGAAGTAATCCTTACGAAAAATCTAATACTTAGTGAAAATACGAGGCATTATATTTTTGTAACTAAAAATAAATTTGTTTTTCGGATTGCATGCAAAAAAAATATATCATTAGATATTTTTGATATACAAAATATGCACATCAGATATGTAGGAGACAAAAAATGCATATTTTTACTTATATTATTGGTATTATCATTTTTCGTAGTTTGTCTAGACACAAGCTTATGCAAAAAATAGCTAGGCATAAAAAAATACTGCGGGTTCAGTAAAAAAATGTGCGGAAAGCATGAATAAGTTGCGGGGTTTGGTAAATCTGAAGAAATGCTAAAGAAAAATCTGATACTTAGTGAAAATATAGGCAACTATACTTTGGATACTAAAAATAAATTTATTTTTCAGATTAGCATGCGAAAAAAATATATCAATAGACTTTTTTGATATAACTATAATTAAGCAATATTCCATATTACGTAATAATTGTTGAAAGACCGAATATATGGTCGAAACGTGAGCAACTTCACGTTAAAGAAGCTTTTATTTATTGTACTAAACCCCGAAAACAAAAATTTGAAAAACCATATGTTACTAATTGATTCTCTCTAACACATTACTTCCTATGGTAGGGTTTTTGGGAATATGCTCTGCTATTTTGTAAGATAGAAATACAAACCTAGATATATTTATATAAATGAACTTATCTTTTTTTTATATCTAATAATATTCAGAGTGTTCCATTTTAAAATAACAAACTTGAGATTGATTCCGTAACTACGAAGAAGAATTGTTCTTTTATGCAGATTTTGCATCTAAACCAACCATATAACATTCCAAAATTTCAAATTTTATTTTAACGGAGATATTACCTGTAAATGTTTTTATCAGATACCTCTGTATACTAATATATCGATATTTAATTTTCTTTTTTTAACATATATGGTTGAAACGTCGGCATCTTCACATTAAAGGAGCTAAAGCATCGTTATTTTTTATCTCAAACTGGAGCTATATTAATTTGTGAATCTTTTTCTCCTATATTATCCCACGTAGTATATTTCATTATGTCGGCATTTTAGATTCTGAAATTAACTTAACAACTTTCTTGTCTAGATCGCGCATTCTGATTTCGTCTTTTTCAATTCTTCCGAGCACATCTTTTTTTGTTGCTTCGATATTACCAATTTTTTCTTCAAGCTGCTGTATTTGGAGACAAATCCTTATTAAGAAGATCTGTATTCATTATGTCTTCTATTTATACACGTAATCGATTTACGAGTGTATCTAATTAACTGATCAACTCTCTTCTCAAGGTTAGATAATATTACTTCACTTGTTTCTATTATCGTAGTTAAATATTTTCCTTGAATTTATCCAAGATTTACTAGTTTCTCTAATTAATTGACCAACTTTCTTCTCAAGGTCAGATAATATTACTTCACTTGTTTGTATTATCGAGTACACATATACAAATTCAATTTCTGTCGTAATAATATTAAATATTTCCCCAATTTTGTCACACACTTCATTCAATAATTCAGCCAGTATTATCCGAGGCTTGTGAATTTCTTGATGGAAATAGTCTCGAGTTACAATATCACTACCTTTCGAAGGGTCTGCGACTTTAGTTAAAGATTTTCCTTGAATGTCATATTGATGATCAACAGTAAATTTAAAACCAATTCCTGGAGGACTGCATAATGTTAGTATTTTATATTCACTTTTTGACGACCAAATTTATCAACTGTAATGTTAACTCGACCCATTCTTACTTAGAACTAAAGTAAAATTCAAAAATCCTAATTATATCTGAAAACTGTTAAAAATAAGAGAAATAAAAGAAATGTAATATTAGTAATATTTGCAAAAAATACAATTCAAACTTGTTATGTACATTGTCTTTTTCACAGTATTTGTTTTCTTTTCTAATCTAAATCCATTTTATCGACTGTATCAATACCACACTGACCGTCGTTGGTACTGCTTTTCAAAAACAGCGTATTTCGATACTGAAGCTCTAAAATGTTAACAATCAGCACAAAAAAATCGTCAAAATCTACAGAATCATACAAATATTTTACACAAAGGTGCTCTAGCCATAAAATGTCTATCTAGGTGAGTCAGCATCAGGCCTATTATATATTGTAAACAGTAATATACCTATCCTGGGTCTACTTAATTTACATGCAATTATCATATCAACTCAAACATTTTCATATATCGCAAGTTTATTATCACACACATCTTTAGAAAGCAAGCGTGTGTATTCTGATTTGTAGATAGTAGGTATATATAAAAATTTTTTTATAACACTCCAAGCTTAAATATCGATCTAGAATTGCCCCCGAAAACATTTTGTACCTCATGCCAAACAGGTCAAATGTATATGTGAAAACACCGTTCTGGAAGGTCTATTCTTTCACGTCCATGTCCTCAGCAGCATTTTCTAATTTTCTAATTTTTCTATAAAAGATTTTGCTATTGAGGCCGATTTCATTCGAAAAACAGCATAATAAAAATAACAATTATAATGCTAGTGTAAAAACGAAAACACTTAAAATAGAAGTTCAGAGTTTTAAACCCTCTTTTTCATCCACACTCAAATACACAGACAAACGGTCAGACAGACAGGCGCACAAACGCTCATACACACAGACAGACACAAAAACAGACACGTCAAGAGACAGACATTATATAGCAATTTGTTTAAAGTTTATTTATCAAACAATTGTTAATGATCGCAAAAATGTACTTGAACATTTAAGAACGGTCAACAAGAACTCCCCAATATGCTCTGGACCTCCTTTCCTCATTTAAAATATTACAATGTGTCAATTCTCAACTTAAAAGTACATCCAATCAAAACGTGGGATGCACGTAGATTTAAAAAAATACCCTCTAAATAACCAACATTTGTGTGTAGTTTACATAAGAACTAACACAAAATGACAGTTTTATAATTTAAACTCCATGTACGATTTTTGGGAGCTCACAAGAATTTAAAAAAATACCTAATATATGCAGATAGACTAGTCAAAACGCAGGATTTTAGTTAAGGCTGAACTGCACACAGCAAACAAAATATCAGCGACAAGGTCAGCTCACGTTCAATGTAATATGAAAAGGTGGGTAATATGATGACGTGTTGGAAAATACAAATATAACACTGAAAGAAACTGCGGATAACAGAATAAATTACAATTTTATTATTATTCGAGCGGCGGAGTCTGGGATAATATTTAGGAATTTACTTGCTTATGGCTGTCCGTAGGATGATGTCGTGGGAGGGGGCGAAATTATTTTAATTTGTATAAAGTGAAGACTTTTTTTGGTTGTTGAATTTTATTATGATAACTGAACTAAAAGAAGAGGCGAATTACTATTTTCAATTGATGCAGTGCTTTCGTTTATACATATCACCAGTGAATTTATCAGCTTTGATTTCGATGTGCGGATCGTTATTCGTTATTCCCTCATTCGATTTTCGTTTGATTTTCGATCTGCGATTTGCGAATTTATAATAGAATGTATCAGTGTTTTTGTGATTCTTACGTCCCTCGTAAAAGAGAGGTATTGTAATCGTGAAAAAATTAGCCTCCAAAATTGACCCGATTGACTTGTTAACAAATGTTGGTCAAAAATTAAGAGTCGATGGAGATGACTTGGTAACATTTTGATATGGCATAACGGAAGAAAATGGCAGCCTAACGTTAAAAAAATGTTACTAAAAAAATAACTGACTAAACAAAATGGCGGCCTAATAAAATATTAAAAATATCAGCCTGGAAAAACTACTTATTGGATTGATTTCCAATTTTGTGCGAGAATTAAGTGTGATATAGAGTGAATAGTTAAAATTGTGGTACGAATTCAAGATGGCGGAAGAAAATGGCGGCCAAATGTGTTTGTAATCATGAAAATATCATACTCCCAGGTTTTACATATCTTCATGTTTAGCGTCCCTAGATGCCAAAAATTATGTTGGCTTTATTTCGTCGGACTATTGGTCGGTATATCTGTCAGTTCGCAGTCTAGCTAAAAGCTACTTACCCGGTTGACTTCAGGTAGTCAAACATTAAGGATAATATGGAGATGACCTGATAACATTCTGGTAAAATTCCAATATGGCCGAACAAAATGGGGCTTTAGTGAAATGTTAAAAAAAAATTAAAATTAATTATATAATTTACCTCAAATTGCTCACAAAATCAAGTGTGTGAACTGTTAACATTTTGGTCCAAATATAAGTGAATAACAATAATGAAAAAACAAAATGGCGGATAATAAAATATTTAAAAAATCAGCCTGATAACATTATTTATTAGATTTAATTCAAACTTTATGCAAGCATTAAATGTGATTTAGACATAAACTGATAAAATTGTGGTACAAATTCGAGAAGATGAGACAAAATTGCGGTCTTAAAAAAATCAGTGTAAAAAGTTCTTCAATTTATTTGAGATTTTGCTCAAAAATCAAGGGTGGCACAGGTAGAAACTGTTTGGTACCCATCCTGACCGTACCACTTAGTCAAGTAGCTACGGTGTGTACCCTTTAGTCAAGGGTTGATTGAGGTGTGTATCTGTCAACCAACGTGCGGGCTGACTGCAGTAATGATAAAACCCTGTATAAGGTGTGGAAGTATTGGTCAACCAACGTGCGGGTTGATCACAGCAATGATAACACCCTGTATGTGGCGTTGGGATATTACCCCTGTATGGAATAATTATATATACCACCCCTGTGGTATAGTTATAAATACCACCCCTGTGGTATAGTGAAGCACAATGGTTAGTTTGATACTTAATTTATTCAGTCAAATCATCCGATATTTATATATCTAGAAACCACTAAGGTATGTAGTTTGTTTCTTACATTTAAACAATATATTAAACAATGTATTGATGACTCTGCAAAATAGAATTACGTCTGGTTTGTTGTTGTTCTGGTGACCTGCTTCGGGCG
This sequence comes from Kuschelorhynchus macadamiae, assembly GCA_030620095.1. Lineage (NCBI taxonomy): Eukaryota > Metazoa > Arthropoda > Insecta > Coleoptera > Curculionidae > Kuschelorhynchus > Kuschelorhynchus macadamiae. The sequence continues at coordinate 721,301 of JAUTXW010004946.1, forward strand.
TTCTGATTTTATTGTAATTGCGTGTTACAGGGTGTTCCAAATGAGATGTCTACGATAGCTAGACATTCTGGCGAGACCGGCAAATTTAGTTGGCTGAATCCAACTGGGCTCGTAATGGTTCCAAGGGAATGCCTTCTTCGGAAGCAGCATTATCACTGGCTGTCGTCCTGAGGTCTCTCTGTCGATTGCTTCTTCGGCAATACCATAACGTTGCCAATACTGTAGCTGTGATCATTATTAAAGCTGAAATTAAAGTAGTGCTGATTATTACATGGTTGTGGATTGGTCTTCAATGAGCATCATCAAGATTCGCTTGAATGTTTAATTGCTCATCTGTGAGTTTGGGTAATGGATTGGGAGCATCGATAACAGGTTCATCTTGTGTCGTCTGGCCATGGTGGATCACAGTAACTGATGATATGTTGATGTGGAGTGGTCGTACAAATGCTTCTAGGACCGTTATCTTGTCTAATCTTTTGGGGGTTAGTATGTTCATTTTGGTCTAAATTAGGCAGTCCGGTGATATCTGAAGAATTGCGGTTTGGTTGAGATTGACATCTTCGCGAAGTCCATTGCATATTAGTGCAATTGTTATTGGTTCAGCTGTTATAACCATCCAAGCATTTGGGGTATTTAGTTTTTTCCATGTGACAGTTTGTAGCGCATTTTGACGGATTTGGCAGGACATGTTGTTACTCCGCTGGTATATTTTATCTATGATGCAGTTTGGACTGTTTGCAATGTCTCGAGTGGTTGTTGGTGAACAAACATATACATCTTGGCTTATTTGCATGCTTTCCTTAAGTTCTTGTTCGGTAAGTTGGAAGAACAATTGTGAGTTGTAATCAATGGCTAGGATGCCTTCCGATAATTCTAGGATCCAGTAGGCTTCTTTCGTCACCTTCAAGGGAGTTGGGGTTGCTTTCACCAGGGCAAATTCATTTGTTTCACTCATAATAAAATACCCATATACGTGAATAAATAGCTGACTGTGGTGAACTTTGGTTGTGAGAATTGGGTACGGGACAATCTTTATGTTTGAGGGAAGTGTTCTTGATGCTGATACGAGTGTGTCCTCTACTTGCGTGGCTGATATAAGTTCAAACAGGTGTCCTCGGTGATAATGAATATCTAATAGCCTTTTGTGATAATCCATTATTTCATCAAAGTAATTGGATACTACCTGGTAAATACCGAGCAAATGAATATTCAGCTTATTCTCATCGATAGTTTTGAACCACTTCTGCATGTTCCTTATGGCTGCCAGGCTGGAACTGATTTTCTTCTGAAATATGTTCAATTGATTGTTTATTCTTACTTCGGTATCATTAAAGGTGGCTATTGCTTGTAACATGAACTTAGTTTTGTTATTGGCAGCTTTGATAAGTTCGCGTTGGTTCTGGTCAAGGTTTGCGATGTCTGTTAAGACTTCGTCATTAACCCCGAATACAGATGTTAGTAGCTTTCCTAATATACCTCGTTTTGAGCGTTTTGCCATAATGCCTTGAATGCCCTTGTTCATCCATTCAACTTGCCTTTCATTTTCTTGTAAATGCTGACGTGCATTGAGAGTTCTCTGTTAGGGATTTGATTTGTTCACAAAGCATGTATACCTGTTGTCTAGTGGAGTTAATGTTGACCACATTATCTATGAGTCTTTGCTTCTCGAACTTTAGTTCTATCCTGAACGTTCCTCGGTCTATTTTGGCATGGCCTACGTGTTCAACATATAAACCGAGAGGTGGATAGTGAATATGGTACTGTTTAGCAGTTGTTCGCTGTAGTGTTGTTAAAAATACTATGGCAATCAGGACGATTTTCCATAGTTGTTTTGCAGGTCTGAGGCAAGGCTGTTTGTTGTTGTACTTGTCGGGTTGTCTCTGAGCGTCGATGGGTTCCATTGGAAGTGGAATTAGTTTATGAATTGGTCGTTTAATAAGACCTCCTTCTGCTCGCCTTAGGGTTACTAGTCGAACTATATTGTCAGTAGAAGGATGTATTTGTGATATTCTAGCTAGCGGCCATTTGCATGTAACCAATTTCCATCTCTCCAACAGATTGGAATTTATATTTGTAGAGATCGGATCTGGTGGGGATACAATGCTTCGTCCTACCAAAAAGTGACCGGGTGTAAGGGCATTTAAATCGTTTGGGTCTTCCGTTACTGGGCATAACGGTCGTGAGTTTAGACATGCTTCAATTTGATTCATCAAAGTTGTCATCTCTTCGTAAGTTAATGGAGTTTCTCCAATGATTCTTTTGAAGTGGTACTTCATTGATTTCACTCCTGCTTCCCAGAGGCCGCCAAAGTAAGGAGAGCCAGGAGGGATGAAGTGCCATCTTGTGCCAATAGAGACAAAATGGTCTTGGACATCGTTATTTTTAAGTGTTGCTTTGATTTCCCGTTGGAGTATTTTATTTGCCCCAACAAAGTTAGTTCCATTGTCGCTGTACAAGTGTTCACAGGGACCTCTCTGAAATGAAGCGACGAAAAGCGGCTAGAAATGCGTCGGCTGATATATCACTAACTACTTCCAGGTGGACCGCTTTAGTTGCGAAACACACAAATATTGCAATGTAACCTTTGTACGCTCTATGGCCTCGTCCTTTCGTGGTTTTAATTTGTAGAGGGCCAGCATAGTCCACGCCGGTATGAGCAAATGGTGGCGAAGGTGTAACTCTGGCCCTTGGTAGTCCTCCCATTAGTTGTTCAGCTGCTTGAGCTTTAAGCCTAATGCACTTAACACACCTGCCAATGACATGCTTTATTGCTTTTTTGCCACTAGTGATCCAATATTTGTTTCTGATGTAGGTTAACGTTAGCTGATTTCCTCCATGCAGTACCTTTAGATGTGAGTCGAGAATGAGGAGTGTACTTAAATGGCTTTTATGATGCAGGATAGCAGGATGTTGGGCATCATATGGTAGCTGCGATTTCTGCAGCCTTCCCCCCACTCGAAGAATCCCTTCAGCATCCAGAAATGGGTTGAGACTGAGGATCTTACTGCTTTCGGCACACTGCATTCTTTTCTGGAGTGTCTTAATCTCATCCCCAAAGTACATTTGTTGTTCATTTTTAATGATCTGGTCCATAGAGTCCCTTAATTCTTCCACACTCAGCGTTCCGGTTTGTTTGGTTTTGTTTCTGCAGTTGTTTAGGAATCTCCGACAGTAAGATCTTACTCTAAGTAACCTATTTAAGGTAGAAAATCTCGTGATTATATTTTCTTTAGGTTTGTTTTGTTGCATCATGACTGCGTGCAAACAATTTTTTCTTTCTTCCTCTGTGGCTGCATTTTCTTCTGGTATTGTTAAATCGTATACTGTCGTTGATTGTAACCATGACGGGCCGTGCCACCAAATGGGGTGATCCTTTAATTTTTAGGGTTCTAGACCTCGTGAAATAACATCCGCTGGGTTGTCGTCTCTCTTCACGTGGCGCCAGTGACGGCCTGGTAGGTATGTATTTATTTCAGACACTCTGTTGGCCACAGAGGTTTTCCATCTGGTCGTATCTCCTCTGATCCATGACAAAGCTATCATGGAGTCTGTCCAAGCGTACCTCGTCGATTATGAACGAGATAGAGCAGCAACAGTCCTTTTCATGAGCCTGGATAACAGAAGTGCAGCGCACAGCTCTAGCATGGGAAGTGTTGCTTTTTGTCTAACTGGTGCCACTTTAGATTTGGCCGTCGACAAAGTGATAATACTTTCTTCTGCGTTCATTACTTTGACGTAAATAACAGCACCATAGGCTTTTTCTGAAGCATCGCAGAATCCGAGAAATTCAATTTGGCTATGTTGATTTTGTTTGGTCCATCTCGGTATTGTGAGGTAATCAATATTTTTTAAATCTAATTGAAACGCTTTCCATTTGGGTTTTATCGTATCTGTAACTTCTTCGTCCCAACTTAACCCCTGAAGCCATAATTCCTGGATAAGCAGTTTTGCTTTGATAACCACTGGGGCTAACCATCCTAATGGGTCAAATAATTTGGCTATTTCGGATAAAATTAATCTTTTCGTTATTGTCTGGTTCATAGTAATGTCTGTTTTGAACCTAAACGTGTCATCCTGGATCGACCAGTGAACTCCCAGGGCTTTTCTAGTGCCATCTTCGTTTATCTCAAGAGTTGAATGGTCTCTCATCCTTTGTTCCAAATGCTGTGATAGTTCCACCTTATTGCTAGCTCATTTTCGCAAGGTGAATCCTCCAGTTTCCTTCAACTCAACATTTCAATTAATTCGGATTGGAGCATCACAGCTTCTTTAATTGTGTCAGCTCCTGTCAGCAGATCATTTACATAAAAATCTTGCATTGTGGTTTGTGCTGCTATAGTGAACTTGTGTTTTTCATCCCTTGCTAGTTGCTGGATTGTTCTTATAGCAAGATAAGATGCTGCTGCTGTCCCATAAGTCACTGTTGTAAGATTGTATTCTTGCATGGATGATGTGGCATCGAATCTCCATAGAATTGTTTGAAATCCCTGGTCCTTTGGATGGATTTTAATTTACATTTTCTTGACATCTGCCGTATGGCGATTTTGTATGTTCTCCACCGTAACAGTATATCTGATAAATCCTGTTGGAGTTTGGGTCCAGTGTTTATAGTGTCATTTAGGCTCAGACCGGATGATGTTTTACTTGATGCGTCGAATACCACTCTTAATTTAGTTGTCGTACTTGACTGTTTAATAACAGGTTGGTGAGGAATGTAATATTTTTAATTATTTCTGGATTGTTTGACAACCATCTTCATGTGATCTAAGTATAAGTACTCTTGTAGGAATTGTTTATAGTCATGTTCAAGTTGCTCTTGCTTGTCTAGCTTTCTTTCGAGTTGTTGTAATCTAGCTGCGGCCCTTGTCTTAGAGTCCCCCAGTTTATTTTCCTGTCCGTTAAATGGGATGCGAACTGTGTATGTTCCATCTTTGTTTCTTATCGTGTTTGCTGAATAATGATCTTCGCAGAACTGCTCGTCTTCTGACATTTTCCTTGTTTGTGATACCTCTTCTAATTCCCAAAATTTGGTCAAAGTTGGTCTTCCTCGACACACGTTATGATACTAATCACGTGAACTCTCTTTTTGTTGTTAACCACTATGTTGCCTGATAGGATCCATCCAATTTCTGTATACTGCTCCAGCCCTCATTGGTTTTTCTAAGCCCGTCTAGTATGATCGAACCGTATTCTTTTGCACCTAGTATCATGTCGATTGGTCCTGGCTTGTGGAAAGTGGGATCAGCAAGTATATCGTTGTTCCATATTTCTACATTCACATCGATTTGGTTGGCCGGCAGGGCTTGAGTTAACCTTGGAAGTACTAAACAAGTTTAAATTCACTGGGGAAGCGAGGTATTACTAATATGTCTATCTTCCATTTGGCACTTTGTGGATCACCCGCTCCTAGACCTGCCACTTCTGCTCGTACTGGCGTGCGAGGTAGTCCGAGGAGGCTAGCCGCTTCTTCTGTTGACTGTGAGCCCGGATCAACTAGTACTCGAAGAAATTCTGTGGAATTGTTCGAGGTTCGAGCTCTTATTAGTGCTGTTGCTAGGAATACTGCTTCATTCTCTCGTCCCATATAGCTTCCTGTGAGGCTGATGGTTGCCAGAATACTGGTTGCTGTGGTATGATTTTCTTGTTCCTTGTTGAGATCTTACTGACTGCCTTGAATCCTGATCCTGGTATTTTTAATAGTGCCTCGCGTCTTGAGTTTTTGGTGGTTTATCAGCTGTATGTAACATGGTATGGTTGGCCTGGTTGCAGATTTGACATCGGATTATTGAATTACACTTGATTTTAAAGTCGTGATTTAGGCAATTATAACATAACTTTTTGTCTTTAATTGCTTTCCATCTATTTACAGGAGTAAAGGCTTGAAATTTCGGGCAATGGTGTAAAGCATGAGAAGTTCCGCAGTAAGTGCAGGAGTTTTCCGTAATGGCTCTCTCTTGTGTGACGTCAATTGAAATCTTCCTCCTAGCTTGGGAGAATGTTTCCAATGACTGAAATCTTGCTTGTAGGAATTTCATTAAATCATCCAGGTTTTGGATCTTCTGAGGATCGCTCAGTGACTGTTCATATATTTTGTTAGTTTCAAAATCCCATTTCCTGCATATTATACGACAGATTAATGGACTCCATGAGATAGTGTCTATATTCAGGTTTTTTAGTGCCTCCAAACACTCGATGACCGTGTCGTTCAGTTGCTTTAGTTTGTAGGCGGATTCATATTGTATCACCGCATCGTCGAGGATTTTGTCAATTAGTTTTGACACTATTAGTCTATCATTATTGTATCGATTACTAAGGACATTCCAGCTTGTTTGATAATTTCCGCTGGTTATCTGAAGGTGTTGAATTAATCTACCCGCTTCTCCTTGGACGTGTGTTTTGAGGTATTGCATTTTTTCAATATCAGTGATTATATTGTTTTCATGCACAACTTTGGTAAAGATATCTCGAAATGTGGCCCATTCATCATATCGTCCGTCAAATACTGACAGCTTGATCTGTGGCAGGTTGATATTGCAAGCTCTCGTTGTTACCACTGACGTAGTTGGCTGCTCTTTCTTCTCTAATTGTACACATAGATTTCAGCAATTGTCTCCCATTGTTTCTAGATTTTGTGCGCCAATAATTGGCACCGTGAATATGCTATGCCAGTTTCTAGTTCAAGAGTGATTTGATCTAGCGCCTGATTCATCTGCTTTATCCTTACTTGTTCTTCTTTCAAACGGTTTGCCTCTAACTGCAACGTTAACTGGTTTGACGCTGATTGTATTTTCTGGCGTCCTTCCTGGATGAGTTTCATCGTGTCTTCAAAACACTTGTTTAGTTGGCTATAGTAATTTTCCTTGTAATACACGTGATTCGGGCAGTTCATGCCTTCTATCTTTGCGTGATTGTCCTCAATAGTATTCCAGAGTGATTCTACTGCGGCCTGTTTGTCATTGTAGTATTTTTCGGTTTTTCTGGCTGTAGAGTCTTTTTTTATATTTGTAAAATATCGTAGGATTTCTCTGCCTAGTTGTTCCTGAGATTTAGCAATCTCGTTTACTTGTTCCATTTTGTCGCGTTAGATTTGACCTGTACTGGTATTTGTCAATTTTTTTTTACTCTTCTCCAAATAGTTCCTTAAATCTGGCTTGTAAGTCGGTAGTGTTCTTCTCAATAGCGGACGTCGTCGATACTCTTGATTTGTATGTTCTCGATTCACTGTTAGTTTTCAGCTGTGTCTTTGGTTTCAGTCTGGATGATGTATCGGGAAATTCAAAGGTTTCTTTTTCAATGGTTGGTGTCACTGGTAGACCTGATTCGTGTGTTTGGATTTGTATTTCTTCAGTTGTGGTATTTTTTAAGTAATTTTAATGCCTTCTGCTTGGCTGTTTGTCTTTTTGCTTGTCTTTGATTGCGGTTTAATTTTCTTCTTGCCATGAACTTGATTGTGTATGTTTTGTAATTGTGCGATGTGTGCTTATAACGTTTTTGGCAGAATTAATATCCAAACCCGCCACCGGTTAACTGGCACAGGTTAGTATATTCAATCCCTGCAGTATTTTTCTCGCCAGCGTTATTTGGACAACTAGAAAAATACTCGCCTTTTTGTTCTTGTGGCGGAATAAATACGCAAACCCGTCAGCGGTTAACTGGCACAGGTTGGTATATTCAATTCCTGCAGTATTTTTCTCGCCAGCGTTAACTGGACAACTAGAAAAATACTCGCCTTTTTGACTTTTTTGTGTAGATGTTTGGTGAATTGTTTTTTGGCAAGTTCTTTCTTCGTTCCACGCCTCTAGGGTGCTTCTTCACGTTATGTTACTCAATTCGCACAACGACACCAGTAAATTTTTGAACACTGTGTAATGGTATCTTCCTTGATTCTTGTGGGCTGTTGTCTTTTTTTTCAAAATCCAAATCCAAACTTACGTCATATTTTCTTTTGCTCGAAGGACCAAATGACCGTACCACTTAGTCAAGTAGCTGCGGTGTGTACCCTTTAGTCAAGGGTTGATTGAGGTGTGTATCTGTCAACCAACGTGCGGGCTGACTGCAGTAATGATAACACCCTGTATAAGGTGTGGAAGTATTGGTCAACCAACGTGCGGGTTGACCACAGCAATGATAACACCCTGTATGTGGCGTTGGGATATTACCCCTGTATGGAATAATTATAAATACCACCCCTGTGGTATAGTCATAAATACCACCCCTGTGGTATAGTGAAGCACAATGGTTAGTTTGATACTTAATTTATACAATCAAATCATCCTATATTTATATATCTAGAAACTACTAAGGTATGCAGTTTGTTTCTTACATTTAAACAATATATTAAACAATGTATTGATGACTCTGCAAAATAGAATTACGTCTGGTTTGTTGTTGTTCTGGTGACCTGCTTTGGGCGTTCTGATTTTATTGTAATTGCGTGTTACAGGGTGTTCCAAATGAGATGTCTACGATAGCTAGACACATCCAATATGGTGGAACAATAGAACTGTTTGAAAAGACAGTATATATGTGTTAATAAATAACTATGTGTGGAACTAAATTGGGTCACATTTCATTATTCCTAATAAAAGGAAAAAATTATAAGGAGCAAAGTTACGGGTAAAGGAAATTTACCGATTTTTATAATCATGCCATGCCACGTAAATATTCTAACTGAAAGCTACGCCTGGAAGTAGACGAAAAAGTTTAAAACGAAAAATGAATATACTAAAGCAAGTACCTACGTAATTAGTATTATATTATGGTAGAATATTAGATAATGTACATCAGGGTTACCGGTTTTCGATGGTTTTACGGCGTAATTCCCTTATTAGAGATGAGAGAGAATTGCGGTTTTACTTTTTTTGTAAAACGAAAGACGCAATAAACAAACTTTTCATAGCCCTCTTCGATTCTCAGATGCAGGGTGAAATTAAAATCATTGCAATTTGAGACCTCCCTCATTTTTCGATTATGCTTTGCCTTATCGAAAAAGTAAAAGCTATGTTATATAGTTTCTTACGGGTTTTTCAGAATATAACCCTTATAGGGGTGAAATATTTCCATATATTTTTACAATATTCCTTTACATAAAAAATATTTAACGACAATTCTTTCGTCAATGGCTTTTAAAAATAATTATCCAAATATAAATTTCACAATTTTTTAAAATTCCACTCTTAAGCGAATAAAAAGCAGTTATTTTTATTGGCCCATAAAACAGCTAATATATTGTATTATTAATACACTATGTACGCTATACAGATTAAGTATTAAAGTCGCAAAATTTGTTTCTAAAAAATATAAGTTGGGTTTAATTCGAGTCCCTAGAATAAGAAAAATATATTTTTAGAACAACAAAATTTCATGATATCTGTTCGATTGTGTGCGTCTGTGTATATGTAAACAAAATTTGTGCCAACCGACGATAATTTGAGAACGGTCAAACCGGTTCGCTTAAAATTTGAAACAAAAGTAGTCTAGGTTAGTGTCTCGCGGGGAGTAAATTTTAGGTGTCATGGACGTAGATTTTCGATATTTTTAGGAGTATAAAAATAAAAAAACGTATAACATGAGAACGCAATAGTGAAATTGAAAACTATGAATAGGTGGGTTTAATGTTCTGACATTGAGAAATTGTGTGTGTGTCAAAAAATGACGAAACACGTCAATTATTTTTATATGCAAAAATCTGTTTTGTCCGTTATACAGGGTAGTCCTGTAAACAAGATGCATTATTCAAAAATCGGTGTAACATGTCAAACTTCTTTTTTTTCCTTAGTAGATGTCTAGGCTTTGAAAGAAACCTCGTTATTTTTTGACAATGTATATTGCTGATTTTCTATAAAAACTTTTTGAAATCGGAGTCAAATTAATATAGACAGCAAATAGACATTATACTCATTGAACTAGATTCAAGACACGCATTCATACAGTCAAAAAGTTAAATTTTTAAGATGGAATAAAATATTTTTTCCTTTTTATTTTTTTAGGTCAGTTTAATTTTTTTATTGTTTTTCATAACATAATAAATTAATCCTCTGTTTAGCATTTTGCTAGTTTAGGAAAATATGTCTCTTATGAATCCAAAGCTCTCTCGCGTAGTAGTTAATAACTGTAAAAAATAAAGCTACTTAAAAAACACTGAGAAGTCAAAAAATTATATTTTATTCCATCACAGAAATTTGACTCCAATTAAGACCTGTAGTGTTTAATGTCACCATCAAAATTTACAGTTTCTATTAGTTTGACGCCGACTTCATGACGTTAAATTTCCACGATTGAATTAAGTATTATTTTTTACTTTTCAGTGTTTTTTTAATCGGTTTTAGTTTTTCTGTAATTTTTTTATTTAATCCTTCATTTAAAAAAGATTCTATTGTAAATGTCAGGCTCGAGGTTCCTGAGGCCTAAACCTAGGTACTGGGGTCCAAGGAACTTAAAATTTTACCAGAATTACGTTAACTAATGATATATATATATATATATATATATATATATATATATATACATATATTTATATATATAAAAGTCTATACGTAGTTATAGAAAATATATACAAATTTTCGTTGCCACAAATTAATATGATTAGAAGAAGTAAAGTTCATTTTCATAAAAACTACGAAAAATATAAAACATGATACTTCAGAACATTTATTTTTTTAATTTCTACTCGTCCCCCACCACGCACCTCAGTTATGACATAGGAAAAGTTTTATGTCCAGAATAAACTTATCTAATATTATTAACATTCATTAAGATTTGTAATTACCTAGCTGCTAACCTGACCAGGAAAATTGTTGCCTCCCATTAGATCAGGACTCTACCTCCAGCTATGCTAAAATTACATTTTTTGATTAATTAGAATTGCATGCTCAAAATTTCAATATATATTAAAGCATTTAAAAGTTTGCGCGAAAACTCTCTGGCAAAAAATAATTGTGTGCAAGTGGCGTCATTACTCTATTTTTACTTTTCTTAATAACCCCGGTACCACAGTAAAAACTTCTTTAAAAAATCATCTATGTTGGCCACAATCTCCCCAAAGTAATCGGTGTACTTAAAATCACATTAACTAATATTATGGATAACCGATATCTTGACATGCATAGAAAATCAGAAATCCCAACGATTAAATATTAAAATAGTAAAATTGCACTTTGTGTCCCTGAAAACCACGAAAACTATATGAAAATTGATAATTTTAGATTACCCCCTCCGCATAAACTTTTTGTGCCAAGAGTAAAGTTATTTGCTATGTTAAAAACATTTAAACTTATGACACCAGAAATATCACTACTAAGTAATGAATCCCACCCCCACTTTCATGCACTACATTTTAAGGCAATATAATAAAGCAATTTAAAGTTACCGCGAAAAGGGATTCAAAATGGCGCTATGCCGCCATTTTTTTTCAGGGCTAACTATATGACCACCCTGGTACTCTCCTGAAAAGTTTATTCAAATCGGTCAATGTATCACTAAATATAATCGAGGTTCATACATAAATAATCGGTAAATTTGCTTTACCGGGAACTTCCCTCACTATGATTTTTTGTTGGGATAGTATATATGTGTTACATATACTGTCTTTTCAAACATTTTTATTGGGCGCCATTTTGTTCCATCATATTGCATTCCTACCAATATTTTACCAATTTTTTTCTACCTAAGCTACAATTGACTTTGGGGCATAATTTAAAATAGACTGAATAAATAGTTTCCACGTTGTCAAATACCGCCATTTTGTTACGTCATGTTGAATTCGTACTAGTTTATGCCATTTCTCACTTAATTTTCCTTAAATTCATACCACAACTGCACTAGCTTATCTCTATATCAAACTTAATTCTTGCACAAAAATTAAAGTTTATTTAATAAATAGTATTTTCGGGCTGATGTTTTAAATATTTTATTAGGCCGCTATTATTTTGTTTTGCTATCTTGAATTCATAACAAAATGTTACCAGTTCATTCCTATGTAACACTTAATTTTTTGTACAAAATTGGAGAATTAGTTTTTTTAGTAATAATATTATTAACATTGTTCAGCCATATTGAATTTTTACCAAAATATAATGAATTTTTACCAAAATATAACTAGCTCATCCCCATATGACTCCTAATTTTTGATCAAAATTTGAAATCAATCGTAAGTAGTCTAAGATATGCCGCGAACTGACAGCTATACAGACAGACCGACAGACGAGCCGACGGAATTAATAAAACATATTTTTGGCATATAGAGACGCTAAATCGTGAAAATATGTAAAACCTGAGAGGATGTTTTTTTCACGATTACGAGCATTTTATTTGGCCGCCATTTTATTCGGTCTTCTTGAATTAGTACCACAATTTCACTAGATGATCCCTATACCAAAATTAGTTATAGCACACAATTTGAAACCAATCTATTTCAATTTTTAAATATTTCATTAGTCCTCCATTTTGTTCTGCCATCTTGGATTCGTACCAAAATTGTACCATTTGATTCCAGCATACTACTTTAATGTTAGTGCAAAACTTGAGATAAATTGGATAAGTAGTTTTTCAATATTAATTTTTTTAACATTTCGCTAGGGTGCCATTTTGTTTCGCCATGTTGGATTTTTATCAAAATTTGAACTCAATCGGTTAAGTAGTCTTTAAGCTATACCGCGAACTGACAGACAAACAGACACTCCGACAGATGGACCGACATATTTTTAGCATCTAGGGGCACTAAAACATGAAGATATGTAAAACCTGAAATGTTGAATTTTTCACGATTACAAACATTTTATTTGGCCACCATTTTGTTCGGCCATCTTCAATTAGTACCACAATTTTACTAGTTGGTCCCTACACCACAATTATTTATTCAGCTGCCATTTTGTTCCGCCATCTTGGATTCGTCCAAAATGTTACCAGTTGATTTTAACATAATATTTGATGTTTGTGCAAAATTCGAGGTAAATTGGATAAATAGTTCTTTAATAATATTTTTTTCACTAGACCGCCATTTTGTTTGGGCATATTGGATTTTTACCAAAAATTACCAGGCTCTCACCATGTTACTCGAGTAAGTAGTTTTTTAGCTATGCCGCGAACAGACAGACAGACGGAATGTTAGGGCATCTAGGGACCCTGAAACGTAAAGATCTGAAAAAATCTCGGAGTATGATTATTTCACGATTATAATACTTTTTTGAAGTCGATAACAATTCAGTTATATCCAGATTGAATTATATCCGACATATTTTTAATTTGGGTTAAATTTTACTGTAAAATATCTTTACATACGTTTCTTTCTGGTAAATAATCAGACAAATACACCCGTTAAGTACGTATAATGCGATGCGCAACATGCGGAAAACCGCGTAAATTTTCCTGAGAGTGCTATAACGCACCGCGCCAGCAATACGCTAAGCATCGGCAGGTGTGAGTCGTGATGAAACCACCGTATGACATCACGAGACCTCGTGTAGGATATCCTCCCTCCGCTTGGCGCAGAAATCGGGCCGCGAATCATTTAAAAGCAGGCTTACATATTGCATATTCGCTAGTCGGTGGAATTCCACTGACTCGAAGCCCTGGAGAAGACAGCGGAAACAGGTAGGCAGTGGCGCAACTAGACATCGACTTTTGGGGGGGCTCAGGCCGTGATACTTATAAGATAATATTGATTTGAATTTTTTTGTGCATGATATTTTTTCAAAGTCAACAAAACCATGAAAATTTTCATGTTAGGTTTATCTTATTCTCTTATTCTTAACACTACAATGTATACAAAAAAATGAAATAAATTTGCCATATTTCGCCGTTTTTCAAAATACTACCTCTTTTTTATTTTAAATATGTATAATCGGAAAAAAAGTAAGAGTCGCGGCAATGAGTTCAGGAATTTTTTAGTGTTACATTTACCCTAACTATATCTATTTTCAATTTGACTATAATCGATTATCGTTCTCAAAATATAAAATATGAATTCTTTTGAACCCTTAAAAACTGAATATCTACGCCTATGGCATTCCAAATCAAAATTGTTAAGACACAGTCTAAGTCTATTTATGGTTCAAGTTTGAAACGAATCAAAATTTTACCAGTTTATCCAGTTTTAGTAATATTTGTTTTTACATTTTATTAGGCCGCATTTTTTTGTACGGCCATGATTTAATTATAAACTTTCGATATTGCCTAAGTTGCTATGTTCAAAAAAGTTGGGCGTGGCCCAACTTTGCATTTTTAAATGTAACCCTGCATTTTTTATTTAATTTTTAGATTCAGCTTGCAATTCTGGATATTTTTTGTGTAACATACTATTATCGTAAATTTAATAGTTTTCGTCAAAATAATACTTGAAACGTTTTTTTATAGCTTTCTTGACTTGCTGCATCAAAATTTACTGTTATTATTGGCGCACTCAAGGGGGGTTTTAGGGGGCAACGCCCCTCTGCTCTTAAATTTTTTTGACTATCCTTGTATTTTTATCCATGATTTGAGTGAGATGTCAAAATTTCAAATCATACAAAAGAATTCACAGCCGAATTTAGACCAATATTATGCTTCTCAAAGTTAATAAAAGGAATCGAAATACCCCATCTTTACAAAATGCTTTTAAAACCTCCCCGGACATAGTTTCGAAATCGAATGAAATGTTTCCTTACGTGTCGTCACTGTCTCATCACGAAAAGACGTCTTAACTTGAGCCTGTGATAATAATAGTACGCTAAACATGTGCGTAACTATGGTGGTTGTTCTTTTGTTTGTTTGCCTATCGCTGTCAAGTATCGAAGTTATCTAGTTTCAAGAGTTATTTATTTTCTACATTCATAATTAAAGATGAATAATAACCGACAGTTTTCCTTAAACGAACCAACTGATATGATTTTAATTATTTTCAATTATGAGAATGTCGTAGCCAAATTAAATCATCAAAACGTCGATATCAAATGGATTTTCCTGTTAGAAGACAACCAAGCTGTCAGGTATTACGCAAAGTATTGCTTCATTTCAGAACAACCGGTAATAACAAGTAAGAAAAAACAGTTCATAATGAGTGAGGAACATGAAACCAATGTTATTTTGAGTATAGTGGACAATCTAAATCCAAGTACCTATTCAGTAGCACATGATCTGAATATTTCGCAGAGCACAGTATCCCGAATTATTAGAAAACATAGGTATCATACTTATCACCTCTGTCTGAATCAAGAACTCCATGGGGATGATTTCCAAAACAGGGTACATTTTTGTAGAGATCTTGAAACGAGAGTTATTGAAAATAAACTATCTATAGAGCTGTTAATAGACACAACATGCACTATTACAGTACTTCAAATCCTTATTGGATGAGAGCTGTAGCCAATCAAAGAGTTTGGTCTTTAAATGTATGGGGCGGAATTTTAGGATCACAGGTTATTGGACAACATTTTTTTGACGGCACTTTAACGGGCGAAATTTACTTAAATTTTTTTTAAGGAACGATTTGCCTACATACTTGGAAGAGGTCCGTCTACAGGTTCGACAAGTTATGTGAGTAGCAGCCCATATGCAAAATCCGCTATATATGCTCCATAACAAATTTTAGAAAAACGTATATCTAATTAAACATTTGTTGTAGAAAATGTTTTAATTATTGAAAAAATTGGAAATAATTGTTATAAATCTTTGAGATAGATGCGTATAATCTCTTAAATACCGGAATTTAGTTATTTATGTTTATTTTTTTTAAATAGCGTGTTTTGCACAAGTATTATGTTTATAGCATGTTTTGCATGTCATCATGCCGCCATATTGGTTTTTAATAAGTAGCAAAACCCGCTATTTTCTATTACTTCGGGCATGATGAGATCTCGAAGTAGGAGGGAAATGATGATACCGCAAAAAAATATTAAAAACACGATTAAAGAAATAAATACTCCATAAAGTGAAGAACTAATAAGTTTAATAAAACAAGTAGAATATAAAATAAAGTCTAACTCTAAAAATAAAATCAAATCTTATTCTAAAAAAATTAATGTTTAAGTCTGGAACTCGACGTCATCTTCAGGGAGTTCAAAGTCACTATTAATGGTGCTGTCATTGTCCACATCATTATTGTCAGATATAGAGGCTGTATTAGTTTCCTCCCTACCAGAAAATATGGCGTTATAGAACTGCAACTTTTCTTTCTCCTTCCAGTTTTCACCAAAGTGTAGAATGATCAGTTTTTTAACGTCGCTAAGCTTTGCTGGTTTGACATCAACTCGACATGGTTGTTATTTTGAAAGTTTTTTCCGCTCTTGCATATAGTTTTAGGCTCACAGCAATCAATATTATAGAATGAATCTCCCTGTACTAATGCTGTCTTGCCGGATTTACTTCGGGTGATAAAAACTTTCTTTGCTTGTTGCAATTTAAAGTGGCATTGTCCTGGCTGCTTAATTGTATTTTCGGAGTACGATTTCCAGTTCTTTACAGGACAATCATTTTGTCCTAAGTATGTGACTTCCGAATATTTGCTTATTACATCAATATAGTCTTCGAGGCCTTCGGTGATATTGCGTGCCTTAAATTCTCTTTCCAATTTACCAAATACCCGATCTGCCGGAAGAAATGAATGGCCGACAATAGGAAACCAAATCTCAATTCTTTCGATATTTTTAGGGGCTTCAAATAACAACCAAGAGCACAACATTCCTAAGAAAGACCTGTTTTTGTTTTGTCCTCCACATCCATCGGAGAACAATCTTATGAGCGACAGATCATTTAAGTTTGAGTTGCACAGTCTGTAGTGTACGGCTGATGCAATTTAGTTGCAGCCTTTTGCAAATTCGTTCTCGGTTCACACATAGCTGAATGTGATTTCCTTGTTTTGGGAGGACAGTGGTGAACCTTGACAGATTGTGAAGTTATATAAATATAACTGGCGAGAATAATACGCCGCCTGATCTGGAACTTTTGGGAGGACCAAATTTTTTTTGACAATCGTAACATAACGTTAATGAATTTTCAACTTCTAGACGAAGCTTGTCGTAGAAAGCATCTGCACGCTTCTTGTGGTGTTTCATGTTGAATTTGTGTGAAGTGTATCTCTTTTGTTCTTGTTCTCAAGGCTAATTTTATTTTCAAAGCTGCAACAGACGGAACACTTATCGAAACATGGTCTGTCAAAACTTATATTGAAACATTCATTAAAAATGATTCTAAAGTATTCGTAGGTAACAGAAAGGTCTTCAGTAGGATGCTTTTCATTATACCAAGTCCACATTTTTTTGTACTGAGCTCACTTGGCAGATATTGTCGTTTTGTATGTTTGCCACGAGTATAATGACTTTGAATGGGTTTGAATGTTTTAATAAATGCCTTAACTGCGTCTCGCCGTGCTTGATACTTTAAACTTTTGCGATCGCCTCCTCTTGTTTCTGTAGCTTTGCTGGTTTGACATCAACTCGACATGGTTGTTATTTTGAAAGTTTTTTCCTCTCTTGCATATAGTTTTAGGCTCACAGCAATCAATATTATAGAATGAATCTCCCTGTACTAATGCTGTCTTGCCGGATTTACTTCGGGTGATAAAAACTTTCTTTGCTTGTTGCAATTTAAAGTGGCATTGTCCTGGCTGCTTAATTGTATTTTCGGAGTACGATTTCCAGTTCTTTACAGGACAATCATTTTGTCCTAAGTATGTGACTTCCGAATATTTGCTTATTACATCAATATAGTCTTCGAGGCCTTCGGTGATATTGCGTGCCTTAAATTCTCTTTCCAATTTACCAAATACCCGATCTGCCGGAAGAAATGAATGGCCGACAATAGGAAACCAAATCTCAATTCTTTCGATATTTTTAGGGGCTTCAAATAACAACCAAGAGCACAACATTCCTAAGAAAGACCTGTTTTTGTTTTGTCCTCCACATCCATCGGAGAACAATCTTATGAGCGACAGATCATTTAAGTTTGAGTTGCACAGTCTGTAGTGTAAGGCTGATGCAATTTAGTTGCAGCCTTTTGCAAATTCGTTCTCGGTTCACACATAGCTGAATGTGATTTCCTTGTTTTGGGAGGACAGTGGTGAACCTTGACAGATTGTGAAGTTATATAAATATAACTGGCGAGAATAATACGCCGCCTGATCTGGAACTTTTGGGAGGACCAAATTTTTTTTGACAATCGTAACATAACGTTAATGAATTTTCAACTTCTAGACGAAGCTTGTCGTAGAAAGCATCTGCACGCTTCTTGTGGTGTTTCATGTTGAATTTGTGTGAAGTGTATCTCTTTTGTTCTTGTTCTCAAGGCTAATTTTATTTTCAAAGCTGCAACAGACGGAACACTTATCGAAACATGGTCTGTCAAAACTTATATTGAAACATTCATTAAAAATGATTCTAAAGTATTCGTAGGTAACAGAAAGGTCTTCAGTAGGATGCTTTTCATTATACCAAGTCCACATTTTTTTGTACTGAGCTCACTTGGCAGATATTGTCGTTTTGTATGTTTGCCACGAGTATAATGACTTTGAATGGGTTTGAATGTTTTAATATATGCCTTAACTGCGTCTCGCCGTGCTTGATACTTTAAACTTTTGCGATCGCCTCCTCTTGTTTCTGTAGATGTCCTACCAGATTCTCAAAATTTTTGACACAATCTGTTTACCCTATCCCGCTTTTCTTGGAGAATGCTCAAAAATGCCGCTCGACAAATTCTAACATTATCGGTAACCCCACCTCTTTGTTTCGGAAAAACGAAACAGGTACTTATATTTTTTCTTCTATCCAAGTCTCTAGCGACGCATGTCTTTTTTGGTGATTTAATGTAAACATGTTGTAACATAATTTTTTTTCCACAATTCATTACACTGGAAAGCAGATGCCTTATATTTGCAATTGGGCTTCTTTGGCAGTCCTTTAGGTAGTTGCCTATAACAAAAAAAAATACCTTTAATAGAAATAAGAAATATAATATAATAAACTAGGAACCTACCTAGTTTTTTTTTGAAATATTTCTCTTCCATGTTTCAGGGCACCTTTTTCTTTTTCTTGAACGTGTAGGCTGGGTTTCAACAATAACCTCACTATCACTAACATGTTCTTCACTATCAGACATTTTCCACACAGTTTTTCAGCAATTTTTGTAAACGTAAACAAATAAAAGCACCTCTAGATTCAACCAAAACATTTATTGCAATCTGCCATACGAAATAATCACAACGCCACGCTACGTTTAAAATAGTAACTACATACAAATTCCGCGAAACCATAAAGTAACTGGTTTTGCAGCAGTATTCTCGATAGATCTAGAGATCATTATGGAATATAACGCACTGTGCACGCGTTCGAACATTTAGCTGATTTTGCATCTGTTTACCTTGAGCATATAGTTGCTTTTGAAAATGTATGCATTCTTTTCACTCAATTTTAAATAGGATACAGCGCGTCTTGCAGCTTAAAATGTGTTCAGATAGTTAGCTTTGACCTTTTAAAAGACCATGTTGCCAATAACTTCGTTTTAAATTTTTTGGCATATTGCGGGTTTTGCATATGGGCTACTCAATGTAATTCCACCAGCTACCATCGAAGATATGAAAACGAGGATTAGAAATGTGTTTTCCAAAATTACTCCTGTAACACTTTTAAACGTGATGAAAAATAATCAGACAACTGTGTATCGAACAAAATGGAAACCCGTGCGAGCATTTGAGAGTTTAATATTTTGTAATATCCCAAATTTTATCCACTGATTTTATCACGTTTAATTGTTTTAATAGTTTTTACGTTTTCTGCCGTTAATTAATTGATTATTTGTTTAGTTATTAATAAATAAAAAGTTAAAATCGAAATATTATTGTTTACAAATAGATATTAACTGGTGCAATTTTAATAACAATGCTTGTTACTGGTATTGGCTGCAGTTGGTAGTTGCTTCACAATCGTAGAGGGAAACTACAATTTTTTTCAAATATCATTTTGACGAAAACTATTAAATTTACGATGATAGTATGTTATACAAAAAACATCCCGAATTGCAAGCTGAATTCAAAACTGAAATAAAAAATACAGGGTTACATTTAAAAATGCAAAGTTAGACACGCCTAACTTTTTTGAACCACTCTGTATAGTAAACGCTCGTCATAAAATAAAGTTCGCTGAATATTAAAAATATTTTATATAAAGTTATTTTTTCTATTTTCAGCTATCACAGATATCAAAGGGGGTTCTCGCTTGCCAGGCTTACCCTGAACATATACTGGATACACATTATTTTGATACAAACAATTAAGTAATTTTGAGAATTTTCGCCATTTTTTGGAATATTATTTTTATTTTAAATATGTGTAGTCGACAAAAATTAATTATCTATGTCAATGACTTCCATTATTTTTCAATGTTAGAACATTTACCCCACCTATATCAGTTTTCAATTTGACTATTATCGGTTTTGCGTCCTCAAAATATGATCACCAATCGTTTGGCGGGGGGGCTAAGCTCCCCCTAGCCCCCCCTAGTTGCGCCACTACAGGTAGGGTATTTCGCATCCCGCACACGCGCATTATTGAGTGGGAACCGGCGTTGGCTCAATATTGAAGATTGTTAGCCATTAATAAATTATTCCGAAAAAAGGCGATAATTAGTACTTTAGTTTTTTTTATTGAAAATAAACCAGGATATCGTAGGGTATATCAAACAGCAGCAAAATATGCAAGATCTAATGTACATGCTGGTTCAGGTGCTTAAAAGTTGAAAAAAATTGTAGTTTATGGAAAAATATCGATATTTTTAAAACGAAAGTAGGTATAAAAATTTTGAGAAATCACTTTTTTTGCAGAAGATCATTGATTAAAACGGTGCCTAGAAATGAGATAGAAAAATTTCTCGGAAAGCTACACACATTTAAAATTGAGATAAAAATTATGGACTTTCTTAACACCCTGTATTAAAAAAAAATAACAGTTAAAAAAATTTTAAAATAGCAATTTTTTTTAGAAAAAGTCAATGTGTGCAATTTCCGTAAAATTAATTTTAAAACTATTGATGGCAAATACGGAATTTTCAATATTTTAGACAAGTTAGGAAGATGAGAGTATTTTTCTACTCTAGATTTGGTAAGTGGCTTCCTCCAAATTGAAATGCACCTCAATGACATAAAAAAGACAGCCTTTAATGTCGAAAATGGACCTTATGAGTATTGAAGAATGCCTTTTAGTCTAAAAAATGCCTCCGCAACCTTCCAACGAATGATGGACAACCAGGAACGGATATATAAGGGGAGCAGCCCCCCCTCCCAATATTTTGCCTTGTGGGCAAATCTTGTCTTATTGGTGGTAATATACTATGCAGCCCTTTATTCAAACTGTTGTCGTTGCTTTGAGCGAAAATGGACATTATGAGTATTGAAGAACGCCTTTCAGTCTAAAAAACCCCTCCGCAACCTTCCAACGAATGATGGACAATCAGTAACCTTGTCAAAATCTTGTCTTATTGGTGGTAATATAATATGCAGCACTTTATTCAAACTGTTGTCCTTGTTTTGAACGAAGAGCAAATACTTTTTTTAGTCATCAGTTTTTTTATGCAATAGAAATTGAATCTGCATTGACAGAAATTAAAAAAACCCTTGGTAAAATGTGTTTTACTCCTCAGCCCTCTAGTTGGCAATATTGTAGTATTCCCCTTTCTAATAATCTAATCTTTCTCTCAAGAGGACCCATAGATCGAGATAAACCTATCGCGAATGCGTCAAGGGCTCTTAATGCATTCGAACAAAATTAATCCACTAATGAGAATTTTAGGCCTTATCTATTCGGTAGAAAATTTAAAATAATAACCGATCATCAGCCTCTTCAATGGCTTATGCATTTAAAAGGCCAGGCCCAAAATGGCAATTTTTTTACCTTTTTACGATGTTAATTATCTATATCTTTAGAGCGTTTTTTAATTCTTAGGGGAAATATATAAATTTATAAGATTTTAAATATAATTTTTTGTTTTTAAAAAACAGTTATGTACCTACATCTTAAAGCTAATTTTGATTCAATCGACGCAAAACTGCTTCCGCCTCCGTTGATCCGAACGCACTAATTTACATTAATTCTATAACAAGCGAACAAGCGCCTGCATGATATAATAAACAGAAGGTATAATATCACGCACCGATCTGTTACGTCATCGCGTGATTAACGCCGACTGTCATTGACCTTCGGCCATATGATTTCAGTACATTTTCAGTTCATGTTTAAAAGCGTTTGCGGATTTCTGTGTCTTTTTTGTATTTAGTTAATTAAACAACAATAAATATGAGGTGTGACGGGGATAATCAGGCAAAGAATTTTTATAGGAATATAAGCTTTTTTAGTTTCCCTAAAGACAAAAAAATTTTACGTGAATGGACACGCTTTTACAAACGCAAAGCTAAATTTAATACAAATTTGTCGCGGATATGCTCCAGGTATTTTGTTAAAGATGACTATATGATGACTATATATATATATATATATATATATATATATATATATATATATATATATATATATATATATATATATATATATATATATATATATATATATATATATATATATATATATATATATATATATATATATATATATATATATATATATATATATATATATCAAAAAGGACAATAATGTAAATCTGGACGAAATAGTCGACATTTTTAATAAAAAAAGAAATTTTCAACTAGAATAAGGCTATATTTTACTTCAATTTTATTTGTTTATATAATTACATATAATAAAAGCCAGCTTGTGCACATAAAGGTTAAACTTCTTTAGTGTGTGTGTCCTCCCCTCAAATGGCATTTAGTTACGTCCCTGTACTTATCAAAAAACACAGATATATTTTTTAGTTCTAAATTGAACTAAATATAAACATGTATAATAAAATAACAGTATAAAATTAAATACTGTCGGATTTTATACAACCTTAACTCGTTCTTTAGCGTGTTTTTTGTATTTTGATTAAATAAATATATAACTACCATGTCATAATTTTTTTATTTTAGTGAGTTATATGTCAATGTTTCTTTAGAAAAACATTTTTAATTGAAAAAAATGGTAATATAATGTCTAAACACTAGCAACGACATGCATCTCCATAAGCAAATTAAAAATCTACACACGCACAATGACGTCACTGCGCGAACCGGACGCAATTGAGACCGTCTAAATGTTTTACCTTCCGTTTATTATATCATGAAGCGCCTGCAGCCTGCAGCAGCAGTTTTATGTCGCTCCCATCTCTATTTGGCTTACGGATATTCACCATTGCGTTGCCATAACAACTGCCGTAAACAAATCTAAGCGTGAAAGCCGGCGTGCGGGCGGAGTCTGAAGCGGAATTTGTTACTGCTGATTTTGATTCTTCAACGGGTTCCTCTTATGAATAGGTGTTTAGCGCGCTACGTTTTTAAGTCAATATTATTTTTTTAGTACATAACGAACTAGTTTTGATAGAAAATAATGGTATAATTAAGTAAATAATGTGAAAACATACTACATTTTTATAATAGAACAGTGTCGGCTTGTCATAAGGGGCCGAAGGGCCGTGGCACTACCACCAAATATACCAACCACTGAAAATATATTTTTAAATAGTTTGAATTTCAATAATTTTCGGATCAAAGGACTAAACAATAATGCGTAAATTATTTCTTATTATGTAGTTTAGTCCCGACGAAAAAACACGCGCCGTACCTATTATTTAGTGGTGAGCAAATCGACTAATTTTAGATAGCAGTTGAAGCAGTTATTGCTACTTTTAAATTAGCAGCTTTAAAATAGCTGCTTCAAAAAAGCCGGAGCTTGCAATTGGCCCGCACAGTTGCACAGCAGGTTTGGCTTGGCGGCAAAAAGCAAAAAAAGCAGCTATTTCTTGGTAAATCAAGGTCGAAGTCTGCCACACTGCATTAGATGAGCAGAAGTAGTTAGTTTTGTTTCTGTAATATTACTTATTTGTTTTTTTTTCAGGAGTTTACGTTTTAGTTCTGTTTCCAAGAAAATTACTAGTTTTCAGAGTTTTATAATGTTTTTTATTTAGTTTTCTTAAATACCTTAATGGGTTATGTTAATAAAATATTAATTTCCAGTAAAACAATACTATAAATTATTTACTACACACCCAATTTAAATCTCGAGATTAAATACTAGAAAAAATATACGAATCTGCATGATGCACCCGCTTATTTAAACATCTATTTACCTACTCAAATACTTTATAATATAGACCGCAAAAACCCTGCCATTACATATTACGCAATTTTACCTTCCATCCTTTTCGATACTTGCTGTTAAACTGCTATCCCGCGAATGGCGACAGCAATCCGGTACATTTTCCTACCGCAGCGAAGCAACGCGATTTTAAATAAGCAGCTACTTCTTGAAATATAAAGCAGCGGTAAGCTGCTTCGGCGAAATAGTTGCTTCAAAATAGCAATCCATCCCTACTATTATTCCTAGAACAACAGATAAACTCTCCGTCTGCCACCTTGGTCGGACCGACTGTCCGAGCACGTCGCTAAACGACCCAACTGGATATATTGGAATATATTGGAAAAGATTACGCGAGGTCACGCTGTGCATGCAGAAATTCCTGTAAAAATTCATATAAACGGGGCCGCCTGATTGAGTGGCTCGGTAAGGTTTTGCATATTTTTTAATTTTGTGAGATGTTGGCGTTTCGAGTAATTGCATCGCGGCGGGTCGGTACACATAAGTTGAACATTTTGCGAGTTTTAAAGTTTAATTAATTTAATTAAATACCTAGGTACCTATTGTTTTCAATTCGTTCGAGGCAAAATGAATATAATAAACAGTCTATTAGTGAAACCTTTTTCTATGCAATCACTCGAGGAAAAAATTCAGATCAAGGAGCTTGGAAGACCTCTCCCCGATTTAAATCTAACCAAAAGGCAGAAGGCTTCTACGCAGAACGAAGACTAGATTTCAAATACCGCAGTTCAGTGTAAAATGTTCTTCCTTTTACTGTATATAGTTTTGGAGTGTATTACTTATTCATTATTACTTCGGAAAAATATATGCATGATATATATGCACACGTTATCGCATAAGTAGAAATACCCAAAAAAAAATCACCCCAACACAAGAATAGAAGAATCGATTTGATTTACAAACAAACACATATGTAACTAGACATAAAAGGCGAATAAATTATCTCAAAGAACTCAAGATTATTATTACATTTTTTATAATGTTTAAATTTTTACTAATTTAGCAAGTAGTATAAATGGTATATAATGGATGTAACTAGTAATTCTTTGTATTAAAAAAAAAACAAAAAGGTAAAAAATTAGTCATTTTGTGCGTGGCACCCCGAAAATTTTTCGACTGCGGCGCAATTTTTTGCCTGCGGCGCTATTTACCTTCTAGTGCACCACCAAAATCAAATCCGCCACTATAATAGAAATATAGATTATAAAATGCTTAATATTTTAAAAATATTTTTATTTTTAAGTAAATTGATTGGAAAATGTAGTGAAGCTGCGCTTCACCCGCGTCCCCTGGCGAGCTGCCACTGAACTCGAAAAATTTGATTATGAAATCATATAAAAAAAGGCAAGAAAAATACAAATTCCGACGCGCTATCCCGTGTCGAGACAAATGTAAACTATATCAATATCACTTTGTGGTCAGCTAGCTGAAAGTGATGAAAATGACCCAAACCCTGATCTACGTAACAATACAACAATAATCCTATGTTAGACGATCCTATTACAAGTACTAGTCGGGAACCCTGCCGGACTCATCAATCTATAAATAAACCCCCGACGGATAATAATCAATCAATAATTAGACAAACTGATCCTGTGAAAAATAGCGATATTGAAACTATAGAAGACCCTATTTTGACAATTAATATTACCGAAAGATCACTTAATTATTTTTTATGCCAAATTATAATTATTAAAATGGACAGAAATTTAAAACATTTTTGAAAAACCTGTTAGTTAGTAGAACGTAGATGGTACGTATACTTCAGAAAAAAGTCCTATCAAGTACAACTAATTCAATAATTTTTAAAGGAATACGCTGAACCAAAAACGACAATATGTATTTTATTTGCAAAATGATGTCAATCAAACTTTATACAAATAAATGAGTAATTCTATACCTCAATATAGTTTTATCCGTGCATTGTATAAACTATTAAAATCTAACAAACTACTTTGCGATGTTGCAAAAACAGAAAGACAAACAATTCTTATAGAAAATCAACACCAAGGTTTCACTAATCATAGAGGTATTCACTAAAACTTACTCCTACTCCTAAAAAAACCATTTGAAATAATTTATGTTGATACTTTTAAATTTGGTAATAACTATTTACTATCGTTTTTCACGATTTGGACAAGCATTTAATTTATCAAGTTTATCCGCTTTACATGTGTATCAATCACTCTTAAAATTTACCGAAAACATTGTGTTTGATAACAGCACTGAATTTTATAGTTGAAAGATTTCATTCAACAAGCTTAGAACACATACGTACATTGTCTTTATCAAAACCTGATTTAAACCCATTCGAGAAATTAAATTTTGTTATTCTTGGTTATAATAATTCTATACATTTACTAACAAAACAAAAACCAGTCGATTTAATTTTTGAACATCTCCAAATGAATTACCAATTAAACGAACATAAAGAATTGATGAGTAAATTTATACAATAATATACAAGAAAAAATATCTCAACATAAATCAAATATCAGTGCAATAGCCAATGATAAACGAAACGCTTCCCGTGATATACAATCTGACTTTATTGGCTATAGAAAATTAACAGTCAGACAAGCAAATATAAATCCTTTATACAAATCTGAACATATAATACAAAGTAACGATCTAACAGTTACCACTGCAAAAACACATATCATAAACAAATATTCAAAAAAAAACGAAAAATTACAGATAAACCCTTTTCACAGGTTGACGACACTACTTCATCTGATGAAGGTACAAAAGGTTCACTTGCAGAATCTTAGTACCATTAACTATATCCTGCATTTAAACTAGGCACCGCAAAATCAAAATTGCCTCTCACACCTTTTTACGTTATATTGATTACTTCAAAAACAAATTAACTCAATTAACATGCAATATCAAAAAATTAGAAGAAACTATAAATAGTTCGTCTGTCACATCGGTTTATATGAAGCATATAAAAACTTAAAATACGAAGTAAACGTAGTTACACAAAAAAAACAATTCTCTTTTACCTAATAAAAGATTCAAAAGAAGCCTAATTAATCCTCTAGGTTCACTTGTTAAATATATTACGGGAAATCTGGGACAAGAAGACGCAAAAGAAATTCATAATAATATCTTAAAACTCGAAAATACCCAAAATAAATTTGAAGTAAAGAAACAAATGTCCTTAACGACGAAGTTAATGACGCCAGAGCTTTTGCTGCTCTTAAAACTCTTCATCGTAACATAATAAACGAATTACAGGTTATGGAAAAACAACTTGAAAAGTGACATAATCACCTTCAGTTATTATTTTTTAAAAAAGATTATCTTAAATGTTACTGTGTAGTACGAACAAACGTTTTTGCAATAGAAAATTAAATCGTTTTTCACTAGAATTACCGCTGGTGCATTCAGATGAAAATGAAGAGTGTCTTGACCTCCAGCCGAATTACCTTTGCAAGAACAATCGCCTCCTACCTACACATGAAAATTCTGATAGCGTTGCTGTCTCTCAAAAACAATTGAATCAATGTGAGCAATGTCACGAGACCAATTGTGGAAGAAATCGATTCCGCGATCCCACTACATAGGAGTTTTTGTGTTGAAAACGAAATTGCCTCTCTAAAAGTGACATTCCTTTTTGTTGCGCCTCCAAGATGTTCTTTGAAAACTGCAATTTACACTTAAAAATATGAATAGGAAATGTGCGATGTGTGGATCGTTATTCGTTATTCCCTCGTTCGATTTTCGTTTGGTTTTCGATCTGCGATTTGCGAATTTATAATAAAATCTATCAGTGTTTTTTTGATTTTTACTTCTCTCGTAAAAGAGAGGTATTGTAATCGTGAAAAAATTACCCTCCAAAATTTTTGCACTCTTCACCTAGAGGTCCTAAAAGATATTTTCGTCATTCCGTCGGTCTGTCTGTCTGTCTGTTCGAAGCATAGCTAAAAAATTACTCATCCGATTGACTTGTTAACAAATGTTGGTCAAAAATTAAAGGTCAATGGAGACGACTTGGTAACATTTTGGTATGGTATGGCGGAAGAAAATGGCAGCCTACAGTTAAAAAAATTGTTACTAACAAAATAACTGACTAAACAAAATGACGGCCTAATAAAATATTAAAAATATCAGTCTAGAAAAACTACTTATTGGATTGATTTGCAATTTTATGCGAGAATTAAGTGTGATATAGAGTGAACAGTTAAAGTTGTGGTAGAAATTCAAGATGGCGGCCAAATGTGTTTGTAATCGTGAAAATATCACCCTCCCAGGTTTTACATATCTTCATATTTTAGCGTCCCTAGATGCCAAAAATTATGTTTGTTTTATTCCGTCGGACTATTAGTCGGTATATCTGTCAGTTCGCAGCATAGCTAAAAGCTACTTACCCGGTTGCCTTCAGGTGGTCAAAAATTAAGGATAATATGGAGGTGACCTGATAACATTCTGGTAACATTCCAATATGGCCGAACAAAATGACGCTTTAGTGAAATGTTAAAAAAAAATTTAAAATTACTTATATATATAATTTGCCTCAAATTGTTAACAAAATCAAGTATGTGCACTGTTAACATTTTGGTCCAAATCCAAGATAGAAAAACAAAATGGCGGCCTAACAAAATATTTAAAAAATCAGCATGATAAAATTACTTATTAAATTGAATTCAAACTGTATGTAAGCATTAAATGTGATTTAGATAAAGACCAAAACTGGTAAAATTGTGGTACAAATTCAAGATGGCGGAACAAAATGGCGGCCAAATAAAATGTTTAATAAACATTCATATTTAACTGGCTTCAAATTTTGCACAAAAATCAAATGTAATATAGGGATAAACTGATCGAATTCAAAAAGATGGGACAAAATTGTGGTCTTAAAAAGTCAGTATAAAAAGTAAATATTCTAACTGAAAGTTACGCCTGGAAGTAGACGAAAAAGTTTAAAACGAAAAATGAATATACTAAAGCAAGTACCTAATTAGTATTATATTATGGTAGAATATTAGATAATGTACATCGTGGTTATTGGTTTTCGAGGGTTTTACGGCGTAATTCCTTTATTAGTGATGAGAGAGAATTTCGGTTTTACTTTTTTGTAAAATAAAAGACGCTATAAACAAACTTTTCATAGCCCTCTTCGATTTTCAGATACAGGGTGAAATTGAAATCATTGCAATTTGAGACCTCCCTCATTTTTCGATTTTGCTTTACCTTATCGAAAATATAAAAGCTATATTATGTTATATAGTTTCTTACGGGTTTTTCAAAATTTAACCCTTATAGGGGTGAAATTTTTCTATATATTGTTTACAATATCCCTTTACTTAAAAAATATTTAACGACGATTCTTTCGTCAATAGCTTTTAAAAATAATTATCCAAATATAAATTTCAGAATTTTTAAAATTCCACTCTTAAGTGAATAAAAAGGAGTTATTTTAATTGCCCCACATAACAGCTAATATATTGTATTATTAATACACTATGTACGCTATACAGATTAAGTATTGAAGTCGCAAAATTTTTTTCTAAAAAATATAAGTTGGGTTTAATTGACGTTTTAGAGTCCCTAGAACACGAAAAATATATTTTCAAACAAAATTTGCCAACCAACGATCATTTAAGAAGGGTCAAACCGGTTCGCTTAAAATTTGAACCAAAAGTAGTCTGGGTTACTGTCTCGCGGGGATTAAATTTTGGGTGTCACGAACGTAGATTTCCGATATTTTTAGGGGTATAAAAATAAAAAAACATATAACGTGAGAACGCAGCAGTCAAATTGAAAACTATGAATAGTTGGGTTTAATGTTCTGACATTGAAAAATTGTGTGTGTCTCAAAAAATGACGAAACACGTCAATTTTTTTATATGCAAAATAATATTTTGTCCATTATACAGGGTAGTCGTGTAAACAAGATACATCATGCAAAATTGGTGTAACATGTCAAACTTCTTTTTTTTTCCTTACTAGATGTCTAGGCTTTGAAAGAAACCTCATTAATAATTTTATTTTTGACAATGTATATTGCTGATTTTCTATAAAAACTTTTTGAAATCGGAGTCAAACTTATAAAGACAGCAAATAGACATTATACTCATAATACTACATTCAAGACACGCATACATATATGTCTTGTTATGCAGTAATGAAAAATTAGTTTGACGCCGACTTCAAAAAGTCAAATTTTTAAGATGGAATAAAATATTTTTTACTTTTTATTTTTTTAGGTTATTTTTATATTTTTTTTACATAACATAATAAATTAATCCTTTGTTTAGCATTTTGCTAGTTTAAAAAAAAAAAAGTTCTTTATGAATCCAAATCTCTCCCGCGTAGTCGTCAATAACTGTGAAAAATAAAACTACTTAAAAAACACTGAGAAGTCAAAAAATTATATTTTATTCCATCACAGAAATTTGACACCAAATAAGACCTAATTAGTGTTTAATATCAGCATCAAAATTTACAGTTTCTATTAGTTTGACGCCGACTTCATGAAGTTAAATTTCCAAGATTGAATTAAGTAGTATTTTTTACTTTTCAGTGTTTTTTAATCGGTTTTATTTTTTCTGTAATTTTTTTTAATCCTTGATTTAAAAAAAGGTTCTATTGTAAATGTCAGGCTCAAGGTTCCTGAGGCCTAAACCTAGGTACTGGGGTCCAATGAACTTAAAATTTTACCAGAATCACGTTAACTAATGATATATATATATATATATATATATATATATATATATATATATATATTATATATATATATATTATATTATAGATATATATATATATATATATATATATATCTCTGGCAGAAAATAATTTAAAGTGGCGTCATTACTCCATTTCTACTTTTTTTAATATATTTTCTATAGAATAACCTCGGTTCCACACTAAAAACTTCTTTAAAAAATCATCTATGTTGGCCACAATCTCCCCGAAGTAATCGGTGTAATCACATTAACTAATATTATGGATAAACGATATCTTGATATGCATAGAAAATCAACAATCCCAACGGTTAAAAATCAAAATAGAAAACCACGAAAACTATATGAAAATTGATATTTTTAGATAACCCCTTCGCATAAACTTTTGTGCCAAGAATAAAGTTATTTGCTATGTTAAAAACATTTGAACTTATGATACACTAAGTAATGAATCTCCACCTCCCCTTTCATGCACTAAATTTTAAGGCAATATAATAAAGCAATTTAAAGTTACCGCGGGGGGGATTCAAAATGGCGCTATGCTGCCATTTTTTTTCAGTGCTTACTATATGACCACCCCGGTACTCTCCTGAATACTTCTTGAAAAATTTATTCAAATCGGTGAATGCATCACTAAGTGTAATCGAGGTTCATACATAAATAATCGGTAAACTTCCTTTACCCGGAACTTCCCTTGTTATGATTTTTTGTTGGGAATAGTAAAGTATGAGTGAAATGGGACCCAATTCGGTTCAGTAAATAGTCACAGTATATATGTGTTACATATACTGTCTTTTCAAAAATTTTTGTTGGTCGCCATTTTGTTCCATGATATTGCATTCCTACCAATATTTTACCAGTTTTTTCTACCTTTGCTACAATTGACTTAATAGGCATAATTTAAAATAAACTGAATAAGGAGTTTCCACATTATCAAATACCGCCATTTTGTTACATCATGTTGAATTCGTACCAGTTATATAACACTTAATTCTTGCACAAAAATTAAAGTTCATTTAATAAATAGTATTTTCAGGCTGATTTTTTTAAATATTTTATTAGGCCGGTATTTTATTTTGCTATATCGAATTCATATCAAAATGTTACCAGTTCATTCCTATGTAACACTTAATTTTTTGTGCAAAATTGGATAATTAGTTTTTTTAGTAATAATGTTATTAACATTGTTCAGACATATTGGATTTTTACCAAAATATTACCAGCTCATCTCCATATGACTCCTAATTTTTGATCAAAATTTGAAGTCAATCGTAATTAGTCTTTAAGATATGCCGCGAACTGACAGCTATACAGACAGACCGACAAACGAGCCGAAGGAATTAATAAAACATATTTTTGGCATATAGAGATGCTAAATCGTGAAAATATGTAAAACCTGAGAGGGTGTTTTTTCACGATACGAGCATTTTATTTGGCCGCCATTTTATTCGGTCTTCTTGAATTAGTATCACAATTTCACTAGATGATCCCTATACCAAAATTACTTGTGGCACACAATTTGAAACCAATCCATTTCAATTTTTAAATATTTTATTAGTCCATTTCCATTTTGTTCCGCCATCTTGGATTTGTACCAAAATTTTACCATTTTATTCCAACATACTACTTTAATGTTCGTGCAGAACTTGAGATAAATTGGATAAGTAGTTTTTTAATATTAATTTTTTTAACATTTCACTAGGGTGCCATTTTGTTTCGCCGTATTGGAATTTTACCAAAATATTACTAGATCATCCCCAGATGACCCTTAATTTTTGATCAAAATTTGAACTCAATCGAATAAGTAGTCTTAAAGCTATGCCGCGAACTGACAGACAGACACTCCGACAGATGGATCGACGGAATTGATCAAACATATTTTTAGCATCTAGGGACACTAGAACGTGAAGATATGTAAAACCTGAAATGGTGAATTTTTCAGGATTACTAACATTTTATTTGGCCGCCATTTTGTTCGTCCATCTTCAATTAGTACCACAATTTCACTAGTTGGTCACTACACCACAAATATTTATTCAGCTGCCATTTTGTTCCACCATCTTGGATTCGTCCAAAATGTTACCAGTTGATTCTAATATAATATTCGATGTTTGTGCAAAATTTGAGGTAAATTGGATAAATAGTTTTTTAATAACATTTCACTAGACCGCCATTTTGTTTGGCCGTATTGGATTTTTACCAAAAATTACCAGGCTGTCACCATGTCAATCGGGTAAGTAGTTTTCTAGCTATGCCGCGAACAGACAGACAGACAGACCGACGAAATGTTATGGCATCTAGGGACCCTGAAACGTGAAGATCTGAAAAAATCCCGGAGGATGATTATTTCACGATTACAATACTTCATTGAATACTTATAATTATACTTAATAATCATACTAGATTGAATTAGATCCGACATATTTTTTATTTGGGTTAAATTTTACTCTAAAATATCTCTACATTAATTCGTTAATAAAGCACCCCGATTCGTAAACAAAACTTTAATGAAGAATATACGCCACAAACAAATAAAACTTAAAATTTTACAAAAGACGTTCAAACAAGTGTCTTTCGAACTAACGTTAATATTTCGACTGAGTACCGGTTCGCATTTCTTCCTTGCAGCCGGTTCGGGATATTATTTTTTCATAATTCTAAAAATAGATTTGATGCTTATTTCGAGGTCAAGTCGATCACCGAAGTAGTGGAATTATATTTATTTCCATAATTTAAAAGACGTAGTGCAAATATATTTTTTTTTATCATAACATTCCACCTGTTTAACATTTTGCAACATTTTTATATTTCTCCAGATTTTTATTTTTAATTAACAGAAATTGTCTTTTATTTGACTTCACTTGTACATTACTTTTAAATATATTTAAAAATTTTCACAGTTTTTTCTGTGTATCATAATAACTCAATTCGAGACGTTTCCTTCACGTCAGAACTTGAAAAATTATGCAGTCTATAGGCAACTTAAAATACATTTCGGTTAAAAACCGTCTCAACAGGGTTCACGCGCTGCAGAAATACATAGACAGGAGTGCGATTTAACATCTGAAATTTTGCAGTTATGTAGACAAAGGATCAGTGTAGGGCGGTAAACAGTCATTTTGTGAAAAAAAAATTATATGGGTGGGTATCTGCGTCAAAAAATGATCGAAAATCGACAACTTTCCCACTAATCTTTTTATTCTAAATTCGAATTTTTCATAAAAATACATATCTCTTATAGTTTTAACACAATATTGCAGCGGAGGAGAGCTTGCAACTGATCCGTAATACTGCGTGCAGTTCCCCATTAAGAAAGTTAAACTAAAAAAACTGCCATTAGACAAGCTCTATGAACTTCCGTTTCAAGCATCACAAGAAGAATCCTTCGTATTTTCAAAAATAAATTCCTCTTTACTTTATGGTTTCTATTTAGGAAAAAAGAAACAATTATCAAGATCATTAGAAAATGGACCTCTTGAGAAAGAAGTGGTTCCACCCTCGAATTCCTTCTAGGGATGGCGGAGTTAAATGTGTCCTAAAGTATCCTTTATTACGTTATCATGGGAACGAAGATGAGTTGACAACTGCAGTAACTTAAGCAGTTAGGCCAATATACCCAACGACCTTCAAACAGAATCGGCATTGACTTTATTCAGTTAAGACGTATCTTTGATTATTGATTTTAAGTTGTAATTTTAAATTAAAATAATATTATTTAAAAATAGTTTCTTTATGGCTAAAAACATAGAGTAAGATTCACGTTTGTCACATATTATACTGTGACTAATGTCTACAAAATGGCTTTAACACATTTTAAAGAAATCTACAGGGTAGTACTTTTTTTCAGATCGCGACCCCTTTTACCCACGAATTTTTTATTGCGACGTCACTAGCAATTTTTACAATAAAATCAATTTCTGTTTTGTAACTGTTTGGTGTCCAAGATTATTTCAATATTTTGCACCGTTTAGAACTTATTTAGCGAAACGTATATTCATGTATGGTCATGGCATTTGGAACTAGTACATTATAACCTTGAAATTAGGTAGGAGTAAATGTAAATTTTTCTAAATAATTTCTAATCTGTACAAAATATTGAAAAAAAATCTAACCGTGTAAAAAATTACAGAACAGAATAAGGAATTTAAATTTGTTGTAGAAATGGCCAGTGACGTCGCAGTAAATATTTCGTTATCTAGGAAAAAGTAACACCTTGTATGTCAAGTTGCTTATAGTATGCTTATCTCTAGATATAGATGAGTTCACCAAAAATAAAATTTTAACATACTCTATCTATGTCAAAAACAAAGTCCTGGCAGGCAGACTTTTAGGTCTAGAATGAGCCATTAATTAAATCCTCCATTTTTAGCCACCAATTAAAAAACACCCTGCATAATAAAAAAACTTACAAATTATTAATCATATATTACGAAAATCTCGTGAATATATCAACATTTCTTTTTGTGTAAATAAATATATTTTTAACATAAAACCATAAAAAAAATCTTTTTATGATTTTAGTATTTCTTATTACTGCAGAAACTACATTGTGCAACTTAAACGCAAGATAAATTACAGAGGGCAGCTGCATATCTATTTTTGACTGGGGAATTGTTCAACAGATATTCATTGTTTCCACTAGTTAAATAAATATGGTAAATACAGTTTATTTTCAGTTTTTTTTCGAGAAAGCACATAACTTCAAATTAGAAGGATATCAAAGATTTTCACATTGCATAGTTCAGATCATTAAAGCATATTTATATTTATATTATAAAAACTATTTTTTTACGATAAATCACGATCACATTCCATTTAAAATGTTACCTAATCTCGCAAAACTCCAACGCCTGTAGAAGAATGTAGTGGAACACCGGATCAAATGCTTTCGCAAGGTCTAAAAATAGTGCAATACACTTATCTCTATTATTCATATGACATATTAGCTTAATCAGTTCCATCATTGCATATGCATTTTGCTCAAGTGGGAGATGACACTTATATGTCTTTATTTGCCGATATCACATTTATCACCTGTGACAATTGATGTTTTACACAGCTTTAAAAAACTACAATTTTCAATCTTACCCTAAACATTATTATCACCAGAAATGACTAAAAAGTATTAGAAGCGAACACGCAAACAATTATACAATTTGCATAACAAATCTTTTTGGTCTATTATTAAAAACTGAAAAGGAGGTAGAAAAATAGAGATCAGTTGAAAAGGTATTAGCTAAGCTAGTTGATGAATTAATACCGGGGGTTGTGCAATGAAAACCCAGATGAAAAGTATTGTTAGAGCGGGTGTTCCTGGTTGGGATAGCACTTGATATTTTCCTTAAAATTTCGGGACAGTGATACACGTAATTCAAAAATTGTATAACATTTTAAGGTTGTGGTGGTCTTGTGGTGTCTCAAGGATCAATAATCCTCCTTGGGATTGATGCTGAGATTAATTCATTGTATTTCGATTGGAAATCTTAAAACAAACATGTCTTAGAAACTTTTTTGGATACTCTCAAGACCGTTTATATAGATACGATAAAATGTATTCCAAACCGCAGAACCATACTCGAGATGGGATTTCACTAAGGAATAGTATAATGTCCTAAGGGTAATCAGACCCCTAAAATCACTAGAAGTTTCTTAGTTTTTATTGACAAAAGATGGGATGGGAAAGACATTGAGCGGTCTAAAACCATTCCCAAATCCAGGATAGTTTGGACGTACTTTGGAATTCAATTTTCAATATTATATTGAAATTCAAATAGGTTCCAAGATCTAGTGAATGACAATGTGCGAGTTTGTTGATTATTTTGTACAACTTAACGTTGTTAGCAAATAACAAAAACTTAAATGAGTCGAAACAAGCATGTATATCGTAAAAAATAAGGGTCATATCTGTGACTTTTGTGATACCCCAGAAGTGGCCGAAATAACTTTAGAAATAAAATTCTAAACTTTGACAATTTGAGTACGATCCTGCAGATAGCTTTAAAACCACCTTAGCAAGGTCCCATTGATTCCAGCAGTTTTGAATTTGGATATTGAGTCGATGATTAACCCTGCAAAAGGACTTGGAGATGGAATGGAGCCCGCCACCCTCCTTCTAGACCTCCGACAAAAAGTTAACGTAAGACAATAGGTTAAGTTCGGTCGGCCTACCACTCTAGATTCTGAATTGTTAGTCAATGATTAGACTCTAACGGGCTTAGTTAAGTAATCAGTTAAAATGTTTTCACATAATTTGGAAATTGTATTGATCTGTAATTTTTTTGTTGATCTGTAATTTTTTATTTCAGATCTTTGGCCAGACTTAAAGATAGGTTTTATGTAACTAGCTTTCCAGCATGAAGGAAATCAGTGTCAAGTAATCTGTTAAAAATTAGAAATAAGGGTCTAGCAAGAATAAAAATAACATGGCGGAGCAGGCTTTACCATAAATATCTGAAATTTTAATATTTTCATTACATATATTTCACTAGGTGCATCTCATTTTTTCTCACTATATGTGGAGGAGAAAAGATCTGAAAATAGATTAGCCATATCACAGCCGTTATCACATTTCTGGTTATTATAAGGCATTTCATAAGGTATTCCCTCAGAAGCACGCCTCTCATTGGCAAAAGTTCAAAATGACTTAGGGTTTTGA
Organism: Kuschelorhynchus macadamiae; assembly: GCA_030620095.1. Lineage (NCBI taxonomy): Eukaryota > Metazoa > Arthropoda > Insecta > Coleoptera > Curculionidae > Kuschelorhynchus > Kuschelorhynchus macadamiae. The sequence continues at coordinate 758,853 of JAUTXW010004946.1, forward strand.
TTTATATTTAGCTCAATTCGATTAGTGTAAGTATAGTATGATTCTTAACAAAGTTGCTTGCATAAAATCCTCAAACGAGAAAATTTTAGGTAATCTGAATGATTACCATAACATTTAAATTTTGCATGAGCTTTCTTTTCTCTGATACTTAAGTTTTTCAATTGTGGTGGATATGAAATGGTAAACTGAATGGAAAATGACTTTTTTAAAGGCACAAAATTTTCAATTGCTCTGTATGAATATTCGTAAAGATCATTCACCATCTGATCCACAGACTCCCAATCAATGAATGAAAAAATAAATCACAAGGAGGCTTTATATAAACCTCACGAAAAAATATCACCCGTGAAATTTATTGGTGTAAAAATTGCGACGGTCGTAATTAAATTTTCACGTTTGGTTTATTTGAAAAAAATATCTCATCTCAATTTGGCGCATCTTTTAGACCATAATTTTGACAGAAATCGTCGCAATTTTCGTTTGTTTTTCTCGTCGCTCGACTTGCCCGTCGGCCCGTTGCAAATACAAATTACACTCAAAAAGAGTGAAATTTACGTCATCTAATGGAATAAATTAAGAAGCAGAATGAGCAATTTTATACAAATTTTTTGCTTTCTGAAAAAGATTAATATTTACCAGTTTTATAATGACGCGGTCACTGAAAAAACAGGAATTTTAACGTATTTATTATTAGGCATTATATAATGTGTAAATGGTAATATTAACATCTACGGTTATTATATTTTAAATACAACTTTAGTACGCATATAACCTTTGGTTTAAGAAATAATACTTCATAATAGCATAAAGATAAGATAGCTCGAATATTTAGATGTCAATGTAGATTTGTGTATCATAAATTCTCTCGCTTGTATTTGATTATTAAAATAACTAATAAACCTACAGATTTCAATATTCAAATACCTATTTAACCATTATTGAAAAGTGTCTTTTACTGCCTGTAAGCCATTTCTATGTAAGGTTGGTTTATAATTTAATTCAAAATAAAATAAAAACTGACAGTGACAATACCTAAACACAAAATGATTATTAGATAGAGGTTTAAATATAAAAATAACACGATTTTGTCTTCTCCGGAAACTTTTACTTTAGTATTAACTAAAAAGGTTTAAGAGATAGACCAGGTCTAGTTGCCATGATACTTAAAACTATTAGTTCGCCAGTTATGTTTCGCTTATGTCGTTTTGTAATTGTGACATTTAGAAAAATTATTTGTTCAATTGTTAAAAATGTCATCTTAAACCTACAACTGTCAAGTTAGACCTGTTCTAAATTTAAACCTCTTTAGTGAATACGGTGTTCATGTCATTCAGAGAAATACACCTTTTTGGATATGTCAGTTGGCTGGTTTCCTACACCAGCCGCTTCATTAAATATTGCGCTTTTCTGCCTAGTAAGTAAACAAATATTTTTTTTCTCCGAATGACATCAAAAACGGTTTTTTTTTAATGACGATTGACATGACCCAAAAGCAGTAAAAAGTTTCTATGCAACGTTCAGATAACAATGTAAATCAAAATTGACACTGATAATAGGTAAACACAAAATAATTATTTGGATTGAGATTTAAATATAAAAATAATACAATTTTGATAGTTTTGTCTTTTCCGGAAACTTTAATGTCAACACACTACACATACACAATACAAGACAGGAATTGTACTCTTTATTTTTCTAAGGTTATAGTAATGTTATAGTATCCGTCCACAATGTTTGTTAACACTGTGGTAATAATAGCTGTATATCGTTTAGAGATTTTTAGTATTTTCTAGTAAATTTCCTCAAAAACTTCAGCAAGTAACGAATAAATGTTCCGATATTTTCTATAGAAAATATTTATTCCTATATATATAACAACTAAGTTTAAAAAAATTGAAGCAATAGTAACAAAGCAAATTCGCTGTTTTTCATCCGGGCAGACTCTCCTTTTTAGGGGAATTTCTGTAGAACATTTTGGATTTAATCCTATAGATTACCATTTTTGTTGGATAATTGGTAGAAAAAGTTCATTACAAATGAAAACGGGGATCGGTCATTTTTTCATCAATACTGCACAATACAATTAAGTCGTAAATAATACATGCTACATGGCTCAGTTAAAAACGTATTTTAAAGAAAGGGGAAAAACTTAAAAATTTGCTGAATCTAATATTATAAAGCTAACACATGAACAGAGGGGAAATTACTTCTATAGCAAGTCTTTTTGGCAGATGTGTCAAATTTTCTTATCGGCTAAAACGTTGAAACGTGAAAGGGGGATGTGATATTTTAATCTCACAACCCTTAATTTCACGTGTTTTCAAATAAGCCAAAAGTGTATTTGGAATATCATCAATTATCATCAAATTACACTCTTTTTTTGTGCTAAAAAACAATCGAAAATTGAATTGATCAGATTTAAAATTATGTCTGTGATATCGATCGTGCAATTCGTCGATGACGAGATTTGGAAATTGCGACGACGCAATTTTTCAAATAAAGCCCCCCAGACCCCTAATCTTCCTAATTAAAATCCTTATAAAATTTTTCTACATAAAAGCCTGGATTATTGAATGCAGTCTTGAATTTCATCAAAACGTCAAGTAGTGGATGGTAATTATTCAAAAGTAAGACAGATTCTTCAGACCGAACTGTGGTCATATTCGAACAGTTAGAAAGCTCAAGGTTCAGAAGTTTATTTTGATCATCGTAAATGTTGACTTTTGCATTAAGTTATAAAAGGCACACATGTAAAACAATCATTCAGCTGTTTGAAATTTAATAAGGGTAGTATTAGCAGTGGACACAGCAGTGGAGCAATGATTGTCTTCAGTCGATTGGACATTAAGTAGGTAAAATAGCCAATGATAGGTATTGATATTGATAAACATCAATTGAAAACCTAGGGGATAAATATACACCACCAATTACACATTTGTGAACACCAATTCCTACCAATATGTTCAATATCAGAAAAAAAACTCAACAAAACCCAATTCAGACCAAGAAAATCTTCATTAAGTTAACGCAGCAAGTTGAAGATGGTTAAGTTTTGTTCGTAGGCCTTGGATGTTCTTATAATCTATTTAAAGACCTTTGGTAGATTTCTTTAGTTTTTTTTATTATATTATTGGAGTGCCGTGAATATACTTTACAACCAGATCTTTCTCGCCACTCTCCCTATGCCCAGCAAGCTCATTTCTTAGTGGCGTGCAGTGCCTTTTGAAACAGGTTAGGCAATAATAAATTACTTTGTTCTTAAAATTACTTACCCCTTAAAACTGCTTGTGTTTTGCATCAGTATGTCCATAAACAGCTTAAACATAATTTATAGTGACATAAAAGCGCTTTCAAGAGACTAACATTTTTGTCCCAAAAAAATGCATTAGTTCTTTGTAAAAAGTCGGTTTGGTAATGCCCTTTATGTAACACTAATAGTTAAATTATTTAAACACTTCGCAAAGAAATGCGACTTATTGTTAAACATGAAAACGATCGTTCCGCAGAGTCACTACTGATTGTAATTTTACTGTTATTAAATTTGCTAACTTTAATAATAAAGGCAATATACGACACATTTTCTAATCTTTACAATATTTCAGCATTTCGTATGGATTAAGTTTAGAATATCAGGACAAAAAATTTAAACAATTAAATTAATGTTTCAGTCTGTCAGCTAAAATTTTTTCACATCTTTATAATTGATTTAAGTACATAACATGGCGAGAAAGAAAGACTAAACTGATCAGTTATTGCTATCATAGTCAGTATTATAACATATTTCGACTCGTGCGTTTCTTTTTATTCTATGCATACGATTCTTTTAATGTCATTAATCCACTCGTACAAAAGCACTGATTTTGGTTCCCGCAAGGTTTTTAATGGTGATCGAATTTTGCTTGCCTAGTGGCTCTTATGGAATTCTTTTATGACAGAATAATTTTCGGTTTTTTTTTTTCTAAATTTTTAATGATAGATAGTGGATTTTATATTAACTTTATAGAAAACAGACCATAATAATTTAAAATAATTAAGAGAATTCTGACAAAAGAAAAATAGAATACGCAACCATTTTCATAGGGTAGGCAATGCTTTTTTGCTTGTATTGTATGCACGCCACTGTATTTCTGATCTCGCTTTCGATTACCCTCTGCTTGGGATTAAATCAGAGTTTGCCACTTTTTTCCACAAATTCCAACTTCAATAAATTACTTTTTTCCACTTTTATTTCCAATTAGTAGATAATCCACGCTCAAAGTGTCATACTCTTGTGATTTGAATTTGATTCACCTAATCTTCGTAATAAAACTCATTCGTAACAAACAAAACTTAACTTTAATGAACAAATGTTAATATAAGTAAAATAATCGTTGGTACAGCATTTTACACTTCAAAAGTCTAGGCGAAAGTCATCTATAGAGATTTTAAAACTAAAACTTAATTTCTAAACTCACACCCTCTCAAGCACTAGAAAGTGATCGACGACCATTTTTTGTTGGAATCGAGAGCCCGTTGGAACATATCTTGCTGGTACTTAAAGGTTGTTTTCGTGCGACAAATTTATTACCAAGCTAACATCTTTTAGTTTTAGTACCATTATCATTATTAACTTATAGTTATACTCAACAAGAACCAGGAAATTGAATGCTTATGTCCTTGAACCTGCCAAAAAATATAGATACTCTTTTTACTTCCCTCATAAAAGGGAAGTATTGTATTTGTGAAAAAAATTCCCTCCGAGATTTTTTCAGATCTTTACGTTTCAGGGTCCCTAGATGACGAAAGATATGTTTTCCCTCTTCCGTCGGTCTGACTGTCTGTCTGGCGGACTGTCCGTCTGTCGGTCTGTCTGTTCGCGGCATAGCTAAAAAACTACTTACCCGATTGACTTCAAATTTCGGTCAAAAATTAAGGGTCATATGGGGAGGACCTATTAACATTTTTGTAAAAACCATTAGGGCAAAATAAAATGGCGGCCTAGTGAAATGTTAAAAAAAATAATTGCTAAAAAACTGCTTATCCAATGTATCTTAAATTTTGCACAAAAATCAGGAATTATGTAGGAATTAACTGGTAAAATTTAGGTACCAATCCAAGATGGCAGCCTAATAAAATATTTAAAAATTCAGCCTGAAATAACTACTTAACGAACTGATTTCAAATTGTGTGTCATAACTAATTGTAGTATAGAGATGAACTAGTAAAAGAATGGCGGAACAAAATGGCAGCGAAATAAAATTTTTGTAATGTGAAAAAAATCACCCCCTCAGGTTTTACATATCTTCGCGTTTTGGCGTCCCTAGATGCCGAAAATATGTTTTATCAAGTCCATCAAGTTCGTCTGTCGGTTTGTCTGTCTGTCAGTTCGCGGCATAGCTTAAAAACTACTCATTAGATTGGCTTCAAATTTAAGTAAAAAATTAACGCTCATGGGGATGGCCTGGTAATATTTTGGTTAAAATCCAGTATGCCGAAACAACATGGCGGCCTAGTAAAACGTTAAAGAAATTATTACTAAAAAAAGTAAATATAGAATTTTATCTCAAATTTTGTACAAAAATCAACTGGTAAAATTTTGGCACGAATTCAAGATGGCAGAACAAAATGGCGGTTTAATAAAATATTTAAACATTCAGCTTGAAAAAACTACTTAATGAACTGATTTTAAACTGCGTGCCATAACTAATTGTAGCGTAGAGATGAACTAGTAAAACTGTGGTAATAATTCAAGATGGCCATTTTTTTCGTAATCTGAAAAAATCACCCTTTCAGGTTTTACATATCTTCGCGTTTTAGCATCCCTAAATGCCAAAAAATATGTTTTATAAATTCCGTAGGTTCGTCTGTCAGTTTGTCTTTCTATATGTCAGTTCGCGGCATAGCTTAAAAACAACTCATCAGATTGACTTCAAATTTTAGTAAAAAAATAAGGCTCATATGGGGATGACCAGGTAATATTTTGATAAAAATTCAATAATATTATGCTGGAACAAGATGGTGGCCTAATGAAACGTTAAAAAAATTTTACTTAAAAAACTAATTATCCAATTTGCACAAAAATCAAGTATTATGTAGGAATCTTACCAGTCGAATTTTGGTACGGATGGGGGAACAAAATGGCGGCTTAATAAAATATTTAGAATTTCAGCCTGAAAAAACCAGTCAATGAACTGATTTCAAATTGTGTGCAATAACTAATTGTGGTATTCAAGATGGCGAAACAAAATGACGGTCAAATAAAGTTTTTGTAATCTGAAAAAGTCAGATTTTACATATTTCGCGTTTTAGCGTCCCTCGATACCAAAAAATATGTTTTGTCAATTCCGTGGGTTCACCTGTGAGTTTGTATGTCTGTCGGTCAGTTCGCGTCATAGCTTAAAAACTACTTATCATATGAGGATGACCTGATAATATTTTAGTAAAAATCCATTATGCCGGAACAAGATGACGGCCTAATAAAACGGTAAAAAATTATTGCTAAAAAAACTAATTATCCAGTATACCTCACATTTTGCAAAAAAATCAAGTGTTACATGAGAATGAACTGGTAACATTTTGGTATTAATATATGAGGGCAAAACAAAATGGCGGCCTAATAAAATATTTCAAAAATCAGTCTAAAAAACTAATTATTAAATTAATTTGAAATTTTCATTCAATCTTAATAAAATTAACGTACAAAAAATTTTGTTATTCAATTGACTGTAAATTTTGGAGAAAATTTATATAAGGATAAACTGGCGCGAATTCAACACGACGCGACGTAACAAAATCGCGGTGTGTTTTAATGTAAAAACTACTTATTGAATTAATTTTAAATTATGCACAAAATCAAGTGTGGCATAGGTAGAGAGTGATAAAATATTGGTTGGGACATAATGGCATCCGATAAAAATGTTTGAAAAGACAGTACATATGTGTTCTTAAATAACTATGCACTGAACTAAATTCGTTCACCCTTCACTATTCCTAATAATGAGGGAAGTTCCGGGTAAAATAAATTTACCGATTTTTTTGTGTTTTTTCTTATAGAAATAGGTATCAGACTTATTATTTTTCAGGGGTGTCCTGCCTATTCCATAAAAGGATCTACCTTAATTTTTGAGTTCTCGAAAAAGAAAACATTTGTTTTATGGAAAAATATTATTCACATAATATACATAGAAACAATATTTTTTATACGGATAGATCAAAAAATTTTTTGAGCTCTCTATACTCGAAAAATATTTTCTGTATGAGAATCATATGTTTTAACAATGTTCAATCGCGTAAGTAAGTATTTTGATCCTGGAACACATACGTTTGTTGACAAACTAAATAGGCATGTAAGAATTGTTATATTCCCGCAGAAAAAATGATTTGAAAGGAGCCTGATAGATGAATATAAAACTGTCCAAATAATATATGACTTTAAGTGATGCGAACAAAACAATTTAACCTCGATTTCCATTGGAGATGTTTTTATTCAACCGATGCTTGGAAATGTACCTACCTACTTTATTATTGAACTTCTTTGTAGGTTTATATACATTATTTATTAAAGCTTTTAAACTACTTTTTATTTACATTAATTTTAATTTATCCCATTTACCTCTACAAATCATCCACAACACATTGGAGAATAATAGAAGGCCATTCTTTTCGATTAATAAAATATCTATATCCAATTATCCATCTTTGGGAAGTTTTTGTATTGTAAAAGGGTCCTACGTTTATTTATTTGTTGTAACTTTGTCAGTCAGAGAAACTGACTCAAGCTTTAAGAGGGAATGGATATTCAACGGAGGATATTAGACGGCCAATTAGAAAATGTAATAATTCCACGACAGGAAACTAACAAGGAGTTACCATTAGAAAGTGTAGTTCTTTCATTTGTACCCGGAATCACATACAAGTTTGCAAGGTTACTTCGCTGGTCCAATATACAAAACACTCTTCAACACACACAGCATATTATTATTGTTAATTATTCCTTTCAAAACGAAAAGCGTATATGCAATTCCTTGTTTCTGTGGTAGAAAAATATTGGAGAAACTGGATCCATATCCATTAGGCTTAAAGAACATGAACCACGTCATAGAAAGAAACATATTGTATAATGTGTTGTATCTGAACACCAATATTCCATTGGACATGTCATAGATTTAATAGAAACCAAAGTTCTTGAATCGGTCTCGGGATTTAAAAGGAAAATTAGAGAATCTACTGAAATGTTTACGCATCCTAATAATGTTAATAGAGATACGGGCTAGAGTCCACCTCATACGTGGAAACCGATCGTTACACCAGATCACGGTTCGGGGAACACAGGTTGAAAATAAATAGCCGGCCTGAATCTCTCCGAGCTCAACATCATCGTCAGTTCGCTTTTTGCATTGAAACAGTACGGATCGATTCGGTTCACCCGGCTCCGTACAGTGAAATATCACTTGTGAAGTCATTAGTGCAGTGAAAGTGCTAAAACAAGATGAAACCTAGTAAATCATCCAAAGTCAGCAAAGTTTCTTCGGAAATAAAATCCGAGAAAATCCTACGACTAAAGGAAGAAAACATTCACCTAAGCGAAAACCTGAAGACCTGACGCGAAGAAAATCGAAGCCTTACAGACAGGCTCGATAGATTAGAAAATCTTCTTCTTGTTACACAACGAGAAGGTAAGATGACTCGGCAACCCCCGCAGAGCCACCGAAACCAAAATCAAAAGGAAAAAGGTTAAATCCCCCCCCCCCCAGTGGCGAAAATAGTGAAAACCCCAAAAATAGGGAAAACAGTGAAAATAATAGTGTGCCAATGGAAACAACTGAAGCCGCCAAAAGTGTAGTGTCCCAAGAGCCTACCCCCAAAATCCCCCCCGTAGTAATTGAGGACGACGGGACCTGGACAGTAGTTCGCCGTAACATCAAAGGAGCAAACATAGGCTTCAACAAAGCAAAGGCCTCCGGCTCGAGGCTCCAAATTTTCCCGGAAAACAGCCATCGACCATAGGGCTCTGACCTACCACCTTCAAGAGGCCAATCGCCCTTATCACACTTATCAACTCACAGAGGAAAAAAGGACTCACGCGGTAATCTGCTGTTTACACATGAACACCCCGGTAGAGGAGATACCTCAAGAGCTACACGAACTCGGCATTACTGATGCTAGCGAAGCCAGAATGACTTCAAGGATTACTAAAAAACCCATGCCGTTATTCCTGGTTAAGACTACGAACAACAAAATAATGAAAATAAGCATCCCCTTTGACCGTGTGGTCAAAGTGGAAAATAAGAAAAAGGACGGCACTGTAAAACAGTGTTTCAAGTGCCAGCGATTCGGGCACACACAATCGCTATGCACCTACCCAGATAAGTGCGTTAAATGTGCAGGACTTCACAGATCGGACGCATGCCGACTGCCGGAAAAGGAGGAAGATGGCTCCAAAAATGCAGTTTGTGCTAACTGCAATCAAAAAGGACACCCGGCCAGTTACAAGGGCTGCACGAAATATCCTGCCCCAAAAAAGGCACCTGTAGCCCCATGGGCCAACTTCAAAAATTCAGTTAAGCCTGCAGCCACAAAACCTGCAACTAAAACCACCTACACAGAAGTGGCCAAAACTACCACTACTCCCCCAAAGGAAAAGAAGGAGAGCTCCCCTCCTCTTGGTCTCCAGGCTGCAATCCTGCAAGCCGTCACCGGAATGATGCCCTCTATTGTGGAAACCATAATTCACACAATAACAAAAGCTGTGGAGGAACAGCTCCGTAGACTAAAATAAGCGATGCCAGAACAACAAAATGAAACCTTAAAACTCATTTCCTGGAACACCTGCGGTCTAAGGGTCAGGAAAACTGACGTCCTAGAACTCCTGGAAGAACATCGCCCCGATGTTCTAGCAATACAGGAGACTAAACTAACAGCCGAAATAAGAATGACCTTCCCAGGATATCACATCTACAGATACGACCCTCTTGGTCACCATGAGAGGAGTCGCGATCCTGGTCAGAAAAGGCGTTCCACATTCCTTCCTGGGGGTTGAGGATGTGGAATTAGACGCCATCTCCATAGAGGTCAACCGATCAAAATCACCTCTGCGTATCGCGCCCCAACACAGGAGCTGTTGGATGAGGACATCGAGCATCTAGCAAGAGGACGAAGAGCCAAAATCATCATTGGTGACTTCAACTGCAAATCCGAAGAATGGCATTGCACCCATACCAACGCAAATGGTCGCAAACTATCCAGACTATGCGAGGACCATAGACTCGCCATAATAGGACCAGAACAACCAACACACCTCCCCCGTGGAAACGGGAGGCCAACCGTGTTGGATATTGCACTGCTGAAAAACATCAGAGAAGAGCTGGACATAAACATTCTGAATGAGGGTACATCCGACCACAACCCGGTACTCCTGCAATTAGGGGTAAACCTCAACAGAGTAAATCACAACACCAAGAAGACGACCGACTGGAAGGTCTATCAAAGACATCTGAAAGCTGCAATCGAAATCCCTGAGATCCGCGCTCCTCAGGGACTAGATGAGGCCGTAAGACGTCTAGAGACAGTCATCCTGAATGCCTTCCATGAAAACACAGTAGTGGAAGACATAAGCAGGCATGGACAAACCGAGGAGCTTCCTGAAAATCTCAGAGATGAGATCAGGACCAACAGACGCCTCCGCAGGATCTACGCCAGATCCCACGAGGAAGAGGACAGGACTGCTCTAAACCGACACTCTCAGAATTTGAGAAACCGGTTACAAGAACACCGAAATAACAAGTGGCAGGAAAAGCTGAGATCCTAGACCCGCATCACCAAACAGCCTGGCAGATGCAACGTGCTCTTCGAATGGACAAACGTCCTATCCCTCCACTCCAAGGTGTAAATGGCCCAATCTACACCGACGAGGACAAAGCTGAAGCCTTAGCGGATGCCATAGTCAAACAAGGTCAGCTAACCCAACACCCAGAGGTAGATGAAGAGCTCACCACCGAAGAGGTCCACAACTTAGTTAGAGACCTGGATGCTTGGATTTTACCTCAACAAAATCCACATCCTGTCTCACCCGGGGAAGTTCGAGACATTATCAGGAAACTGAAGGTCAAGAAAGCCCCTGGAGCTGACGGCATCACCAACAAGATGCTGAGATACTTCCCCAAGAAAGGATACAGTGCAATAGCCAACATCATAAACTCCATCATAAGAACATGCCATTTCCCCAGAACATGGAAAAAGGCAGAGGTCATGGTCATTGAAAAACCAGGAAAAGACAGGACATTACCACACAACTACAGGCCCATCAGTCTACTCCCTGCTTTAAGCAAAGTAGCTGAAAGAGCCATAGCCAGAAGACTAAAAGATGAGTCCCAAGAACTAGATGCCATGCCAGATGAACAATTCGGCTTCAGGGCAGGGCACTCATCTGAGCAGCAGGTACTCAGAACTACAGAGTATATCACCAAAGGATTCAACAACAGAGAGGCCACAGGAGCAATTTTCCTGGACATCGAAAGAGCTTTCGACAGAATGTGGCACCAAGGCCTGATCCACAAAATATCGGTGGCTGGATACGAGAGAAGAAACATAAAGCTTATCAGGAGCTACCTAAATGACAGATCATTCACAGTCAAGGTGAATGACTCTCATTCAGCTCCAAGAGGACTAGTAGCTGGAGTACCACAAGGGTCTGTGCTGGGACTCATTTTATACTCCATTTTCTCTCACGATGTCCCAATCGGAGAAGAGGGCTTAATGGCACTTTACGTTGATGACACGGCCATCCTACACCAAAGCAGAAGCACCCGGATAATGGGCAGACGACTGCAAGATGACATTGATAACCTTCATGACTGGTGTGTCAAATGGAAGGTTAAGATCAACCCCCAGAAGTCCCAAGCAATCCTATTCCAACGTAGGAGACTGGCTCCAAGAGCTAGAATCCGAGTTGGAGATGTCGAGATCCCTTTGTCAAACGAGGCCAAGTACCTAGGGATGACCATGGACAGAAGCTTGACGTGGAATAACCATATCAACGCAGCGAGGACAAAAACCAGACGAGCAATGGGTAAACTTTATCCACTGCTCTGTCGGAAAAGTAAAATGGGACTGAGGACCAAGCTGCTACTGATCCAAACAGTAGCTAGGAGCCAACTCACTTATGGCTCCACATCCTTCGGATATGCTTCTAAATCCCACCTTAAGAAGCTAAAGAGGACAAAAAACAAACTCATTAGGATGGCAGCTGACGTCCCATGGTTTATTAGGAATGAGGACCTGCAGCGTGATCTTCAATGGACACCTATTGAAGACTTCATGCTGCAAAAGGCTACCCGAGCCTTCAGGGCAGCAGAAAATCACCCCAACGAAAACCTACGAGACCTGGTAGACTATGATCCACTAGCTCCGAGACGCAACAACTGGACAAGGTATAGGAGACCTAGACACGGGCTCCTGCACTAATATACTCTAGGATGGAAGTGGGCAAATCGAAATTTTTGAGTCTCCGTGCTCCTCAGGAACTAGATCTTGCCCACCGAAACCCTAAGAGTATCAACAAGTGGCCATCAAACTCCAAGAAGAGGATTCCCAGGTACCTCAGCTGGCTCCGGCGTGAGTTGCAGCTGAACCTGAGGTAAAAAAAGAGGATCCCAGGTACCTCAACTGGCTCCGGCGTGAGCTGCAGTTGAACCTGAGGTAAAAGAACACCCCACCTCAGCCTCAACAATGCTGGATCACGGAACAGCAGTGTCGCTGAGGGCACAGAAGAGGACCAAAAACTCGAAGACCACCAGGCATACTGACTGAGGGACACTGGCAACGGCAGACTGGACCACGGGACAGTAGGACGTAGGCAGCGGCAAACCGGACAGAAGAAACGAGGACAGCAGAGAAATATCCCCCCCTGGTAAGACGACATTTTCCCTATTAATAATATTTTTTATTTCAGATGAATACAAGTATCGAGAGGTGGCAAAAACATCCTGCCAAGTGAGGACCTCCCCCCCTACGACAGCGAGGACCATGTCCTTCGTAGGAGTTTCTCCCGAAACGACGGCATCAACCCCATCGAAGGATCCTTGGCTAGCCCAATGATGGTCCATCTGATGGGGGCCCGTTGGGGTTTAGTGGGTATTGTTGACTCCGACAGGTGAAAACCTGACAGAGCAACGAGTCCCACACTGTCTTCCCTTCTACTGGAAGGGAATTCGTGCGTAAAAGCATTCCCCATCGTCACAAAAAAAAAAAAAAGCTCATTCAGTGTTCCGGTTTCGTGAAATAAGGATCCCTGATAATGCCTCGTGCAATTCGAACGCGAAGTTTATTTTGACGCGGTTTAACTCCCAGAATCATGATTTGATAATTAATATTGGTATTTGTTTGGAAAATGTTTATTACATTGTGGATAATTATGTTCCAAAATATTGCGCAAAGATTTAACAATAAAACCTGTAAAAGGAAATAATAATTTAACAATAATTCAAAAATCCCTCAAATGTTAATTTATTCAAAAATCTTCTCACATGCTCTAAAATACTCATCCAAAATTATTTTAAAAATTACGTCTCATATATCGAAAACGAGCTTCAAAATAATTCAGTTTTGGGAGTATGATTTGATAAAGAATAATTTTCAGGTCGATATGCTACTGCTTCAATTGAATATCATTATTGCTGCTTATTTTATTTCTGTTTTTAAGAACGAGAGTTATGGTTTAATCAACAACATACTTGCTATATTTTTTAAAGGTGTACAACCTCGCTATGTTTTCCTCTTCTTTTTTTTTAATAAGTTACTAATTGAAGGTAGATTTCTGAAAAATGATATATATATATATATATATATATATATATATATATATATATATATATATTGAGTTAGTGACTAAGTTTTTTTCCTACCTTTGAAGTGGTATATGTACAAAAACCAACCAACGGGGGAACAGTTGCTCTGCGGTTACTGACGTGTTTAGTGGGAGCTGCATGTTAAAGACAAGTTTTGTTCCGATTATATATAATTAATTTTCATTTTCACCACATCAGAAAAACACTTTTGTTATTAGCAGAATTAGTTTCCACATTGCAACCGCCTCTGTTCTCGCTACACGTAGGAGACTTGGAAACTGGCAGGTGAATTACAGTTTTAGTTTTGAACGTATATTATATCATAAAATTTCATTAACAAAAAGACATAATAACAAACACAGAATCTCGGTCTCAATAAATTATAATTTTACATTTTACAATAAATATGACACGTGTTTCGACGTTTCGAGCATCATCAGACCTACAAACAATAGAGAGAACCCTAGTAAATAATCACACTCACAAATCCTAAAACAATAACTGACAAATAGAATAAAACACACTAAAGCACAACGAAACAAACAACTACTTATACATATTTGATTGACACTAAAATGATGTTAAGTCTCACGTAAATAAACAAAATAAAATATTAAAAAAGATTCATGTCTCTAGCTGGGATCGATCCCGAACCGTCTGAGTGGGAGGCCGAAGTAAGTAAAACATAAACAAATTTCTAATATCAATCACAACCAATATAGACTAATTACAAATCTCTTTATACCATATATATCTGACTTGTTAGATAAAATAAAACGAATTGGTAAACGTTTTAACATAAGAACGTTCTTTAAAAGACAAAATGCACTTAGATGCGAACTTACAAAAACAAAACCTAACAATGAACAAGAGTATTCAAAAAAATGGTATTTATAAAATGCCGTGTCAATGCAAAAAAAGGTGAAAGCTCTAAGCCATTAGACATAAAAAAATAGGCAATGTATTCCTATTGATATCACATTTAGAAGAGAGTATTCCCCCTCTCTCTAAACCATTGTGTCTTATCGCAGGGTTTTATTAATTTTCTCGGCTGTCTTTAAAGATAAATATGTCAAACCTAGTATATTGGTAATCGAGAATTTCAAAAATCTAATACTTGCCAACACACACACAATCATAAAATTAATTGGAAGATAATTTTGTAGCATCTTGTTCAGTTAATTTCAATAACACATGTTTAAATTTGCTAAATACTGAAGTAAAAACGACACCTCTAATTAAACTAAATTACAATGAACGTACTCTAGTTACACATAATTTTTCTACCTTGTTTAAACAATAAACATAACACACTTAAATTGACATTTAATCATATTCTATCGGAGATTTGCCATCTAGATAATATTTCTGATTATACGATTTTACTGCTGTTAGTATTTTTATTTTTACTTGCTGAAGACAAAGGTAATAGTAGTAGTTTATACTATTTTTAACATTTTAGCTAAAATTAAAGTGGGTTTAACCACCATTTAAGTACTGAATCCATTACACTTAAAATTTTACTAGAACTGCGACATAAACTTAAACTTATTGATACAAGAAATTCTTTGTGCCAATACATTTCTACACCCATTAAGATTTATAACAACCGAAAAATAACCTTACAAGTAAGTAGATTCCCCGACTTGGGATGGGGGATGTATCTCAAGGTGCACCCAAATTAATTTTAACCGGGTTCAAAAAACGACCCTACGTATGTACACTGATTACGCCATGATGACCATTTTGGATTAGTTTTTTCAGGGATTATTGAGGGTAGTGTCGGGGTGCTCTCAAACTCAGCATATGGAAACAATTAAAATGGAATGGCTTCATTTTAAATCCCTTTCTGCGATAACTTTGATATGCTTTAACATCTTGCCTTATAGTATATGAAGTATATTTAACCAAAATGTAATATGGTTGATGTAGGTACATCTCCCAACCTAATGGAGGGAATCAATTTTGATGTAAGGCTCTTTCGGTATTTTTGTGCAAGGTTATTTCGGTTATTATTAATCTTGAAGAATGTTTAAGATATAACTTTATTCTTGGCACAAAATAATTCTTGTGTCAAAATTTCTCGGCGTAGGATGGGAGTACCGAGATTTTGAGGGACAAAGTGTGTGGTCATTTGGCAGAATTTTTAAATCACTTAAATAGCATAAAAAGATGTATTAAGTTTACATTGGAGAAAGAAAAAAAAACTCTTTATCTTTTCTTGAGGATTTTGTTAAATAATCTACAGAAAGCACCAAAACCACAGTGTACTCCAACTAGGGTTCCAAGAAAAGAGGACTGGAATTATCTTACTGGAATATCTGAAAATTATATTACTGGAATATCCGAAAAGATTTGGAAAATAGTCCGAGATTTCATCATCAAAACCGCTTTTAAATTGGAGGTTACGTTAAGGAGCCTTCTGATGAAAACTACGCCAAAGGATATCGACAAGAAAAAAAAGCATTTACCAAATACAGTGTGAGTTTGGTGAATTGTACCAAAAAATAAAAACAATACAATTCCGAAAGAACGAGTATAGTGATTATTCAGGCATTATCTTCCAACTTCAAACAAATAATAATAGTTTTTTTCAGTTCTTGTTTTATTGTGGGATAAATTTAGTACAATATTTTTATTGGCACCTTGTATATTTTTCTCGCAGCAATTTCCTCCGTACAATTGCTTTTTTAAATTTCCATCACATCTTAACTTTCATTTTCAATTTCGCGATAAAGCAGATAATTAAAAAAGTCAATATGACCTCCATTTTAAATATATGGCTATTTTAAAAGGTACCTAATTTTACGGAGAAAATTACTGTCAAAAAATAAAAGGTGCCATAAAAAAGATCATAACTGATTTAGGTTAATTGAAAAGGTGACTGGGAACGGTACTGATGCGTTAGAAGCTTACGTACTTGAAGTCTTCAGGTCTATATTATATTACCTAAAAATAGGAAAATATTAGGATCTACTTTATGCATACCTGAGAACTGGTCGTGTGTACTTAGTCAAATGCTTTCTTATAGTTGACACCGACCGTATAAAAGCTTCTTTTTTTTGGACTGTGCCTGATTGCATATTACCGAGTTAAATATAATTTATTCTTTACATCCAATTGTGTCTCTAGCAAACCCTTTTTTTTGCATTGCGGAAAAGTTGTGTTGCCTCCAGTGTCTATAGATTTGCCCAGTCATGCAGGAAGTTATTTGTAATTTAAAGGGTTTGCTGTATATACAGATGAAGTAATACATCATTCAGCAATACTACAATGATGGTGACTGCAATAGTTTCTAAATCTAGAACTTTTGGCGATGGTCTAGACCAAGAACCTACTATTACGCAGGATTTTAGCAGAAACTTCCTATGTTAAATGGATAGTGTGTTATCAGGGATAATGTTTTCTGAAGAATTTGTAGTTTCTCTACAGAAAAAGTGCTGTCTTTCTTACGGGTATTCCAGATATTTCTCTTAGCAGACTTTCTAAAAATAAAGAATAATTTTATTATTCCTGTCAAGGCACTAATCCTGATCTAGACCAGGAACCTTATTACGCAGGATTTTAGCAGAAACTTCCCATGTTAAATGGATGGTGTGTTATCAGGGATAATATTTTCTGAAGAATTTGTAGTTTCTCTACAGAAAAAGTGCTGTCTCGCTTACAGGTATTCCAGATATCTATTTTAGCAGACTTCTAAAAATAAAGAATAATTTTGTTTTTCTTGTCAAGGCAGTGATTTATTGGTTCGTGCTTCGAGTATTGACAAAACTAATCCATTTCCTGTGCGCGTATCTGAATTTACTCGTTCTTAATCCGCCCATGAATTTTGATACTTTCTTCTTGCTTTCCAATCGACCATCTTGGATGGGTTAGATAACAATAAGAAAGTATTTGTTTCAACGTTTGTATTTACACAGCTTTTTCATTCAGTTAATATAACGAAAATACAAATTTACATAAATCTTTAAAAATACTGGATTTCTGCACAATACTTTGTCACTTTCTGTTTAAACTCAATAATATCTTGAAATAGCAAGCCTTTATAAAATGATAGCTGGTTCACAAATATTCTGTAATTATGCTATATGCTCTTTAACAAAATCAAGAGGCTTAGAACTTTTATCATTGTAAAATATTTCATTTGCTGAAAAACACAAAAATAAGGACCAATTCTAGCTTAACTTTTTTCCAGTCAGTATGAAAAATTTTGATCCAAGGGCTCTGCTCATTAAAAGCTGCGAAAAATAGTCTATGTATGCTTCTGGTAGTATATAATAAATATATCATCCTGGTAATATAAATAATATATCATTCCTCCCTGGTTGCAAGCCTGTATATTCCAGCGATATAAACGCAAATCAATATAGGTTATAGGCCGTTTAGTAAACCATGACTATTGCCCTTCTAACCCTTGAAACCCAAGTTATCTTGTTCTTTGAAATTGATGTAACAAAAGGATTTAGATATGAGAATTCATTTAGCGCAAGAATATATTTTTTAAATATTGGCGTACCAAAAAGAATGCAGATGTGCACGGTATAGAAATTTATTAATCGATTAAGTTTTATTAATTAAAGAAATTTTAACAGCATTCAAGTTGTCATTGAATGCATGAAGTACCAAAAGAATGTTATATATGGTCATATATAAGCAAAACTGATGATATTATAGGCTCATTTTTAAGAGAAAAAAAGCAGTTCTCAAAATATTAACAGTCTTCAACAACTTCCGGGTAACGTGACGACAAAAAAAAGTCCCTACTTTTATTTAGCAGAAGCTTATACCTTTCTTCAGTATAACATGATATACAAATTACTTTTTACTGATAAAATGAAACCAGAAAATTTATATAAATGAGGCTCGGGCCTCACGGGCATAATGGGTAATGCGGCTCTGACCCTGGGAAGGTGATTTTTTTCGCGATTACAATACTTTCCTTTTACGAAGGAAGTAAAAACATTTCATTTCTGTTGGTGCCACATAATATAGACTTTCACTCATCAAATACTTATTCATACAAAAGTGTTCCTATCAACAAAACAATAAACATCGTTCGCAATGTAGGTAGAAATTGCTACCGATAATTACGCGCTCAGAGGCCAGAGGCAATAAACAATAATTAATGCAAGTACCTATAGTCCAATATTGTGGCTTTAGGATTGTTTGTCAATTACTCAAAAAAAAGTATAATTAATTTAGGTAGCGCTGATGTTTACACAACTTCCATAAGCATTTACCACAGAAAACAAAATCTTAAGTATATATCGTTTTATCAAAACATTTGTTTCTATTTGTTTACAGTACATTTAAAATAAAGCTGATACTTACTTTTAAATAATAATAATCAAAGTCATACGGCTCTTAGCCACCATGTAAATACGATGAACATACCATCCATCTAGGCAGTACACCATTGAAACTAACCAAGCCGTGAAATCTGATGTACCACGCTTAAACACGAAGCAAAAAAATGATGTAATACCGCGAAATTAAAATGTAACAAACGGTAACAGATCATTTGCCTAGTTTTAATATTTTCTTGTCAATTAAGCAAATCAAGTAACTCCTTATAGTACAATGAAACCCAATTACTTGTCTAGTTGCCAAACAGTAAAGCGATTTGATAGTCAACTCGTTCAAGAGGGGATTGTATATAAGCACTCTTTTCAAAAAATATGGTGCTAGTTATCATTAAAATTTATATCTAATATATTTTAGTTATTACTGCATCTAATGTTAGTTAAATATGATATCTTGTAATTCCATAGGAAATAACCATTTTCTGATATTTGTATCAGCAATTGTGTTACAGTTTATGTGTGCTAGTGTCAATGCTCGTCATATTAACCTACTGGACTTTGATCTCGATGCATCTGCAGCGGAACCTAGACCAATATTTATAGAAACCGGACCCTCTGCAGAAGCTTTACCCTTAATATATAATGTAGATTCTAATATTGGACCGTTAAGCGATGCCAGTGAAAAAGTAGAGAAGGTTTTGAGGCCAGCTCTATCATTTTTCTATAATGAACAGGTATGCGTTATGAAAAGGTTTTTATTTATATTTCCAATATGAGCTTTATATAGCAGGTCTATATATAATATATATATATATATATATATATATATATATATATATATATATGATGACCTTGATAGAAACATTAATATTAGGAAAGGCATTACATACACGTGTTTCTGACTTACGTCTTCAATAGTACAGTCAACATCCGAAATTTTCCCAGGACTTAATTATCGGTGTTGCTCCTGTTAGTGACTCTGGTGTTGTTTTGTGTATTCGTTTTGGCGCTAGCTGTAATCGTCTTTCAACTAGTGGATTGAACTGATGAAGAGCTTAAGTCAGAAAAACGTGTCTATAGTTTGCCAAATTCCATTAGTTTAGCGGTCATCCCAAAAAAATCCATTTTCTGCTATATACTAGTTCTTGCCGCTCCAATATTTTCCTACTTTTGATATATATATGTATATATATATATATATATATATATATATATATATATATATATATATATATATACTAAAATAATCATTGATGTTAGATGATTTTATTTCTTTAAACGTTTCGACCGTTTTATGGCCTTTATCAGTTATCTAAAACAAAATAAAGTGACTGCCTTGGGAGTTTAGTGTTATCCATTATAATTATTAATTCTAAATTCCTGTAAGGATACATATATACAAATTTTACAAGTTTGAAAAATTAATCTTTGTCGGCTTATCTTAATCTATTTAAGACAATTCACACATTATCACCCTCCGGGATTTTTTCATATCTTTACGATTCAGTGTCACTAGATGACGAAAAACATGTTTTCTCGATTCCGTCGGTCTGTCTGTCTCTCGGTCTGTCTATTCGCGGCATAGCTAAAAAGCTACTTACCCGATTGACTTAAAATTTTGGTCAGAAATTAAGGGTCATATGGGGATGACCTGGTATCATTTTAGTAAAAATCCTATATGGCAAAACAAAATGGCAGCCTAGTGAAATGGCGGCATAGCTCAAAAACTACTCATC
Organism: Kuschelorhynchus macadamiae; assembly: GCA_030620095.1. Classification (NCBI taxonomy): domain Eukaryota; kingdom Metazoa; phylum Arthropoda; class Insecta; order Coleoptera; family Curculionidae; genus Kuschelorhynchus; species Kuschelorhynchus macadamiae. Next base: position 779,715 of record JAUTXW010004946.1, read on the forward strand.
ATCTTGACTTCAAATTTTAGGCAAGGCTCATATGGGGATTATCTGGTAGTATTTTGGTAAAAATCTAATATGCCGGAACAAGATGGCGGCCTAATGAAACATTAAAAAAATTATTACTTAAAAAACTAATTATCCAATTTGCAAAAAAATCTAGTATTATGTAGGAATCAACCAGTAAATTTTTGGTACGATTATAAGTTGGCGGCTTAATAAAAGATTTAGAAATTCAGCCTGAAAAAACTACTTAATGGACTGATTTCAAATTGTGTGCCATAACTAATTGTAGTATAGAGATGAACTAGTAAAACTGTGGTACTAATTCAAGATAGCGGAACAAAATAAACTTTTTGTAATTACAAAAAGTCACCCTAACAGATTTTATATATTCCTAGATGACAAAAAATATGTTATATCAATTCCTTCGGTCCACCTGTCGGTTTGTCTGTTGTTTGTCAGTCCGCGGCATAGCTTAAAAACTACTCATTAGATTTACTTCAAATTTTGGACAAAAATTAAGGCTCATATAGGAATGACCTGGTAATATTTTGACAAAAATCCAATATGCCGGAACAAGATGGCGAAGTAGACAATCGTTAAAAATTATTACTAAAAAAACTAATCATTTTACCTCATATTTTGCAAAAAAATCAAGTGTTACATAAGAATGAACTGGTAACATTTTGGTATAAATATAAGATAGCAAAACAAAATGACGGTCTAATAAAATATTTAAAAAATCAGTCTGAAGAAAAACTACTTATTAGATTAATTTCAAATTTTGTGCAAGCATTAAGTGTGATATAGAGATGAGCTGGTAAAGTTGTGTTACGAATTCAAGAGAGCGGAACAAAATGCAGGACAAATAAGATATTACAAAAAATTAACGCAAAAGATTCTTCTTATTCCATTGACTGTAAATTTTTGGAGAAAACTTTAATATGATATAAGGATAAACTGGTGCGAATTCAACATGACGTAACAAAATCGCGGTGTGTGTCAATGTAAAAACTACTTATTGAATTCATTTTAAATTATTAATATGGATGATCGAATTGCACAGCCTTTAATTTGTCTATAATAAATATCATTATATGTAAAATAAGTAGATTTTAAAGTTAATTGAATAGCTGCGAGGAATTATTCAAGAGGGATGTCGGTATATTGTTTAATTTCATTCAATAAAGGAACATTTGTGTATAAGGATACGTCAAGCAATACGATTATATAATTCTCCGGTATTGTGATATTTTTAATTTTTTCTTTAAAATGCCAAGAATATTGGATATAAGATGAAGATTTATTTACAATTTTATTTATAATAATATATTTCTTTTAGGTATTTAGATAATTTATTTAAGGGAGATTGCACACAAGAAACTATCGGTTTTAAAGGTATCCCCTCTTTGTAAAGCTTGGGTAACCCATACATTTTAGGAGCTTGCGCGTCGTGTATTTTCAAATTTTTGGCTGTATTAGGAGAAATTTAATTTTTTGTTTCCCATTTTTTAGGAGGTTACTAAATTTTTCATTATATTCTTTTGAGTCCATAATTACAGTTTCTGTGGTTTTAATATTTTTAGTTGGGGGTTTTGTTTTAAGAAAGTACGAGTAGTAATTTTGTTTTAGATCTAGTTTGATGCGATTCTAATTAATTTTTGTAATTCGTTAAAACATTGCAACAGATTGTCCTAAGTTCGTCTTTTTTATTTACAGACAGGTTATTGCTATAGATTTCAATTGAGAATATTAAGTCTGGAGTTTGAAGTTCTTGAGAGTCTTTTAGGCATTGTAAAATTGTTACCCTAAAAATAACTATGGCATAATCTGGAATATTTGTGTTTGTAAATATTTTTAGCCATTCTTCCTCGTTATTTATTGACTTTGAGGGAGGGTTTTTATTTTTTGAAATAAGTGCATTTATTTTCTCAATGTTTTTTCTTTGTTTTTTAAAAAAATCTTTTCAAATTTACTTTTTTCAATAACTATGGCATAATCTGGAATATTTATGTTTGTCAAATTTTTAGCGATTCTTTCTTGATATTTATTGACTTTGTGGGAAGGTTTTTAATTTTTGAAATAAGTGCATTGATTTCCTTAATTTTTTTTTTCTTTGTTTTTTAAAAAAATCTTTACTTTTTTCATGGCTGAAAAATACTTGAAAAAGATGGTTTGGAAAAATATTTTGTATTTTATTATTTGTATCTAGAATAAGTTTTTAATGATTTGTATAGTGTCAGTTATCAGCAAATTTAGAGTGCTTAAGACAAATTTGTTAAGAAAATTTTCTTGAAATTGTCTTTGAAGTATTCCGAAAAAATCTTACATGTTTTGTATTAAGTTTTAAAAAAGTAGGTATTATTGGTTCTGTTTTACAAAGTAATAGCAAGTTTGTTCTATTTTTTTAGAATTGCCATTTTAAAATTAAGCTTCTAGACACTTTTATAAATATAAATGTAACAATGTTGTGAATTGTCTTAAATAAATTAAGGTAGGCCGAAAAAGATTACTTTTTCAAACTTTAAAAATTTGTATACACGTATCCTTACAGGAATTTAGAATTAAATATTATAAGGGATAACACTAAATTCCCAAGGCAGTCACTTTATTTTGCTTTAGATAACTGATGAAGGCCATAAAATGGTCAAACTGTTTTAAAAAATAAAATCATCGAACATCAATGATGTGTTATATTGTGAACACTATTCCCAAGAAAGATTTTTTATAAGAATATAGTTTACGTGTTCAAAACCTCACTTTTACTATATAGTACCTCATATATATATATATATATATATATATATATATATATATATATAGTAAAAGTGAGGTTTTGAACACGTAAACTATATTCTTATAAAAAATCTTTCTTGGGAATAGTGTTCACAATATAACACATCATTGATGTTCGATGATTTTATTTTTTAAAACAGTTTGACCATTTTATGGCCTTCATCAGTTATCTAAAACAAAATAAAGTGACTGCCTTGGGAATTTAGTGTTATCCCTTATAATATTTAATTCTAAATTCCTGTAAGGATACGTGTATACAAATTTTTAAAGTTTGAAAAAGTAATCTTTTTCGGCCTACCTTAATTTATTTAAGACAATTCACAACATTGTTACATTTATATTTATAAAAGTGTCTAGAAGCTTAATTTTAAAATGGCAATTCTAAAAAAATAGAACAAACTTACTATTACTTTGTAAAACAGAACCAATAATACTTTTTAAAACTTAATACAAAACATGTAAGATTTTTTCGGAATACTTCAAAGACAATTTCAAGAAAATTTTCTTAACAAATTTGTCTTAAGCACTCTAAACTTGCTGATAACTGACACTATACAAATCATCAAAAACTTATTCTAGATACAAATAATAAAATACAAAATATTTTTCCAAACCATCTTTTTCAAGTATTTCTCAGCCATGAAAAAAGTAAAGATTTTTTTAAAAAACAAAGAAAAAAATATTAAGGAAATCAATGCACTTATTTCAAAAATTAAAAACCTTCCCACAAAGTCAATAAATATCAAGAAAGAATGGCCAAAAAATTTGACAAACATAAATATTCCAGATTATGCCATAGTTATTGAAAAAAGTAAATTTGAAAAGATTTTTTTAAAAAACAAAGAAAAAACATTGAGAAAATCAATGCACTTATTTCAAAAAATAAAAACCCTCCCTCAAAGTCAATAAATAACGAGGAAGAATGGCTAAAAATATTTACAAACACAAATATTCCAGATTATGCCATAGTTATTTTTAGGGTAACAATTTTACAATGCCTAAAAGACTCTCAAGAACTTCAAACTCCAGACTTAATATTTTCAATTGAAATCTATAGCAATAACCTGTCTGTAAATAAAAAAGACGAACTTAGGACAAACTGTTGCAATGTTTTGACGAATTACAAAAATTAATTAGAATCGCATCAAACTAGATCTAAAACAAAATTACTACTCGTACTTTCTTAAAACAAAACCCCCAACTAAAAATATTAAAACCCCAGAAGCTGTACACAGAAAAAAATATCGTGCCTGATATTAATGTTCCACGATTATTAACTGCAAAATCATTAAGATAATGTTCTCTTCATAATATTAATGTAATCAAGCGATTATGATAATTCTTAAAAAATATTAGTTAATGTTTTTTTGGATTGTCACAATGTCTGCCTCGTCATCATCCTAATGCGAGAATTTAATTATTTTTGTGCCAAAATACATTAAGACAATGATATTTTACATTAATACGAGTATTATTTACATGAAAATAATACCCTAGAGGACATAAGTTAATCATTGCTCAATGAGAAAAATAATGTCAAGGCTTTATAGATTAATGCTCTAAAACCTATAATCAATAATCTAAAACCATTACAATAATGCCATTAGACATCAACGAATGTACCCTTAGCATTAATATAATACCCAAACTTATTAAATAATACAAAAAATCATAACTTTATGACTAAATACGTTGAGCTAATATCTAAATACATTAATATTACGCCCTGTTGTCTCATACCACCCAAAAAAAGCAAGTAATAAGAAAAGAAAACAGTCAGTTTTGTATTCCTGTTGCGACTTGCAACATCGGCTAGCTCTCGCCAATCCCGATTGTTGTGCGTTTATAATATAATAAAAAAAAGTGCAGTGTAGACTGTGTAGATCGAGTAATTTTTCTAGGACTATCCTGTGGACAAGTAAGTTAACAATTTATTATTATTATTATTATTTCACTTTAAAAAAATAATATATTGACCAAAACTAAATTAAACCGCCGATTATTAAGCAACTTTTTGCTTAGAATTTTACTCTGCCCCTTCCTTTCTTTTTATGGTTGCCATGCTGAATTTTTACGTAAGTTTCTTAAAATGCAACTTACGACAAATTGGAGTAACATGTATAACCTTTCTAATTTAATATTTTTTTGATTTCAGAGATATTTTGAGAGGTGATTTAATGTAAACTCTAGAAAGAGATAGCATACAACGATAAAGGCCACTCGCAATAATATATTCTAGTTTTTTTTAAATTTATTTTCAAATACAAAACAGAAATGGAATGTTTTATATGTGGAAAGAAGTTTGGCATTTTAAAACTTTTAATTTTGCATTTTAAAAAATTTCACGATATACGAACAGAATCATTGATAAGGTGCTGCGATTGTACTCAAAGTTTTCAAGGCTTATTTAGATTTAAAAGACATGTCAACAGGCATCACATTAATACATGTAATGAATTAGCGCAAGTTGGCGAGTGTGTCCAGATTTTGCCACCCTCCTTGCATGAAAATTCAAATATCTCAGGAGACGTTGCCTGGAACGCTGGTCAATCGTCAAATATTTTTAATAAACCCACGCATGGACATAACTCGGAACGAGGCTCTGAACCTAGAAACAGTGAATTTTTGCAACACAGTCCGCAGTCTTCATTCAAAACGCCTTTTGATATTAAAACCTTAAAAGAAAAAATTAGTGCTTCAGTTCTGCGCTTTTCACTTTCCCTTCACAACCAAAATAATTTGTCAAGAAAAGATGTCTTGCTGATTCAAGCCTTAGTAAATGAACACATTGTTTCTCCGATACTAGATGTGTTTAAATGTTTTGGTAACTATTACCTCAAGGAAAAAACAGAATTATATAATGAAATATGTAGTATTTCCATGAGTTTAAAAAATCCCTTTGAATCCATTAATACTGACTATTTGTTACATAAATGCTTAAAGACTTCCGATTTGATCGGAGAAATTAAGGAGGTAACATTATGTAATGAAGTTGTAGCAATGCATCGTACTGGTAACTTGATTTATGACGAAAGAAAAAAGGCCTTCTAATGCCGCTTCGCTTTCAATTTAGGAAATTTTTTGAAAAAGATAATTTACTTAAGCACACGTTAGAACATATGGATGTTATTTATAACTCAACAAAATTTACAAATTTTATACAGGGTGAGTTGTGGAAAAATAAGATAAAACTTTATCCTGGTAAAATTCTTATTCCTTTTTTTTTGTACATTGATGATTTTGAAATCAATAATCCTCTGGGTTCCCACTCCGGCGTTCACTCAATTTGCAATGTATATTATTCATTTCCTTGTTCTAAAATAGAAAATTCAAAACTAGAAAATGTCTTTTTGGCTGCAACCTTTAAATCTAAAGATATACACAAGTTGGGAAATGATAAGTGTTTTGAATATTTAGTTTTGGAACTTAAATACTTGGAGGAAAATGGAATCTCAATTAACACTGGTGATGCAAATTTACAAGTTCACTTTATAGTTGCACTAATTACTGGTGATAACTTGGGGTTAAATTCGATTTTAAATTTTAATAAGTCCTTTTCAAGTAACTTTTTCTGCCGGTTTTGCAAAGCAAACAAAACGGTGACTTATTCGCAAGCTACTGAGGATAATTCTTTATTACGAAATGTTGAAAATTATAAATCTGACTTAAAACAAGATTCCCCAGACTTGACAGGTATTAAATCTGAATGCTTATTAAATAAAATCTCATCATTTCATGTTGTTAGTAATTATTATGCAGATATCATGCATGACATTTTCGAAGGGGTATGTCATTACAATTTTTGTCACGCTATACTGTACTTTACACAAGAAATGAAATTCTTTGACTTAAATACCTTAAACTTTAGAAAAAATACTTTTGAGTACGGTGCAACAGAAATTGGCAATATATGTAATAGTTTAATTGACTTAAAGCATCTTGGCAAAAAGAAACTCAAAATGTCTGCTCGACAAATGATGACCTTTACATTATACTTTACGCTGATGATTGGAGATCTCGTTCCGGCAGATGACCCTGTCTGGCTTTTTATTATTAATTTTGTTGAAATTGTCGACATGCTATTGTGTTTTCATATTGATGACAAATCAATAAAGCTTTTGGAGATTAAAATAAAAAAGCATAATTTAGGTTTTGTTAATTTATTTAATGATACTTTAAAACCGAAGTTTCATAATCTGGTTCATTATCCTACAATAGCCCGTCAGTCAGGTCCATTAAGGAACTTTTGGTGTTTCAAATACGAAGCAAACCATAGACAGTTTAAAATTTATTCGCACTGTATAACATCGCGAAAAAATATTTGCCTTACTCTTTCTAAAAAGTACGAACTTAAGTTTGCTTACAGCCTAACACAATTGAACAATAATAGCAATAATTGTAATTTTACTGTTAATAAGGCCCATGAAATTGAAAGCAATCACAATAATATACTTATTACAAAACTTCGAGTTGAGAAGAGCTGCCTAAACATTTATTCTCATATAAGTTACAGAGGAAGCGACTTTATTTGCGGGCAGTTTGTGTCTATATATTCAAGTGAGATAGAATTTTATAGAATTTTAGAAATTGTGTTAATCAAAGGTCAAAAAATCTCATTTTTATGTGAGAGGTGTTGAGTTTAACGAACATTTTAATGCATACGATGTAGATGGTAACGTTGACAAATCTGTCTCAGAGTCGTTTTCAATAATTTCCTTACATGAAATCGTTGGTCCACCTCTGACTTTAATTAAGACGCCTTCAGGAAAAACAATGCTTAGAGCCAAAGAATATTTTAAAATGATTTAAAAGATAAATATAAAAAGGATGCTATACAGGGTGATTTTTAAGTTGGGATTTTCCTTTTAATGTGACATAGGACTTTTCTCAAAAATTCAAAAATAAAAGAGATATGATCATTTGAAATAATATCTACATTTTACTTTTAAGTCTTCGAGAAAATGTTATTTGAATAATTCGCTTATTTTCTTAAGTCCTAAGTATGTCATGTTATAAAAAAAACCTCAACCAAAAAATCACTTTGTATATGTAGATTTAACAGCGTTTTTGGGTATTTATTAATATAATTTTCAAAAATAAAAAAATCAATAAGCTTAATTTTTATTTAAATTGACCAAAAAAAATGAGCATGATTTGACATAATTTATATACTATAGCTTTAAGCATTTCTGATTTAAATATTTGCAAGAAAAACTTTAAAAATAAATAAAAAAAGACTTACGACCAGACACTGGTCTCTATTTTTTTCTTTTTAGTATCTGTTTATGTATTAAAAGTGGTTTCTTTTAAGTAATAATGCAAATTAAAATAAACTGCCAAACATTTTTTTAAGAAAAAGAAAAGTTCTTCTTTCTAACCTAAAAATCATCAAAAATAATTAGATTTGTTTATTTAGTAAAGTTAAATTGTTGCGAATTTTTTAATAGTATGGAGTGGCCTATGAGGCAGTATGAAGAGGATTATCCTCCATCATCATTATTACTGGGTATGCCCTCCAATATGATGGGTCAAATGCATCAGCCCAACAATGAAGCCGCCTCAACGTCTAATGACTTCAATGCAATGCCACCAACAGTTGATCAGACAGACAATATGATATTATTGCCATCAGTGAGCGGGGATAGATCCAATAAAAGATAGATCCAATAAAAGACCAGATTGGGATCCACTAATTATTGAAGATATTTCCAACAATGCACCATCAAGTAAAAATGATGTAAATCATACCCCAGGCAATCAAATTTATACACCAGCAAGTACATCAGATACCTTAGATGATCCTAGCACATCTAAGAGTGAAGTGGAAGAACTGCCAGATTTGCTTCTTAGCTGGAAGCAAGAGCAACTTCTTGACATTTTAGTCAGTAAGTTCCTATTTAAGTATTTCATTTAGATTTTTCGTCAGTTTCCTAGGTAGTTTTAATGTTTGATATAATTATATTTGTTTTGTATAATTTTAAGAATTAGGTTCATTTTTAGAAAAATGTAGATATTTATTGTTTCAGGTGAAAAAGTATTTGTAAATGTGTTACGTGTAATAAGGTTACATCACATTGAAAGATTATTGAAAAATGTTGACATGGGGACGCAGATTTTATTTGAAAATAACTTAAGGGAATGGCGCCAGCTAATGGGAATCCCTATGAAAAATTTTTATCAAGCCCATGGTATAGAATCTGCTCCTTCCACCCCCAATTCGACACGCTCCAGCCCCAGACCCACTTTTAGATATTCGCCCTATCCTGTGAGCTCGCCAACTAATTCAATCGAAATAGGTAGCGATGTCATGTTGTCACAAATTTTGAACGAGTCGCCAAAAGCCGCAATGCTTATTGAATATTATGATAAATTTAAAAAATTCGATGAAGAACAACGAAGCCGGTTAATAGCTATTATTGCCCACTATTTTGAAGACAAGGGAATAGCAATGACCATGAAAACTAGCTATAGGTTAGAAGAAGAAATTATTAATAGATTTCCTACAGAATCATTGGTAAGTTAATAAAAAATAAGTATAAACGTATATGCTTAATAAACTTGCTTTTTTTACATGTATTGTAGGAGTTTTACCGCACATCTAAAAGAGGAAAGTTATACAATAAATGGCGAAATTCGACGGTTACATTTAAACAGGCTTTTCCAAACCACATTTCTACAAATAACTCAGAAACTAAAAAAGGAAATAAGTTCTCTCAAAAGACACTAAAATTTGGTAAGAAAATCCCCAAACTTTTTATATCTGTACCTATTTAAACATTTAATTAACTGTAATGAACATAAAGTGATAAAACAATGCTTGAATGCAAACCTTTACGATCTTCTTAATCTTCTTGATACTTTACTAGAACTAATATACAATAATTTTACTGTTATTGTTAGATACAAAATAAAATCTTTAGAAAACACAACAAAAAAACAAACAATAACAAAACAAAACTTCTAAAAATTCTATTATAAACCATAAACTCAATCCAATTATATTTTAGTTCCAGAAGAAGACGCTGAGGAAAAAATTCGATCATTAAAATTTGACAATTTAACTTCGGAAGAATTTGATTATTACTGGAAAGCTTGCAGCCAATACAGATTAGAGGAAATTAAATCTTTAGACTCCACCACAGCAATTTTAGAAAAATGGCCTTTTTATAATCAACCTTCGGGATTTAGATTGGTGAGACAAAAGTTAAATTTTTAACGTAACTTTTATCTAAGTTTATTCTTCATTATTCTATTTCCAGATTGACATGGATTTTTCGGATGCCTATGAAAATTCTGATGGTTTGGTGACTGGCTGGGAACCAAGTTGTGGAAAACTATTAGAGTTCCTATTAAATGGAAATGTAAAAGATAAAACGATCAAGAGTTTATTACAAAAATTAAAGCAAGACGAGATTGAAAGTAAGTGTAAACAGATTTTATATACCTAATTTTAAATCTATATGTACGAGTAGATTAAAATTTTCGATTTTCTGGAAAAAACGGGTTAAAATTAAGGATCCCTTTCCATCAGACAAACTTTGGCTTTTGGCTTAGTTCTAGGGTATTACATATGTAAATTTTAGTGCAAAAAATATGCTTTATTTTATTTGCAGGTCATGCAGCAGTGTTGTGGGCATTGCATGGATATCTTGTTCCTACGGGTAAAACAATAAAAAAAGATATAACAGGAAAACGACAAACAACAAAGTATACAATACAAGACTCTCAGCAATCATTTTTATACGTAGCAAAAAGCACCCAGGAAATTGAAGAATGGATAAATATTTTAAAATCTAAAAAGACAGCAATCCAACCCTTTGTCTTTGCAATAGGTGACGACATAATGAGTATTAAAGAAATATATACTTATTTCGATGGTATCAAATACAAATTTTTTAATATCATTAGAGCTGTAGATATTTGTTTTAAAATTTTTTATATTTTTAACCTTAATTTCCCGGAAGAATGTGTCATGTTTTGGTCATTTATTGAAAGCTATTTTTATAAAATGAAACCTTCTACTACATTTCCCAAAATCCATGTTTTACGCAACTTTTTAGAATGTAAATAAAATTAGGGTTATTCCCCTTTAAGTTTCAAAAAATGTTTAAATAAATATAAGGATTCTAAATTACCAAGGGGTTTTATTTTTTTCACAATTGATCTTGAGTTTGGTTTCCTCAAAAAATACAAAAATAACTAAATTGGTTTAATATTTCGAAAAATAGTTAAGCTATAGCAAAATATCCTCTTATCGTTACTTCATTACTTCACAGTTTGGGTATTATTATTTTGAAAAATATAAGAGAATCTTAAGGCTCGAAAATGCGCAACTTCGCTAAATTTAAACTAGGTAGGTTGGTAGGTACTTAACAAAACCTAACCTTACCGTTTTCCCCTGGTGAATCTTGAATTTAAATCGCCCAGTATATGTATAATCATCGATAAATTATATCGATATTTTATATATCGATCCATTCCGGTATCGATATTTCAGGCCTACTATTAGGTAATGCTTTTTTGCATTATAATAATGCTCACAGATTATTAATTAATGCATATTAGGTGATTGGGATAATGTTTTTTAATTATCAATTGATTCAAAATTTATTAATTGGTTGATGTTTACTAGGCATAGAATCAATGTACTAGGACATTAATCCATGTCAATGGTTATTAATATCAGTATTTTTATTTGAGCCGTTCCTGATTAAAATCAATGTCTGCTAAGCATTAATATTACGTCCTTTCCATTGAGTAATATTTTAAAAGCATTGTGGTAATGATTTTGAGCATCGGAGCAAAATTTATGTAAAAAATCATTGTGTTAAAGTTTTTTTTTATTAATATTACGTACGTTTTTCGTTGTGTGTAATTATGGACTCAAAAGAATATAATGAAAAATTTAGTAACCTCCTAAAAAATGGGAAACAAAAAATTAAATTTCTCCTAATACAACCAAAAATTTGAAAATACACAACGCGCAAGCTCCTAAAATGTATGGGTTACCCAAGCTTTACAAAGAGGGGATACCTTTAAAACCGATAGTTTCTTGTGTGCAATCTCCCTTAAATAAATTATCTAAATACCTAAAAGAAATATATTATTATAAATAAAATTGTAAATAAAACTTCATCTTATATCCAATATTCTTGGCATTTTAAAGAAAAAATTAAAAATATCACAATACCGGACAATTATATAATCGTATTGCTTGACGTATCCTTATACACAAATGTTCCTTTAGATTTAGCTTTGGACATAATAAATAAAAAATGGAATGAAATTAAACAATATACCGACATCCCTCTTGAATAATTCCTCGCAGCTATTCAATTAACTTTAAAATCTACTTATTTTACATATAATGATATTTATTATAGACAAATTAAAGGCTGTGCAATGCGATCATCCATATTAATAATTTAAAATGAATTCAATAAATAGTTTTTACATTGACACACACCGCGATTTTGTTACGTCATGTTGAATTCGCACCAGTTTATCCTTATATCATATTAAAGTTTTCTCCAAATATTTACAGTCAATGGAATAAGAAGATTCTTTTGCGTTAATTTTTTGTAATATCTTATTTGTCCTGCATTTTGTTCCGCTCTCTTGAATTCGTAACACAACTTTACCAGCTCATCTCTATATCACACTTAATGCTTGCACAAAATTTGAAATTAATCTAATAAGTAGTTTTTCTTCAGACTGATTTTTTAAATATTTTATTAGACCGTCATTTTGTTTTGCTATCTTATATTTATACCAAAATGTTACCAGTTCATTCTTATGTAACACTTGATTTTTTTGCAAAATATGAGGTAAAATGATTAGTTTTTTTAGTAATAATTTTTAACAATTGTCTACTCCGCCATCTTGTTCCGGCATATTGGATTTTTGTCAAAATATTACCAGGTCATTCCTATATGAGCCTTAATTTTTGTCCAAAATTTGAAGTAAATCTAATGAGTAGTTTTTAAGCTATGCCGC